>JASVER010000009.1:1885857-1988223 GCA_030449065.1 Oceanodroma leucorhoa | reverse complement strand
TCCTGCTGGCCACACTATTCCTGATACACGCCAGGATGCCGTTGGCCTTCTTGGCCACCTGGGCACACTGCCGGCTCATGTTCAGCCGGCCGTCGACCAGCACCCCTAGGTCCTTTTCCGCCGGGCAGCTTTCCAGCCACTCTTCCCCATGGACCTAGACAACCCAGTCTAGGTGACCCTGCTTTAGCAGGGTGATTATACTTGGATAATCTTGGATGCTCTCAGGAGATTCTTTCCAACTTAAATGATTCTGTGACTTATATTAGACATAATTTAAATGAGTATGTATTAAGAGTAGCTGCTTCACATCTGTTATGCCTATGCAGATTGGGAAGTCAGGAGCTGAGAATTTATGACATGATTTTCACAAAGGAGTTTTCTTGCAAGTGATTGGAAGATATGTGTCCACATTTGCTACTTGAGACATCTAAATGAAGCAACCACTGACACATATTTCTGCCTTTGCTTCCACATATGCCATTGTCCATTATTACAACTTTCTTTACGCTGATCTCATGCTTTCCTGCCCCACAATGAGCTGAATCATCTAGAATGGTAAAGGTGAATGTCTTTCTGGTAAGCGAGCTGTCAGAAGTTTCCTGGCATGCCAAACTGTCCATCTTCGCTGTGATTTCACCATTGCTTTGAGATGATACAACTTTTCTCTGTTGGGTAAGTTTTCACCTAGAAGTGTTTAATGATGTGGCTCCTTACATGACTACATAACCTTTTATGTTGGCATAAATGAAATCACATAAGTACGTGCAAGGCGGTGAGCTAGGTGAAACTACCTTTTCAGCAGCAGCCTATGCTTACGTTATCCTAAAGCAGCTGTGGAACTCCATGTTACGGAGTTTTTTTAAAGCTGTCTTTGCACATGGCTTATAATTTTTTTTTTTTCCCTTGTATAGGAAGTCTGCATACGAGGTTGGGATTTTGCATAGCCATATCTCCTTTTCGTGTGCAGATGCGAGGAAAACCGTTTAGCCCATCTGTCTCACGCTATAGGCATAACAACTAATTGTCATAGCAAGAATGCCTGTGTRGAGGTGATCGAGTATTATCAAGCACCATTCAAATATAAGACATTTTACTGAGTTCAATGTGGCATTAAATTACTTCCCATTACACAGCAAATAAATTATTGTAGGTATACCTTAAACTCATCATTTGGTTCTACTTACAAATTTATTTTCTTATTCCTCTAAAAGAAGAGTTAATAGTTCCTAAATGAGGAAACTCCTTTGTTATTGCTACTTAGTGAATAGGCCAACAGTTTCTAGATTAACTGATTTTATTCTCTGGGTATTTTGTTAATAAAATGGCATGGGTAGAGGGAGAAATATACTTGGTTTAAGAAAGAAATACTGAAAATATTGTTCAAAAAGCCTTGTGCACTTTTGCTTTACTAATGTGCTTTATTATCTGTTACCCAGATATTCAGTAAAGTAGGCTAGGTTAGTTAAATATGTCAGAATTTAATCTTCTTTGACTATTGTTTCAACTGTTGTTGAGTGCGTGTGGCTGTTCTCTGAAAATGGTACTCCGCAGTTTCTGTTGATTGAATAGGTGTTCTCTCAGTTTAGTTAGACCTATCTTAAGTCCTCTGAATGATCACCTCCCAAAGTGTCACTACTGGATATGACACTATCGGAATTTAATTCTGTTATTTTTCATAATCTGAGTCACACAGATTCATGTAAACCAGATGCTTCAGATTCATGTAAACCAGATGCTTAAAATAATATCAGTGCTTCCAAAAAGTAGGTCATTCTCTACATACCGTATTGTTAAATATTGTAACCTGTTTTAATTCAGTTATTCCTGGTTTGTCTTAATGAAATTGTTCCAGTGTCTGTGTAACATACTGTTTATTTTCAGTTATTAAATTTCATTTTATAACTGCCAACACAAATCTAAAACTAGTACGAGAAAGTCGAAGAGACTTCTTAATTTTAACTATACACAATGAAAATTCTGTGAGACAAATGACGGCTGTAGTAATAGATAACATAAGTTTGTCTTCAAGGCATTTGTTGCTGACAAACTGGTTCGCTGTTGAAGAAAGTACCTTTGATGATGCATGAAGAAGCACAGATCCAAGCTATTGAGTGCTGTCAGCTGCATGGTTTTTACAACCGCATGGATTTTACTTAGAGTAAGGAGAGTCGGAGAGTAAGCTTCCTTCATTACTTCAAAAATATTATTATTATTAGATCTTAAACACTTTTGAAAAAAATTTTCAAACCCATTGTAAGCATTGTTTTATGCATTATAGCAAAATAATTGCCACTGTCTTTGCAGGGTGTTCAGTTAAAATTGATTCAGTGTAAGTTATGCTTGTACGTTTCACTTTTTCTGCCTTTAGGTACTAGATAAAAAAAAAAGAAAAAAGAAAAAAGAAAGAAACAAGGGAAACACTCCATTACAAGCATTCTTATCTGAAACTTCTTTGAGCTTACCAATTCAGGGTTTTCTTCTCATACCCCTAATATTCTTTAAACATGAGAGTTAGTGGAAACAATACTATTGTATTCTGTTTGTGCTTGTGTTTGTGTCATGGATGCAGGGACTCTCCTGTGTAGGTTGTGAGCAGGGATGCGGAGTCAGTGTGTAATTCACAGTTCCCAGGGGAAGGAGCTGGGGCACAACAGGAACTTTGCAGGGCACCCCTGCAGTGCAGGATAGAGCTGCTCCTTCTTCCCATAGAGCCCTTCCTCGCTGAGCTTCACTTACGTGTCTTAAGAGACTACGCTGCAAATTCAAGTTGTTTAGTTTAGTATTTTAAAACTGGAATCTGATTAGTTCTTTTTTCTCAAGCTCTTGTTGTAAGTTATGCTGGCTATTGGTGTTTGTAGGAGTGAACACTAACAACTAAACCATGACAGCCATTTCATTTTTTTCCTTTTCTTTCCATGTCTTATTGTTGTTAAAACCTGAACAAATAAATAACCTGAAAATAATCCTAACATGTTGTACAGTTCTCTGGTTCCTTGTTTCAAATTTATTAAAGCATCTATAGCTGAGACGTAGTTGATATAGATTACCTTAATGTGAGAATGCGTGATGTTTCCAACTTTGAACAGTAAAAATTTAAAATCAAATCAGAAGTGTTTATAGTAGATGTAAGATGAACAGTTGAATAAAGATGCAAGCATTTTCTTACTTCTGTAAATGAACAACAAAATTGGAAACAATACTGAATATATGGTTTATATTATTGTGCATAATAAATTTCTCAATAGCAGAACTCCATCCAGGTAAGAAACAAAATAAATTTTCATAAAATAGACTTGAAATTCAGAAATCTACAGCTGATACCATTTTTCAAAATAGGGCAGCCTCACTACTGTACGTAAACTAATTAGTACATATTCATGACAAAATTAATCTACGTACTGCAGAACATTCTACTACACTGAAGATTAGTAGGTTGAAGTGCGTAGATTAGCCTGATTTGCTTCGAAGCAGACTATTTTAGTGACAAAGCTTTTAAGCAGCCTGCACAGAAAATCTGTTAAGCTTTCAAAATATTTTTTAGCTCTTTTCCACTGTGTAAGACATAGTACCTAAATTCAGACACAACCTTGGGGGAGGGGAAGAAAAGGCAAACTAGTATTGAATAAATCCAGTAAAATTCAGTAAAAATAGCTTCTTTATAGTAGCATAGATACTTGTAGGGGGATTATGAAATCTCTATAATTACTGTTTGTTTCTGGAATGCACAACATCATTAGAACTACATGAAATATTAAGAACCGTATCTTCTTTTGTCTCTCCAGTGCTTTAACTCCTAGTAGTGATCACTTCTTCCTTAATATTCTAGCCTTTCTTGTTTTCCTGATACATGACAGTCTTGTGCTTTGCTCTGCCATTTGCGTTGCCTTTGACTGTCTATTTTGAGAGCTATTCTGCCCTTTCTTCCAGTCTCGCAGGGGTTCTTGGTCCTTTTTTACTTTTCCTTCTCCATCCTATTCATGGGTGATCTGAGGCTTTCCTACAACCTCACTGTCAGCTTATGCTGATGATTTGCATATCTGCTTTTTATTTCTGACCTGACTTCCTTCATTAAGATGTGCATTTCAGACCRTCTGTATGACAGCTCTCCCTAGATAGCTGATGACAATTAGTGATACCAAGAATTCTTTTACCTCCAGAAAGCTCTTGGTTCTCTTATTTTGTAACTTTTTGTAGTAGATCCTGCATAGGACTTTTTTGTTCAACATATTTTTCTCTTACATTTTCCAGACGATCTGTACTCTACTTTCCCTTCACAGAATTTCAAAARGGCCAATTCTTATTCTTGTTTTAAACTTTTTTTCTAATATGAATAATATGAATCTCTTTAAATCAGATAGAATATGTAATTTGCTGCTTCTGTCATTACTCAGATCTTCCATCATTCAGTTCCTTCATTTTCTTGCCATTTTTCTCTGTAATTATTCTTGTGGTTATCCCAATTTAGTTTTTTTTCTCCCAGCAGTAGTTCAGGAATTACTGATCAAAAAACTCCAGCTATTTCAAAGTGTATATAAAAATCTGTGCTAAATTTTGGCTGTTCTGGGCTTAATTGGAATTAATATTTTCGTAGTGTGAAACTGAAATAATGCTACATATGCTGCAGTATGTAGGTGAATATGAAGAGGTTCTAAAGTGATGCCTAACGTGGCATCAGTTATGGACAATGGTTTTCAAATTAAATCTGATTTTAGCTGTCCTCTGGACTGTGTTTAGTAAGCGTTATTCCACTAAATATTTGCCGCCTTTAGTTGTTAAGGTTCATTTCAAAACAACAAAAAATTTCAGCGTAGGAATCTTCAGTTTTGCACTGGTTCAGAAAGTAAGTTGTCCTTCTGATTATTCAGATCTCTGAACAGAGTATAGAATATGCACTAGAAAGTACAACTTGTAAAATATTAGGTTGTTGTAGTGGTTATTCTGATTAAGTACACAAATCAGTTATTATTAATAATACCTGCACATTTTAAAGTAATGAATTAATTTGATACTACTATTTTTTTTTTTTAATTTTGTCTAGTCCATTCACTTATTTGAAAAGATATGTCTATGAAAGAACATTCATTTCTGTATTCAACATTTTTGGCTACACCCTAATCCATTTTCACTGTGTATTTAATAAAGAAGTTAACAAACTTGTATACGGGAGTCAGTGCATCAGATTCATTTCAGGTAACTCTGTTGTCTTCAACAGTGTTCCATAGGGTAGTAATATTTTTCAATGAAACTAAAAATCAAAATAAATCTTTCTAAAGCACTCACAACTCAGTATAATGTCTGAATCACAACTTGAGCATCATTAATGTGCTGTGATACTGTTGTGACTTTGTAAACAATGAAAGAGTTTACAAATAAAATGAAAATAATTATTGTGGGAATCATAACTTTCAGAGATGGGGACTCCACATCTGCTGTTGCAGTTTTTGAAAGCCATGAATGTGGTGGTAATTGAAGGAAGACAAATTTCAATTCAAGCTGGAGGTACTTTGGTTAAATGCTGGAACTGTATTTTTCCACAGTAGAGAGGGAAAAATACGGCTTTATTTCCATTTATTAAAAAAGTTTATTGTGAGAAAGAACAGTGTTATTTATATACCTTTCTCCRTTCATATTAACTGTGATGTTTGAGAAATACTGAGTTTACGGTTCATACAGTTAGATAGAAGTTGAATTGTGTGTTGCCAGTGGCACAAGTTTGTCATTCATGTATGCTGACAGAGGTTGCAAAAAATGCTTTTGGGAACTGCATTTGAAGGTAGCTTATGAAATAAGTTAAGAAAATAATCCTTTTTTTTGTTTTGTTTTTGTTTTTTAAAGTGCCTCCGGTTGAACACTCCAAAACTGGTAATTTGTGAAATTGAACAATACCCTTTTCTCCAATGTTTACAGTGTGCTATATGCTGAATTTAGTTACTATTATTTTGAATGGTTGAATATTATTACACTAAGGATACTTCAGCCCACTTAGCAGAGTAGTAAAGTACACTTGTATTTAGTTGATTACTGAGATTTCTTTTCRTTCCAGTTGCAGGGGTTCACAATGCTTTAACTTCTCCCTGACTAGCTTTTATTTCTCCACTGTCTTAATCAGCACTGACAATTCACCAACCTTTCTATCTTTGTTTCCAAGTCCTCTAATTGCAGCCTTCATCTTTTTCTTTCTTTTTCTTTTCCCTTAAAATTAAAGATGTTTTCTCTTCGTAGAACCATTAAACTGTTGTTTAAAAGATGTATTTTTTACAGCCATGGAAATGAGAACTTCCCACTTTTTTGAACAATCTTGTGTTAATAGGCATGCTGCTAGTTTTGCAGCTCTGTACTTATAGGTGCTTATAGGCAGTATCCCTGCAGTCATGTGAGGTGACCTTGATTGTATAAATTAGCATGTGCAGCTCATGAATTCTTCAATTCCCATTTTGATAAGCTGACACTTTCTAGGTTGTTTGGATTCTGTGTTTATTGGGTACTTCTTCCAAATTCTTCAGCAAGATTTCGATGCAAGTCTGCACATACATGCAGCAAATGCAAGTCTGCATTTTGGTTTGGAATAGCAGTGCAGTTCTGAAGCAAATTCCCCTTTTGTCTTCACTTGCCTTCTATTGGTTTGGTTCATGGAATATTTTTGGTATTAATTCCTTTCTGAGGAAATTTAACAGTAACCTCCTCTTCAGCTACGCACCAAAGAGGCTCCAACATGTAATGTCCCCTGACGGGAGGACAATGTCAAGGCAATGACTTGGACAGCTTTGAACCACGTGAATGGTGGGAACATTATATTTGAGGGCTCAAGGCTAAATCTAGTCTCAAGTAAAATCCAAGACTAAATTGAGTGTAAAGTAAAATGCAAATCCAAACTGCGTTTACTGTAGCTGTAGAAGCATCAGCCGGAACTGCTCTGATCTTCTCATCATCTCCTATTGCCCTGAGTTACTTGCTGATGTAAATGCAGACACGAGCTTTCAGATAGCCCTGTTTGGTCCATCTCGCATAGTCCTGGATTAAATAGGCACTATCTCAAGGCCAATAGTGCATTTTGTTATTATATGGAGATCACTGCAGTCTGTCAGACGGCTTTTAGTCTGTATCTAATGTTACTCAATGCATCTTCAATATCTGCTGAAAAGATTTAGAAGTTGCGCACATTTTTATTATAGTAATTTCACTTGGTTAACAAAAGTTCAAATGTATCTAGTTTTGCTGTCATTGCCGTATTGTGATAGAATCACTGGGTATCATTATACAAGATAAAATTCATCATGTATTTGTGCAACTGTAAATCAGAACCTAGTCCCTTGTTTATTATCGTTACTATGGAAAGTAGTGCTTGTATAGAAAATTTTTAAGTTTTGTCACAATACAGAACACACTGTTGTGTTGATAATAGAGTTGAAAACAATGAGGACCTGTCCTTCATGAGCTGTAGAGTTGAAAATAAGGACCTATCCTTATTCCAACTTAAGTACCATAGGAGATATCTATCCTGCTACTAACCTCATATTCTGATCTCCCCTATACCAAGGTGAGATTCGTTATGACAGGATGGTTATAAATCTGCGAGGTTTGTGCTATAGCTGTACCAGATTGCACATAAATTTTATTCATGAATGGAGTATGAATAATCTTTTAAAATACAAAATTTAGTAAAACTCAGTGGGGGGAGGAATAAAGCGTGTTTAGATAACGTTATGACTGCCAGAACAACAAATTCAAGAAGGCAAAATTATAATAGATCATTTCCTTTTCTGCAATTCTTTGAATCAGACCTGTTAACAATTGCTAGGCATGCTTGTTCAGTTGTTTCATGTTTTGAACTTTTTGGATATTTCTAATAGAAGACASAACTACAGCATTATATATTCTTATTTACAGCATAGTATGTGGCTATAAAACAGAATATACTTTATTTCCAAACTATGTTGTAAATATTTCAATTTGTGACTTAGTAATTTTTTCCTGTATAGCTCAACAATTCCAAAAATTGTCATGTTATTTTCCATACATGTAAACTAGTTACAAATTCCATGTACCTTTTTAAAATACAAATGCATCGTCGCAAACAAGCATAGGTGTGCTTGTAGTTACCAAACTACAAGCAACTACAAACAAATAACTACCAAACAAAGTAGTTATGCTTCATTTTTGCTAATTTATTCTTTTGGTCAGAGGAATGTGTTTATAAATGCCATCATCCATTCAGTGTGTTTCAGTTCATTTTCCTTGGAAATTTGCATTGGAAAGATGTGATATTGGTGCTTTTCAATTTAAACGCAGTAGCATCCACTAAGGAAGTTGCAGTACCTGTATTTCTAAGGGTGGCGTATGTTGTTGAAACTGATTGATTGTGTTAATCTAATCAAACTGTCAAAGCAATCCTCCTTACAACATTCTTCTTCATAAACCCATTAAGCATTTGAACTTGTAAACCTTTTATGCCTTTCGTCAGCAGAAAGTAAGCGTGGATCACAGTCAAAGGGAGAAGGATTTAGAAATAAGAATAATCAGAAAGATTTAACTGGCAAGCTGATATGTAGCTGTGAGAAATTAACAGGAAAAACCATATCATGCCAGTTGCTCATCAACAATTAAAATATAGTTCATAAACTTAGTTATTTTTAAACTATCAGCTATAAGGTACGTATTTTCTAGACTTTTTAATGCAGCATTTCAATCAAAAATACTTTTCTTTTTGAGGATGGGTGATTAGCAGTGATTCATGCAATCGCTGCTCGGAGACTGGCTGGGCATCRGTCAGCGGGTGGTGAGCAATTGCRTTGTGCATCACTTGCTTTGTATATTCYATTATTATTAATATTACTACTACTACTACTATTTTACTTTATTTTATTTCAATTGTTAAACTGCCTTTATCTGAACCCATGAGTTTTCTCACTTTTCCGATTCTCTTCTTCATCCCACCGTAGGTGGGGGAGTGAGCGAGCAGCTGTGTGGTGTTTAGTTGCTGGCTGGGGTTAAACCACGACAGAGAGCAAAGTGTAGTAGAAATTAATTGTCTTGTATTTGACATTTCTAAATAAAACAGTTGTGTTAACATGCTTTGATCCCTTAAAGAACTGATTGTAAAAACAAGGGAAACTAAGGAAATTCTTTCATCTTTTTGAGTCATTTAAATCCATTTTGAATTTGTTTTTCTTCCAGTTTGTTCCTTTATGTAAGAAGTAAATACTGCATTATTAGGTTTTCCATCATATTGAGAAGTCTAGGTCATTAACAGAAAACTATGCAAAGTCAGAGTAATGTTGCACGTACTTTTATTTTAGTAAATTTTAGTCTCCGCAAAGGACTTTTTAATGAGGAATTTAACAATTACTCATTTCGGTATTAAAATGTAATGGTCTTCTTTTAGATGTGTTTGAATTTTTATTTGTATGATTTAAGCTCCTCTATGTATTTTATCACCTTATCTTTTTTCAGATTAACCAACATGTTGCTATAAATGGTTTTTCCCAGTGTCATTTCCAAAATTTCTGCTAGTATCAGTAGAAAAGTAGACTTTGTGGAGTTAAATCTTCATTAAATGTTTTAGTCACCAATGCAGTAGTTTATTTATTTATTTATTTTCATTTTGCCCTTATTCTCCTTCATTGGTTTCAGGAATACAAATAAATCCTGATTCAGAAAACTCTTCCTATTTAGAAAGAGTTCTTGGAAGTATGAAGATGAGCACATGTGGAAGTATGCTTCCTGAAGAAGTCTGTAATAAAGCACATGGCGTCACTTACAAACTTAATCTCATGCTTAATCCTGAAACTGATGCCCAGGAGTTCATTAATGTTGTGTAAAAACAGCTTGTTAACAACCTGGAGAGGTCTTTAGCTCATCAAGCATGTGTCKTCTTGCAATCCACCTTTGGCGCAGCCTAGTTCTTTTGAATAATGTTATGTACTGAAACCAAGTGTGAGCTGTGAGTGCTTTCTTGTTCTCCTGTCAGTGGGGGGTTTGGACTTGTGGTATCTCACCTGCGATTCATTTCCTTCCTTCTGCCCATGACTGTGAGGAGGATCCTGTTCTAATTTAACTTTATTGTTTATTAGACATAATTAAGCTTAAGCAAGGCATAGGGAGCTGGGCAGTTCCGTGTCGCGCTGTTGTGAGAGGAGGCAGGGGATGGCTGTCTGGTCTCATTAGAAGCAATCATTTCTGGCCCCTTTCCTCATGTGTTGTGATTCAGTTTTACTGCCTGCATGTGCTAATAACTATTTGTTAGGATATAATTAGTACAACAGTTTTTGTTGCTTACCTATACTAAAGAAAAAAAGCCCCTTTACTGATTTCTATTGATGCCTTCTCTCCCTTGACTGAGAGTTCTCTGCATACATTATTGGGAAAGGGAGTCACCAAAATACTATATACTAAAGTCTAGCACCACTGAAGATGCAATTTTAGCTATGTACTTTCACTGGGGAAGATGCTTTGTAGAGCTCCATCCTGAGTTTTGATCCTTTCACAAGCATGATTGAGAGGTTCAGGAGACAATATTTAAAACACCCCTACTGGAAAAGTTGCTATTTATATCACTGGATCATTGTAGCTCCTGAAGAAAACGTCATCAGTTGAGTCACTCATTAATGTATCTCCCATATGCTGAGATGTCAGTTCATGTTCTTCAGAACAGGGTTCAGAAGCCCCATTCACTTGCCACATTAATGCCTTATTCCTGAGAAAGGGGCACAAAGGTTCTCCAAGCAGGAGCTGATGCTGACAGATACTTCACAATAGAGGGATTTCACTGTATTCCTGTTTGCTCTAAAATGTAACTGTAGAGTGTAGTGCACTATTGAAATAATCTGCTTCTGGTCAAATAACACAAAGACATTTCACAGTCTACAGCACCATCCTTTCTCTTCATCGTTAATGGAACAGCACAGGGATTTAAATCAGATGACATGTAAGGAAGATCTTTTTTTTCATAAACAAAAATTTTAACTGAGGGGGGAAAAATCAGAATATCTCAGTGAATGTAAGGAAATAGAAGCATAAACACGTTGGTTTGAGATTATGAAGTATAAGATTTGCAGAATGAATGGACTTGCAGCCTAGTGTTCATTTAAAAGAGAATGTCCTAAAAAAGGAATGAGTTTTCTTAGGATAGTTGCTGCATTTTGTTTGCCAAGCTTTCTGATTTCTTTCCTCCTTTCAGCCACTCTCTTATATTTGCAAGATTGTGTACATTTTTCAGTGTCATTATGAAAATAAGTTTTGATTGAAATATTTTAAAAATATTTAGTAGAAATAACCTTTCTAGAGGAAAAACATTTTTATAGCTAGTCAGAAAGTGGAGTTTATCATAACTAGCTGTTGAAATATAAATTTTTGTAAAGCATTTTATAACATACTGAAAATCCACCAATATACTTGAGCTAGAAAGATACGCTTTTGTTTGTTCTTCCTGCTAAAGCACAGCTTACTTTCATGGTGGAGTGTTGATATATTTAAAATTACAAAAATAAAAGCAAAAAACCTTGTCTGAGTCAGTCCTAAAAAGCAGTATTAAATTATGAATGACAGTTCAGTTTCCTGCCCGAGTTGTCTGATGATAGCTTTGTTGATATGGTAGTCTAGATTCTGGGGGCATACTAGTAGAGATTTCATATCAGGCTAAGTCCCTTGTTTTGACTAAAGCAATGTGCACTACAGTCAATGGTACAGGGAGGAGACAGACTGAGCTACCAAAAGATTCTACTTAAAATATTTAAAATCAGCCATTTTTGGATCTGGATGTCTTGTTTTCTTTATTATAATGAGCAAAACCAAGTCTATTCTTAGGTCCTTGCATCCGCAAAAATAAAAAAAGCTTAAGGAGAATTGAGTATTAATAGATGAGACGTTCTGTACTGAAATTCTGAATATCTTTCTCACTAGTAGAATGATTATTCCGCCCATCCCTTTCTTCTGACAAATGGAACACAACTGCTGCTAGTTAAGTCTATTAATTGCATCCTTTATATCAACTTCCAACTCTTTCTATTAAACTGTTATATGCTTTATTTAGTATATAATTCTGTAGGTATGTTTCTTAGCGTTGTGCTCAACAGATCTTATTTTTGTCATGCATGCATTCCTCTGCAAGAGTGAGGGAGTGTGAAAGAATGTGTTGAGCAGTGTCAGATGAAGCTCATTGCTATTCTAAGAGCACGACTGGGCTCCTTTAGGAGGGCATTCAATCCTTGGCATTCATTCCCTCACACTGATGTGATAACAGAATAAAGGAGCTTTACAGCTGATTGAAGTCAAGTAGTAGGGCCATTGTAAAGGCTCACAAGAAGATTACTGATGAATACCGTTACTGCTGGAGGTTGGACTAGCAATTGTGCATGTCCATGCTTTCTTATAGAGAGTGAATAATGAAAGTGAGTGTGTGTTAATAATTATGAATTAGCTATGCTTTCCTTTTCTAGAGGGAAAATGGTGGTGTCCATTTGACTACAGAGTGCTAAGAATTATGTGATAAATGTTTACCAAGTTCTGAGAAATCTTCATTTTTAAGTGGTAATTGGAGCTGTGGCTCTATTATTTCTCTAGTTCTGAATATCAGAATAAAGAAAATTGGCCATGATATTCTGTTTTAGTCTGGAGTCAAAAGGTGTTTGGCCACTTCAGGAATTAATGGAAATTCACAGTTTTTCCCCATCTTTTGCACTGCAACATTCTTGTTTTTTTTGTGACAGGAGACAGATTGAAGGCTTTGAATTTACTGCAGTATACTGAACATTCTTTGCTTATAAACGAAGCAGATGGCTGAGATAAAATTGCAGACTCTTCTGTGTTTTAGTYTAGCTGAACTTTTTTGAAACTAAAATACTTCGTGTCTGATTGTCTTTTCCTGCAGAGAGAGAGTATATGGGGAAACATTACATCAAATTCCCAGTCTGACTCTCATTTTTTTTTCTGTTATGCTTGTAAATGATGATGGAAATAGAAAATACAAAAACTTTGCAGGAAGTCTTTCATGTGCAAGAGGATAGTTCTTAATTACCTGTACTACCTCTGACAGCACCCTGGATACTCAGTAAAACCTCAGGTTGGCCTAAGCTTGGGGGTGGGTTAACACAGGTCCACCTCTGTCACTGGAAAGCATTCCAAAAAGGCTTTTTGAATTGCTTAAAGGCTGGATTTTATTAAATAGAAGTTAGAATAATTAGTTTCTTTACTAGTCACAAAATTCTTTCTATTTATGAGGGAGCAGAAGTAAAAGGAGTTTGTAGGCAACTCTATGTCTATTCAATGAATCTTTGTAGGGTGGGTTTGCTTCTAGGTTTGATTTCTAACTTTGAGTGTCTGCATTGGCAAATAGTGCAGTGCAGTAGGAGTGGATCTGCGGAGAGAAACTCTACAATGCAAGCCATGATTCAGTACATGAATGTATGTGAGAATGTACTTCAAAAGAATGCTTGCAATCCAAACCAAAACACTGCAGTAGCTGTGCCCTTAATGACTTTCTGAATCCTAGCAAGCTCCTTGGAGCCCTCTCTGGCCTCCACAAGATTTCTTTCATCAAACTCTGTTTGCTTCCTCATCCTCTCATCAGTCTTTCTGGCTCTGGTTGGCGCAGGCYCCCAGTTATTTGCTGTAATTTTTCTTCTGGTCTTCACTATGTTCACAGGAACTTTYGGTCCTAGGTATCCGCCGTTGCTCTGAAGGGAAGCTCTTAAAGGATCTCACTTTCCCTCTGGAGGCATCATCCTGACCTCCTAGTGTCTGTTTTTGAAAAGGAATATAACCCACACAATCTGAAAACGTATCTATCACAATAGCCTTAAATTGGATCATCATAAATATCCATATGATTACTGTACACTGTATTGTATAACTTCTAGTATATATTCCATTGTTTTTGATAGATGACAATAATTAGACACTATGCAGTGATTTTTTTCTCCTTTATGTGTCTTTGAGAACAATGGCAATAATTCCGTAGATTGTGTTGATACCTCTAAATGAAAAAGGTATTATGAAAAGTAATAAATGGAAATGATGCCTCCAACTTATATTTGCTCTGAATTCGTTTCTAATGGAACTTTTATGAAACACAATAAATAGTATTGAAAATGCAAGTTTTATGTAGTGACTTAGGAAATAGTAATAATAACTTGAATAAGCTAAATAGATATAAAAAGCTATACAGCAGGTTTTTTTGCATTCTAGGCAGAAATAAATAGTTTATTTTGGAGGGGAAACATGGTCTAGTACATCGGGCAATAGAGATAACAATTGAAATGCCTATGCTTTCTTGCTTTTTCATTTAAATACTGTCAATTTTTTTTTTTTTCTCTTCTGCAAAAAGTTATGGATGGAAATTTCCAGATAATGTCAACAGTTTTCTTTTCTTTCCATAAATGGAGAACAGATTTTTCAAAGTTTTATATATATATTATTAAATACAAATCAGCTCAACAAAAACTGTATCTTCTGATTACCCCTTGATAAATTCTCATGTAGCTCAAAAAAATTTTTATACATTGTGCTCAAATACCTTTCCACAAAATTAACAGTAGCATTTTCATGATTGAGGCTTTAAGTTCCAATAGTCTTCCTGTTTGTTAATAAACAGGTTTTTCTTCTTTCTAACTAGATTCTTTCTTTGTAGTAATTTATCAGACCTGCAGAAAAGCAGTGTGTTAGTGGGAAAACAAATCAATCTGTCCTTTCTGAAAGGTATAAACAACTTTAATGATACTTTTTTAAAGCTCAGATTGCAGAGAGAGGAAAATTGTCTCTTAGGTATAT
The DNA here is from genome assembly GCA_030449065.1 of Oceanodroma leucorhoa. NCBI lineage: Eukaryota > Metazoa > Chordata > Aves > Procellariiformes > Oceanodroma > Oceanodroma leucorhoa. The sequence continues at coordinate 1,973,460 of JASVER010000009.1, read as the reverse complement.
TTTAACTTCATTTTAATATTTTAGGAAAAATTGCTTTTATGGGGTGATGTGCTGTTGTTTTATTTTGAAATAATATACCACCTGCTTTTTAATAAAACATTTTTTTTGGGACTGGTCTTGTTTAATATCTTTATCAATGATCTGGATGAGGGGGTTGAGTGCACCCTCAGTAGGTTTGCAGATGACACCAAGCTGGATGAGGGTGTTGATCTGCCTGAGGGTAGGAAGGCTCTGCAGAGGGATCTGGACAGGCGGGATCGATGGGCCAAGAACAACTGTATGAGGTTSAACAAGGCCAAGTGCCGGGTCCTGCACTTGGGTCACAACAACCCCAGRSAACGCTACAGGCTTGGGGAAGAGTGGCTGGGAAATTGCCCGGTGGAAAAGGACCTGGGGGTGCTGGTCGAYRGCCGGCTGAACATGAGCCGGCAGTGTGCCCAGGTGGCCAAGGAGGCCAACAGCATCCTGGCCTGTGTCAGAAATAGTGTGGCCAGCAGGAGTAGGGAGGTGATCGTGCCCCTGTACTCGGCACTGGTGAGGCCGCACCTCGAATACTGTGTTCAGTTTTGGGCCTCTCACTCCAAGAAGGACATWGAGGTGCTGGAGCGTGTCCAGAGAAGGTCAACGAGGCTGGTGAAGGGTCTGGAGAACAAGTCTTCTGAGGAGTGGCTGAGGGAGCTGGAGTTGTTTAGCCTGGAGAAGAGGAGGCTGAGGGGAGACCTTATCGCTGTCTACAACTACCTGAAAGGAGGTTGTAGCGAGGTGGGTGTTGGTCTCTTCTCCCAAGTAACAAGTGATAGGACGAGAGGAAATGGCCTCAAGTTGCGCCAGGGTAGGTTTAGATTGGACATTAGATAAAATTTCTTTACTGAAAGAGTGGTCAAGCATTGGAACAGGCTGCCCAGGGAAGTGGTGGASTCACCATCCCTGGAGGTGTTCAAAAAACATGTAGACGTGGCGCTTCGGGACATGGTTTAGGGGGCGTGGTGGTGTTGGGTCGATGGTTGGACTTCATGATCTTAGAGGTCTTTTCCAACCTTAATGGTTTTATGATTCTATGATTTTCATAATTAAAAACTTTGATTTTGTTGAGATTTCCATAAGATACAATTTGAAATACATTTTGTTGCATGATAACGTATCACTTTTTGAAGTTAAATATTTAAGTGCAGACTAAATGTTTGTGTGATTGCAGTATATTTTTATTTTTTTAAGTTTTAAGTGTGATTATTAATATAATCTCTGAATACCTGCTATGTAAATTAGGGATGTGGTAAAGAGGTTTTCGGTTTTCTGACTTGTAGATTCCCTTTTCCTTTGGTATTGAGTCCCTTTTCATTACACGTGCATTCATCATTTCTTTTATTCTAACTGGGCTATGATTTTTTTTTTTTTCTTTTGTTTTAAATTCTCTTTGTCTCTGGTCCTGTAGCCTTTATGGAAACAGAACTCTGCAGTTTGGATCCCTGTAGGCTCTCAACGAGCAGTGCGTGACAACCTTTGCTTCCCGCCTGTTTCCATAGTAGCAGCACCTTGTCGTTTCTCAGAAATGAGTATTAATTTGGTTTATAGTTTAAGACCCTAGGGATGCAGGGGTTTTTCACAACCTTCTAAGACTAGCTACAGTTTATTGAGGTAACATGAAAAATAAACAGCCCTAGAAATGTTCATGATAGAGTCCTTGCTGTCTGAAAGTTATGTGGCAAATGCAGATTCTTGAAAGGTGTCCAAGATCCATCTTCAGTAGTTCATCGCTAGTCCTGAGAATTGTAAAAATTTGGAATCAGTTAATTGTTTGACACCACTATTTTTATCCCTGTGCCTGGACAAGCAGTTTCTGCATGGCTCTGGGAGTCTCTTCAGTGTGTAAACCTTCAGTAGAACTTCGGCTGAGCTGATTTCTTTGTTTCGCAGCTCATTTTGCAATGCACATTGGTTGGTTAGAGCACGTTTCTTCCAGCTAATAGCACTGCGCTGCCTCCGTTTTGACTGGAATGAGCTACAGACATTGTCAGTATATGGTGAGCTTCATCCTTCCACAGAGCCATTCTGTGATAGCAGAGGTTTTATACTGGTAAGTTTTTAATACTACCCTGAAAAAAAACATGTTTAGAAAACAGTTTTCCAAAATGGTAGTAGATGATCAGTATTGGCCATCATAAAATCTCTGCATGCAATTTTTTTTAAGGTATAGAAAATCTAAGTGCAGTAAATGTGTTTTATTTAATTTTTCTACATCCTTTACCATTTTGATATTAATTTAGTGTGTTTGGGAATCAAGGAATAGCAATGTACACAAAGTAACTGCGGATGAATAAGCTGTGTCAAAAATCTTGTAGCTAGGTACCAAATGAAGCTGTATTTGCAGCTTAAATGATATCTGAGATATTAAAACATTGGCACTGACTTAAATTTATGTTTGAAAGCACAGCTTGACATCCTTCTTTCCAACATTTCGGGTATATTCTCATCAGATTTTAAAGCCTAAAAGTTCAGAGTCTTCAGTCATCGTTGCTATAAGCAAAATCATGTGGGGAAAAATCTGTTTAATTAATTTGAAAAATATTATAAAGCTGAAGGACAGATGCAGTAAAAAAATTACATTTTGATTATACGTCTATTAATAGATAAATATATTACTTTAGTTCACAAATTGAGTAGATAATATTTTGTTTGGTTTCTGTTGTAATTTTCTAGAGGCTGAATTGTTATTTTGCTAAATATTTGTTCCTTTCACATTCATTTTGTTGATAAAAATCATCCTGAAGCCTGGCAGCATGATTTTTTTATGATTGACTTGTTGCTTGTTACAACTTAAAAGAGATTTGAAGAAAATTATATGAAAGTATAATTTTTTTCTTTTATAATAGTGAAAAATCTGGTAAAAGTTATTTATAATGTCAGTAGGCACTCTTTTTGAAGGCTTGAATGAAATAAATGGTAAAGCACTTCTGAAAATTTGGAGCAATGTTTAGGAAACTAATGCAGCATGCGGTGCCCAGGTTGTTTCAGTAGGACTAGTATTGTGCTTTTGAATTACTTGGTGAATAGTTCCTGATTAAGGAGTTTGGAGAAGGTACTATACTAGATGTTAACCCTGAATTTCAGCTGAAGATTCTGTGTTCAGCCAAAAAGTTCAGCCAGAAAGCTTTTATTTGGATCAAAGCTGTCCTCCCATTTTCAGCTGCTTAAGGCCGTGGAGGTAGTGATTAGGGCACTCTTGCTCTCTTTGTCGTCTGTTGGAAGCATCTCAAGATACTGGTACTGAAGACTCAGCCCTTTAAATGTCAACGTGGATTAGTGGAGAGATGCTCACAAAAGCTGATGGAAAGAAAAAAGCAAGCCACGTTTATTGACAGCAGTAAGAGGTTTGAATAACTTAAAGTTTAAACTCTGGTGATGTCATGTCAAATGTGAAAAACATGAAGCTGTACTGGTCGCCTCAGGCTGTCAGTATGGAGGAAGCTGTTGCAGAGCAAGGGCTTTTCAAGCTACTCAACTGTGCTGTATCTGTGATGGAGTAAGGCTGTCCAGAAAAAAACCCGCATTATTGGTAATATTAGAATTAATAAAGTTGTATGCAGGTGGTGATATCTTAAAATTTGCCTCACTGTCTGCCACTTTTTTCTTCATTCGCATTGCTATAGGATATTCTTGCAGAAACTTTTCTTAGCAAAGTGGTTGCAATCTATATACTTAGGAAAGCATTGATGATTAGTGTATGATACATCTGAGCTAGAGTATTACTGTCTCGCAATTGCTCAGGGCTCTTCAGGGTCAAGACAGATCTTTCAATTCTCAGAGATAAGAGTAATAGCATCAGAGTTAACCTCCAGAGAACCTTGATAAAGCAGTGTGACAACTCTAGAGGTGTTGCTATTCCCAGGTAAGTCTTTTGTTTCATGCTGCTGTCTTCAATTAGTGATCCGGTGTGAGGACTGATTATTAGTGCAGACCTTGACTTGTTTGTTCTGCTGTCCACCAGGCTTTGATTTTCAGCATTTTGAGAAGATTCAGATCAAAGAGCTTACCTTGATTCAATATCCTGAGAGATATTTAAGTACAGAGCAGGCCGTGGCATCCATTGAGACATGTTGCATCTTCAGAACAATGGTGTTATTCACAGGAMATATTTTTGTTGAAGCTAATAAGGTCAATTATATTTAGTGGATATAGTTTCTCATTCTGATCAGAGTTCAGCAAAGCTGCCCCCTCTCATCACTATTATTCTATTTCTGTGCTAACCAGTTGATGGATGGGAATAGAAGTGGTCTGAAGAGTGTTTTTTTGATCAGCTTGGTGAGTCTTTTGTATTAACTGTTTAGGTAAGAAGCAGCTTATCTTATTCATCTAGACAAGATCAAACTCCTGGCAATAGCTATCAAGTATCTAATGAATTTAATGAAAATACATGTATTATTAACATTTCCAGCTGTGATATTGAGTAACTAGCAATTTTCAGATACTAGGATGAGTAATGCTGTTGGCTTTTCAGTTGTTTTTGACATCAGCCCTTTTATAAACCTGCAGTTTTGCAGAATCACGACTGTAGAGCCTGTGTGCTGGACGTAGCTGTAGAGCAGCTGAATAATGTTTTCAGACGATGTGCTTTTTCTTTTCTTTAATCAGTGAAGATGCTGCTGCATTCAGCAGCTGCCTACTTTAGCTTCTGTGGCATTATTAGTATGTTAGTTTTAATAGAAGCTGGATGAAATGTGAAGCATGCAGGCCAAGGAATGTTGTTAAGCAGTCATATGGTCACAAAAAGCTTCGTGCAATTAGATCATCATCACGAGACAAGATTGAACATCAGCGAAATTGCCATCTCTAAGTAGAGGCGGATTCAGTGTTGCTCTGCAAGGAAGCAGTGTTTTCATGAGTAAGTGTTAAGATTTTTGCAGGCCAGCAAGTGGAGGAAAATACCGGTTCCAACTATTTCCTGATCTCTACAGGAATACTGGTGATCAGAAATTAAGGATTTTGTTGCTAGTTTGTAGAATGTAATGTGGTTTAATGATGAGAGAAGGGGATGAAAAAAGCTAGTGGTGTATCTTGAGTATCTTTATAATGGTTGTGCTAGAAACTTGGGTGATGTTCTTGACTCTGTGTCATGACTTGACTCTGTTGTGACTAAGCTTGGAAAGATTAGCTTGGAAAACAGGAAAGGAAGGGAATAGCTCATGCTTATTACTAAATACCTTTTTGGTATTTCTGCTTCTGCTATCCTAACCACTTATCTTCTTAGTCAACAAGAYCACCTATTAGAAAACATGTGACTGAATTTGATACACGTATTTGTTCATTCTCAGTTCTTACACTGTGTTCCTTGAAAGAAAGAAAAAGTCATTGGAATAGTTTGCTTGAAAATTTAGTTGTTGTTATTATTAAGAAGAAATTAGGTCTTTCTTAGACCACACAAGGTTTTGGTATAAATGTCATTTCATGTTCAGAAGAAACTAATAAGAAATCTTCACAGAACATATAGATATTACATTGATGTAATCATCCCTTCATTTTACAGATGTGGGAATTTGAGGACTGTAGAATTTCTGTTCACCAGACAAGAATTCAATAATATCTTTATTGGATTACTTAATACACTTTAGTCAAATGACCAGTAATATTTAATTTAAGCGTTCATTGCAATTAAAATACCAACTTTTGTCCAAAAAGGCACACATGTAAGCCTCCATATCTGGAACTGACATGTGTGGCCTAAGACATACTCAACGAGAGGATGTCTTTGAATTACATGGTTGGCAATGTATCAGTAAGCATATTCTTGTTTTATTTGCTGAGAAGTTGGAATAACCAACTATTAGTTTTTAATACTGTTATTTAGATGTTGTTTTTGTCTTTCAGTATGTGATATGTATTTGTACAGTTATTCAAATGATTTTTTCAATTGTGAAGTGTTAAGCTAACACTTTTTACTTTTTATAGGTCTGCTTTGAATAATTAATTTAATAACTTTTATTAAAGCTAATAATATGATAAAGCTAAAGCCAATTAATCAAAAAATTATACAATTATTATATAACTGTTTCAGTATCTTTGAAATCCGGGGGCTAAAAGCTCTAGTGGTTCTCTTGAGCATGGATTATGTATTTCAGCAAAATGTGATAACTGATGAATATCTGCAGAAATCATTGTGCTCTTTTTAATGAACTAACAATTTCATACAAAAAATTCAGCAGTCCCATTGTTTAGAATAAAGAGATACATGTAAATGAGGCCAGTACTGAAATAGTATTTAAACAATGCTGACAGTTCTTCTATTGTGTCCATTAATTAATTTTCCGACATCAAGGTTCTCTGGGAACGAACTGCAAAAATAATTAAAATGATACATGAGGTAAATAGTTTAGAAATTCAAAAGGTGAAATAGGGAATTGGTTTAGTACATATTAGTCATATTGCTTATTTGTGCTCATTTGCCTTTTAAAAGCAGGTTATTGAGGAAGTGTGATCCGGTTTTGATTCACATGCTCTGCTGAAGTTCTGCTTGCAGGTGGAACGGTTGCCATATTCTTTTTTTAATCAATTGTGCCTGTCCTTGTTTCAAATCAGTAGTCTGCTTAAAGCAGGTTAACATCTATGTAAAAATGTTTTGCTTTACAGCAAAGTTCTTCGGAATTAAATCAGTTGCAGCATATTTTTACTATGATTTAGTGTGTGCTTTGTAAGGTAAATCATATCTTTAGGTAGAATTCTGTGAATAAAAGAGTTTTGGTTTTGGTGTTACACAGCTTTGTTTTTTTCCACCACAGTTTTGGCCAACTAATTGGTGTCAAGTCACTACTTGAGAAAGAATTTAAATGTTTAAGTTCAAATTAAATTAGTGATTTCAGATAGAATGAATAGGGTCTTAATTAGAAGGAAACTTCAAAACAAATTTCTTTCCAGCTGGACAATCATGTCTGAATAATTGAAGCCAAACTTTAAGCCTAGCTTAAAACAAAAGGAATCTTTGCAATAAATGTTCTTTCAGTCACTGAATGTAGATGAAACAAAGATGAGATTTAAATTTTGGTATCCCAAATGTGCATGCCTTTTGAAAACTTTCTGTCTGGAGGTTTTCACTCAAATCTGCCATATAACCTATTAAAAAAGAAACAGCCTGCAGCTTTTAGAAAATATTTTCTTCAACTTCACCTGTGCTGGGGAGGCCAACTAGTCTGTCACTTTTGGTTTTATCCTCATCTTACTGCTCCTCAGCCTTTCGATAATGACTCAATCAGTACTTCCATAACTTTATTCATGCAAGAGGGGTTTTAAGTTATGGTGGGGGGCATCTGAGTAAATGAAAGATGCAAAATGAATTTCCTGGGAAATAGCCAGAGGATTAGACTTTTCAAGCATGTGTACATTTTTGAAAAACCTGTTGCAAGTGTTGTCTTGTCATATCCTCTTATAGCTTGTGTGATGTGACTGCCTAAGCCTTTCCCTGAGGAAAATACTCAGGACTAAGGGGTGTAGGGAAGTGTATGCTTCAGCTTTATACTCATGCAAGAAGCAAAATACATTGTATACGTGTGTTTCCTGCTGTTAGAGGAAGTAAAGGGCATAGCGATGCTCAGTCTTAATTACATAGGGATTCTCTGCTTTAAGAAATTACACTGCGCCGTGGCTTGGTAAGATAATTAGGTACCATATTAATGGCTCTAAACAAAATACTTTCTTCTTTAATACATTAACTATGGTACACAAAGGAAAATATAGCTGTAAGTAATCAACCACTTTCTAAAACCTAAACAGTGTAAATTATCCACTGTTATTGATGAGGACTTATAATGTTATGTGGTTGTTATTTGTTAATGCACTGAAACCAGCCTGGAGTATTTCCATTAGTTCTTGCTGCTGGTTCTGCTGTTGTCATTTCCAAACAGTTAGGAGTTTTTGGTGTAAATACTTACATGGAAGAAAAACTTGCAGAAAGTATTTTTTTTTCTGTTATAGGAACTATAAATATGTATATTAGATTGGGGGTTTGTATCTCATCCCTCACCATTATGTTATTTGTTGTTAGCTAAAATCACAGTCATTGATTATCACTGGCAGAATTCATGCTCACATTGCCATATCCCTGTTCTGACCATGTTCTGCCTAGCCATAACTAGTAGGTAAAACGGAAGTTGTTTGCCTTCTGCTTTGTAGAAATTCAAAGCAGCAGATTAAGTAATATTTTCTCCAGTAAGTACAAAGAACAACTAATGGTCAGTCTTCACTGCAGATGAGAAGAGGCTTATTAACATGGGAAATTACAGAAAAGAAATCAATAAGCTTTCTGATAGTTTCACTATGCATAATTCTTCTATGTATATCCAGGTTCCAAAGTAACGTTGGAAATAAGTGTTGCAAAATGTAATTGTTCTCCCTGTGTAGAGTTCAGTGTCACCTTGCATTTGTATCGAAGGCATTCTCCAAGAAAACTGCCTTATTTCACTTCCTTCTGTAAATATCCAATTCAGCAAGAAAGAACTATAAAGGAGTTGCACAAGAAGCTCCATTCCTTTGCTAAGATCTAGTACCTTTCCTGTATGTCAAGGTAATAAACCACCACCCATGAGGAGATAAATAACTATAAAAGAAAAACACATTTCAGTATTGGATGTGAGGGCACCTCATCGAGTGAGAATCCACTTGACATCCTAGTCATGATGAACTCTTTAAAAACTTCACGATGAATTCTTTAAATGAACCAAATGAGAAACATTGAATATTTTTTTACCACAGTTTAATTCTGGAAAAGCTAGGACAAAAGAGTCGTATACACACTTGAAGTTAGTTATTTCTTATTCTATTTGAATTGAACATATTAGCAAGCGGACAGTAGTTTAAACTCCACAAGCTGATGTGGTAAGTTATGTGAAAGATGCTTCTTAAAACTAAATGATTAATGGGAGACTGGATAAATCAAATAAATAGTAATTATCTATAGCATCCATTTATATTTGATATTGATTAATAGTCTTAGAATGAATTTTGCAGGCCATATGGAGCATTCTAACAGGGCAAAAAAATCCAGCAATGGTCTGTGTTCCTTGTGGCTGGGATTTCGCAGCAGAGGTTTATATCTCAAGTCATCTTTTGGGAACTGTTGCCAAGTTATTGCTGACTAGATCAGAGAGGCCAACTACTAAATTGTTATGAAAACTGATCTTCACCTAGTTTTCAGCATAAATCTGCCAAATCTAATAGAACATTATAAGATAAATAATTTTTTGGACATTCCTAGCAAAAATAGGAAATAGTTCTTTAAAGTTTTTTTTTTTTTTAAATAGCTCTTCTATAAGGGACTTACAATGAACACTAAGGGTTGAGATAGTATTTTTTGCATGGTGTTTTGGCTGTGCCAGATACTTCTAGCTTGCTGTTATGACCTGAAAATGTTAGTTTCCATTACAGATTTTAAAGTGCAATGAAATGTGTTTGGATCAGATTTGTTTTTAACGCAAAGATCAAACCAACCCATAAATTTTCATGTTAATTGATGGATGTTTGCATTAGAAACAGCTACTGATAGGCCTTACCCATAAGTAAGGTTGTTTTTTGGTTTTGGGGTTTTTTTAAGCATAAATGATCCAACTTTGTGGCTGTATTTATTGTCAGATTAGATTCAGCTTAGGCAAGTGCTGTTGGTCACTTACTGCTTTTAGGATCATCCCCTTGGGAATAGTCATGGTGAAACAAAAACAATGATAGAAGGCAATCCAAAATRTGCTAACTCAACAAAAAAAAAGTTTTTAACAGGTATTTTTATGTATAACTGTAAAATACTTTTTAACATGTACCATGACTAAAATTTAAATTTTTAGCACCACAGAATAATCAAAATTTCATTATATAACTGACTGTAAAACTGACAGGCAGGAGAAGGCTATGATCCTACATGACTTGGTAGGCTGCTGTGTTCAACAGAAATAGTTGCAATCCTCGAAGTATTCCAGTGTCTTCTAGAATGATAAGATTCAGGTGACTTCAATACAGTGTTCTCTAAACTTAATCATAATATTCTTTCACCATGAATAAATATGATGTTTTTAGAAAGTGTTGTCATGATTTTTGTAGTGAGAAGTCATACCCTGCAAAGCTTTAAGAGTCAGTGAACATATGCACCAGGTTGATGTAGCCTATTGAGATTGCTGAAAACAATGAAGAAGGTTCTTCACTAAAGGTTATTAAAGAAAAAACACTGCTGTGGAATTAAAGGGAATGCCCTTGTATGGATAGTAACTGTCTGAAAGATAGAAAACAGATGGTAGAAATAAGCAGGCAGGTTTCAAAATTAAAGGAAATCACATGTAATTCTTTGTGATGAGGCTTTAGCTGTTTCTGCTGAAGTGATTGGAAAAGGGATCCAGGAGTGAGACAACAAAGTTTGCTGCCAACACTGTTATTCAGAGTAGTAAAGGTGAGAGGTTGACAGCAAGGAGTTGCAGGACTTCATGTTGCTGTGAACAATCAGGCAGTAACTAACAGGTGAAATCCCACATGGACAAATATGAAGTGATATTGTGCATGTGTGTTTGGAATAATCCTAACTTTACCTGTATAACTATGGGCTTCAAGTTAGCTTTCTACACTCAAGCACCAGAGGAAAATACCAGCTCAGTAACAGTCAAGAAAGAAAAAGAAAAAAAAAATCAAAGGCTAGGAATTATTGGGAAAGGAAACAAGAACAGAATATCATTATGCAGCTGTATGAGTTATGTTCTCTCAGCATCTTACATACTGTATAAGGTTTGGACTCTATTTCAAAAACAGAAGTATGGGAAAGGATGCTTCAGAAGGCTGAGCAAAGATGGTGGAACCAGTATATGAGGAATGGTGGAATAGACCAAAAATTTCTAGTCTGCGAAAGAGAAGGAAAGATGAAGGGACTGAAGAAAGTGAATAGGAAGTGATTGTTCATACTCTCTTTCAATGAGGTAACTGAACAGCTTTGAATAAAGCTAGCAGGTGTCAGGTTTAAAACAGACACGCTATCTAGCATGCACTTGCATTTTGGAATTCTTTTGCCACAGGACTTTGTGATTACCAAAAAAACTTAGAGTTGCAAAAAGCTTTGGGCAGATAAGTGAAGACAAATGCATTAACAGCTATTAAATGGGCTTATTCTACAGCTTGTGTAAGGACATCTCTGAGCACGAAATCACTGAAAGTTGGAAGAGTATTCTGAGGTGGTACTGGCGTATGCTTGCGCTCTTAGTCATCTGCTGTTGGTCATTCCTGGTGGCAGGATAGTTATGCTGATGGACCTCTCTGTGGTTTGTTTGTGCTGTGTTGCTTCTCAGGCTGGAACTCTGAGTCTCAGTTTTGACAGTGGATTGAGTCTGTAACTAGGAAGTCAGAGCTTCTGGCTGATGGAAGAGGCAAATCTTGGAGGAGCAGCCAACATATTCCACTTTCCATGGTGATCCTGCACTGGCTTCTTTCTCTTTTTTGCCATAGATTGCTTGGATATTTTTGGAAAAATTACTTAAACCTCTTTACAGCTAAACTACCTACTCTTTGTAATATAGTAAAAACTGAGTTGCTTAAAGTTGCTTTATTCATCAGTAATCATTAAGTGTTTGGAAGTCCTTTTGTCTGAGCCATTATTTCCATGTGAAATGTGGTGGTTTAATACCTAACCCTGGCACAATTTCATAGCTTTAATCATTTTAAGTACTTCAAAAATAATCGCGTATTGTATTTACTCTATCAACAAATATAATACCRTGAGCTATTACCCTCCCTAAATGCTGAGGTATCCAGTGTATGGGAGGCAGGTTAGACTAATTGTTGACTAGACAATAATCAGTCTAGTCATACAACAAAATTTGCATTCTTTCAGTGATTGTCTAATTCAAGAATTTTGGGGAGTGCAGTATAAAGAATGCCTTTCATTTCAGCTGCAGAGGAGATCCAGCATTTGCAGGGCAATGAGATATTTGTGATGTTAACAATCTAAATGATTTTTATTGATAATGACAGATGGTTCTTAGATAATGTGCTCTGAGTCATCTGTAATATGTTCAGAGTAAGTCTTCTGGAAGGTTGTACATCTGTCTTGAGATCTTTTGCTAAAATATTTAAATCAAGGTCATTGTTTATATTTGATTTTAAATAGCTTTTAGCTGGTAGTCTGCATTTCTGTACATTTAGGGATCAAACTGTTTGTAACTTCAAAAGCTACAAATGGGAAAGTATAATAGGTAGCAGGTGTTAGAAAAGGCAATTATGCATTAGCTGTTTTACTCAATTTCCAAAACTGTCTAAAACTATCTGTTGGAAATACTTTGTAGCCTAGACTTATCTCTGAAGCATGATGAATTTTTAAATCTATAGAGGGATATGCATTTTTTGCTAATGAATTGCATATTTAAACCTATTTGGTTCCATTTAAAAGAGCTGAAGAAAATTGTATTGGGGGAAAAAAAAAAGGTTCAACAGAAAAATCTCAAGAAAAAGTACAGGTTCTTATATACTTCCAGTTATTTTTTCTGCAATTCCTCAAAAACATTTTAAATTTCCAATATTGAAGGKTTTTTGGGGGTTTTTGCATTTAATTCTTTTTAAGCCACTTATCTTGACTTTCTGGCTATGGGAGAATTTTCTTTATTATGTGATAATAGAATGAATTCTTGGGCTTAAAATCAGAATCTTAGGTTATTATCAGAAAAAAGAATACTCTGATGATCTAATTTGACTACCTATGTAATACTGTTTTGTGAGTCAATGTAAAAGACAGCAAAATAAACAATTTTGCCAACAGCTACTGCAAATTGACTTTGAAAGTTAAAATGCTGCTTTCAGACAGATTTCTTTAATCCTGTCCCCTTCTCCCCTATGCTTTTCAAGAACTTAGATAATGTTGGAGGAGTGAGGAGAATAAAGGAGGATTAGTATTTATTAATACCAAACCAAGTTCCCTTCAGTTCCCTCTTTCTTGCTCGTGTCATGTAATTAAGGAAATGTAAACCTTTTATTATATTCAGGTAGGATAACAAATAATCCAATACGTAAAATATCCTGATGAATAAGTATTATTTTAAATGAAATTTTCCTGCCTACAGACTATTCAGTCTTCTTACTTCTTCATCTGCAAAAACAATCTTCCTCTTTCTTAATCTACCCTCAGCAGTATTTCTGTACTTTTCTTTCTCTGTTCAGCAATCTCAATCCAGCTTTATTTGCCTCCATCCCATAACCGTAATTATTCTTCTTCCCTGCTTTCCTATTTGATTGCAAGTCCTCAGGCTGGTGCCGTGCTCTTCAGTTACCTGTTCTTTGAAGTGGGTCCAAACACAGATCATAGTTCACCAGGTAAAGATGAACTGAGCTGGTTCTCACTATGCCAGAAAGTCTTCACCAGTGACAGCACATACTTCAGAGTGGGCTTCTGGAAAATGTGTTGGTGTTTTCTTATATAGACTGTTGACTGAGTTTTAAACAGTCTGTTTTCATTGGACATTACTATCCTGTTTGCCTTCCAAATTTGAAGAAAGGTTGTCACTTTTATGAGTTTATGTTGTGTATTCTGGAATAATAGAAACTTTTCGTGTATGATTGAAGGCTACTGCTTGAAAGGACATTTTTAAAATTCATGTTAAAAGTGAGAAATTGGTTGCAGTTCAGTGCTGAGAAAAAACAGACCACAAGTACCGTTTCTATACTTAATTTTAAAAAATTTTAAATATTTTTTCTCATTTTAGAGAAGAAAATGTTATAAAAGATTATCAAAGGCTGAATTTAAGAAAATACTGCATGTTCTGTAAATTTATTTACACAATGAAGTAGGAGGAGGGTTGTTTTCTTAGAATTGGCTTTCTTCATTTTTTTAGAGTTGTGGTTGATTATTTAAATATTGCCACAGTAGTATCTGATACGATAAGTGGTAGCAGCAATTTGCTTACAAGAATGTCTTCTTGAGATACCATTTTATGCTTTTATATATCTTAGCTTTCCATCCCAAGAGAAATACCAACACTAAAGTAAAAGACATGGATTTTTCAGGAGGATAGTAGTCAATACATGATTCTGTAAAACTCTAATATTGTAAATTGGACTTTACTTTGATTTTTCTGATTAAGACAAACTCGAGAGAGAAGTCTAGTTAAAATTACCATATGGTTTGTCTGTCCTGGGATTTTACAATGTTATTCAAGTCATGTTATTCAAGAACAGTGTTTTCCTAGAGTAGGAAAAATATCACAGGATCTTATAATCAGAATATTCCTCTTCTGATTCCAAAATTAACTAATTCCTATCTTCAGTTCYAACTACACTTTTAAACTTAAAACTTCCCTGCAAAAAATTGGCATTATCTCTTTTCTTGACTCTTACCGATTTGATGGACAGAATGATCTGTAGTTTCTGTAGCTGCTAACATGGTGTTTGTACAAACCCCTTGTAGTATGCTACACACTTCTATCAGTCAAGGGTAGAGGAGAAGGAAGAGTAGTAGTAGGAGAATATTTTTCCTTCTCCACTTGTCATAGCAGTAAGGTTACTTTATTGCACTGTTACAAATGTTATGTGGAATATTTTAAATACCGTTCTCTTCTAGGTTAAATAGCAATAAAGTAGATATTTTGTCGTGTTATGTTTTACATAAGAAGTTGTTTCAGTTCACTTTACTTGACCAGAATACTGTATTTTTCTGAAGAGTAAATGGCAGTTTTGAAATGACCAGTAGAGAATATGAAAAAAATTTGCTATACTTCTAAAGAGCTACAAGTAGATCTTACAAATTATTTAGATATCAGCATTTAATTATCCCTACATTTGTTAGATTATGTAGCTTAATTTTATAATTATTATTTTTAAATGTTATTTTAATGAGATTTTACGTAGCATTAGTTCACAGTCATCACATTGATAATTAAATATCATAATTATTTTTTCAGTTCTCAGTGGTATAGAAAATAAAATCTAAGATTAATTTGGTAATACAAGAAAACTTAGTGAAGTCTTTTAAAAGTAGGATCACAAATTTTTCTAAACTCTTAGGTATATTTAGAAAATCTTAATTTCTAGGGGGAGTTTTATAAAGTGGCTGAATCTGCTGACTTGAACTAGAACAGAAAGCTGCAGATCTGAATACAAATCTGACTTGTAAATGTTTTGTGTTACAAAGAGTAGATTTTTTTTCCTTTAGTAAAAACCTCTAATTCAGTCAAATATAGACTAAGTTGTATATTTTTTAAAATGCTTAATAAATTCCTATAGCAGAATTTATAATGAAAAAGCTAGTATCAAATAAAACTGTGTAGGCTTCATCTCCATTATTAAGAGCTTGCTCTTCATGCATATATTCATGCCACAATATTGAGCTAGACAGTACAGTATTTTATGCCAGATATAAGCTAATGGATAGCATCAGAAATGGAAGAAACACAGCTGTAAAGAATGAATTTAAATATGAGAAATGCATACGTCACCTTAATTCCCGTTACAGATAATAGCTATGAATAGGTTTGGCATAGATGAAATGCATACATGTTTGTCATACGAAGAGAGAGAGATTTAGCTGCAGTTAGTAGTGAATGCCATAAAAATACACTTTGGGGGTATGGTGATCAAAATTATTATTTGTGTATTGAAATGATGATTTATTTTTATTTTTTCTAGTCTGAACCAGAGGGTTTTTCTCACTTCCACTTGTACGTCTGTGCTGCCTTCCTTGTCAGGTGGAGAAAAGAGGTCCTGGAAGAGAAAGATTTTCAAGTAAGTGAAGGGGATATTTTTCAAGCACAGGGTGGTATTTATTAAACTTAGCTTCTTATTTGGGGATGAATTTATGACAAAATAATAGCAGTTGCAGCAAGACTGACAGTGTCTGACTGTTTGTTACAGTTGCTCCAAAACTGTTAGACCTGAAGTGATAGACTATAAGCAGTGATGGACTATAAGCAGTAGGAGATGTATTTTCTTTGTCCACGCTGGAAAAAAAATGCTGTTTTAGCTGAGACAGACTTTGGGAAGGTGATTTCTGGAGATGCTGTTACAAGTAAAGCCTTGGTATTTCACAAAGAGATTTTCTGAAAAGGAGACTGGATCTTTTTTTTAGTCTTAAATGCATCACTGGAGTTATTTATTTATAATTTCTCATCTGTATAATATAACAGCACACTCTAACAAGGTGATGTTCATTCTTTCAAAAAAGCTATGCAAGTAGCCTTTTAAAATAAGGAGCCTGTTTTTCAGTGGGAAGTAAAAGGACTGTAAGAGTATTTACTTCAGGTCTCTACATTTCAAAACCTTACATTTTTCCAGCAAAGAGCATATCAGGGAGTTGTTTGGAATGGGATATGAATATGGTAAATAGGAGAATCATGYGCATACCCCTGTAGAAGTTCTGTTATGTTTGTGAACTGGTGACAGCTCACTTTCATAGTAAGACTTTATATTTAATTTTACCCTATGATACACATGCAATGCCTGAAAGTCCTGTTTAAAGGCTGACTGTAAACAAACCAYGCTGCAAAGCCCACACCATTGCCTGCCCCGGGGAAATGGGCCATTACCAGCTTATTTTCTCTGCAGCTGACTGAACTCTGCTGCCCTGTGCAAATGAACCATTGTGTAAGTTTGTGTGTTGCTTCAATCTATTTTATCTTTCTTCATAAAACGATTTATTCAGAGCACTTTAACTGTCGTTGCCTATCTTTGCAATAAATAAATGCCTGAGGGCACAACATAACAACTTTAATTTATGCTACCTGCTAACACTGTCAGATTTTCTCAATTTATGGTATTTTGTCAAAAACATCTTTAATGTTGGCAGCGATGCCTCTCAACTACAATTGTTCACTGTTAATCCTTCCTATTAAACTTTTCCTGTTGATTTCCTGCACCAAAGTTCATAATTTTCCCCTCTCTACTGAATCTATTACAACAATGTTTAAAGTAAATAATAATCCCAAGATATAGTACTATGATTTGTTTTGTTCTCTTTACATATGTTCAGATTTGTTTACTCGTTTAAAAATTAAGGTATTTCTTTATGGTTTAAATTCTTTATAGGCTATGTAAACTAGACTATAAAGTACATAAATCAGGAACACGCTGGAACACACTTATCAGACTGCTTTAGCTTGCTTACAACATAGAAATGCAATTAGTAATTTTGAGGATCTGTAGACCAGTGCTAGTTTTATCATTATCATATGTTATCACTAAAAGGCTTGGCCTTCTTTATTGCGTAACATGACCTTTTAAAATGACTAAACTAAAGTGTTATCAATTCTCCAAATGATACTTCTCTCCCACAGGCAAGAATAAAAACCATTTTTCTTCTGCTTTGTTAATAATAGCTGTAGACCATTGCCTAGTTTTCAAAGTGAAGTGCTCAAGTAATAGGCATTTAAACTACATTGGAAAACTGGGAAGTTCAGTATGTGCTGTTGGAGTACTCTGACTGCATTGAATTCACATTATTGAGAAGTCATAGTTATAGTACATTTTGTACTGAAATTTTCTGTTCTGTAGACTACATCAAGAATCATCAAAACATGCATCCAGTCATTTCTCTTGCAAATAGTGGGTGTTGAATGTGTTTTTCTGCATATGACATAGATAAGTGTCCTGGTTCAGGCTGGGATAGAGTTAACTTTCTTCCCAGTAGCGGGGGGTTGCTGTGTTTTGGGTTTGGTATGAGAGGAACATTGATGGCCCATTGATGTTTTGGTTGTTGCTTGCACCGGGGACTTTTTGGCTTCCCATGCTCTGCCAGGTGCAGGGGGAGCTGGGAGAGGGGGCCATAGCTGGGGTGGCTGACCTCAGCTGGTGGCTGAATGGGGTATTCCATACCATGTGATGTCATGCTCAGTATATAATTAGGAGGCATGGTCCGGGAAAAAGGGGGGTGGGGGGGTGGGAGTTCTTGCAGTTCGGGACACGCGGGGCATCGGTCGGCAGGTGGTGAGCAGTTGCATTGTGCATTGCTTGCTTTGTATATTCTATTATTGTTGTTGTTATCATTGTTATTATCACTGTTCTACTTTGTTTCATTTCAATTATTAAACTGTTTTTATCTCAACCTGGGAGTTTTCCTACTTGTGCCCTCCCGATTCTCTCCCCGATCCTACCGGAGGGTAGGGGCTGAACGAGCAGCTGCGTGGTGTTTAGTTGCTGGCTGGGGTTAAACCACAACAATAAGGCAAGTCTCTCCTAATTTTCAGTCGGAGGGTCTGGTTCTTTAGTACTAGCTGTGAAAACTCACACTTTTCTTTTACATGTCTGTTTGACTTCTTTCAGTAGAATTAAATACCTCACAGGAATTTTAAGGCAGAATAATTTCCCCAGAACCTCAGATGTGTGATATGCCTGGTGAGACACTGAGCAGGTTTTGAAAGGAGAATTTTAAAGGACTTGGTTTTGCAATACTTTTTTCTTATTATTTGATGAAGTATATTATCAGTATCATTACAGACTGGATGATGATAGGAGATAATCTTTGCTCTTAAGATATTTATTTCCATTCTCTTAAGTATGTCTTGTTGCAACCTACGCAATGAGTAGAAGTGTGTTGTGTTTACTCTTCCTCGTATGAACAGATTAATTGATAGACTTATATGCCAAATGTTCAGCTGTGCATGATAATAGTTCCTTATTACAAACAGCATGTGTGCGTGGTTCTTGTTTTGTTTTGGGKTTTTTTCTGTATTGCTGTGTAGCAGAGAAAGAAATTTTCCAATGAAAGGCGTTAGGCAGGCTGGACTAATACTATGGAGTGATAAAACCGGAAAACCAATTGGTACTTGGTTTACATTTATAGAATTAAGTATTATTGTATCAAAGGAAATAAATTTTGATGAAGGAAATAGAGGAAGAAACCAGTTCAGGCCTCCAGACGTTGAAATAATAATGTGTATATATATTATATATATATGTATATAAATAATCATGTATATGTAAAGTTGTAACAGAAGTGTGTAAAACTGTGTTCATGCTAGCCCCATATTTTTCATGTTTGGAAGAACTTAACAGAATAATTTTCTCACTGCAAGATGATAATCAAGTCATGAYAGAAGTTGTGTTCATTTTAATCTGTTTGAACAAGTTATTGTTCTTACTGCCATCTGTTTGATGATACCAATGTAGACCTCCTCTGAAACATGAGATTTGCAGGTTAGCATAAGTTTTAGCAATAGACAAGTGAGGAGAAAGGTGATGCTTTATATGTAAATCTGGAGCAATTTACTTGTAGAATTTGTCCCATGCCTCTGCTTTATGAAAACTGGCACCTCTTGACTTTCCACAGATTATTCCATGCTGCTTGTCCATGTCCTTATAAATTGTTCTTGTCTGACTACTGTAAAATACAGCACAATGGCAAACAAAAGACAAATATTTCAAACTGCAGTGTCCCAAGAGAAAACATTTGATTTTAGGAAGCTGGGGAAGGGGAAAATGTCAAACTTTTTTGTTTTGCTAGGAGTTCATAGTTGCTAGCATTTTGTCCTGCTCAATAAAGGTATCAGTAACCTTTCTAGTAAGCTTTGATCCCATTTTGACATTTGCTATGTAATGCAATGGGCTATGCGATGCAATGCTATGTAATGAAGGCAAAAATTATTACAAGCAATTTTGAAATTTCCCAGGGTCACCTTTTGATAGCAGTGAAACTATAGTGATACATTTTCAGATAGACATTTTAAATATTTCATGCCTGTGTATAGTACAAAGGTTAATATTGCTGAAAAGAATGATAGTGTTTTATAGTTAGAGCTTGTTATTCTCTCACGGTACTCACTTCTAGAGACAGAGTCCACTGTACCTACATAGGATGCTCCACAAATCCAGGTACAGAAGGCTAGTTTGGGTAGCTCTGTAGCTCTATTCATACTTCAGATTAGCAGTTTTTACTTCACATGTGGGAGAACAGAGAATGCAATGGGCAGACAGTAAATGGAAGACCTTTTAATCCTGGCTTAGATTTTCCTTTGTAATTGATGTGATGTTTCATAGGATCGAACGGGTCATTCTTGGCTTATGATATTTCTGTTGATGGTATAAATGTTCTGTGTTAATTCACTGGTTCCGTGTCAGATTAAAAAAAAGAAAAAAGTAGTAAATTTAATATAGATAAAAATGCAATTTTTTTTTAATGTGATAAAGTATGACTTGCGATGTGAATGCAAAATGTGAAATTAATTTAATTTCTACTATCTAAGCTTAGGTAATTAGATGCAAGTAATGAAGACCTTTCTATTCATCAGCATGTCTTAGACTTTGACTTACTGTTACTCATTTTCCTAACTACAGCCATAACTCCAAAATTCTCCTGAATTCCTGAGGTGAATGGTTGATGCTGTTAAGTGATAAAATATTCAAGCGTGATTTTGAGCATATTTAGAATTAAAATATTAATAGAAAATATAGCTGTTGAGTTTAATGGTGTCACGTACAGGATATCTGGAAGATTTGTAAGGCAACAAATCTAGATTCAGCTGTCAAACTGAATGTAAGCTAATAGTAATGCTGGACTGATACTGGTTTAACTTTTAGATATTAGAGATTTAGTCCAAATTTTCAGTTTAAGTTATCATTTTGTTGACATAGCTAAGCTATAAAAATATATTCAATATGTTGTGGTAAGGAATCTGTCGTGCAGATTTTTTCTTCTTCATGATTCTAAGATACAGGCTTTTCTGTCTGGCTGACAGACATTTTCACCCATGCTGTCATCAACCCACATCTTTATTACTGCAGTGTCCTTTTCTTTAGCTTTGACAAATGCATTTTTGCTTCATTTATATTCACCCATACTGCAAAGAAGCTGTAAAGATCATTTTTCAGTCCATCATTTTTTCTTGCTTTGTGTCTCCTTTAGCTCCCTTTCCTTTATAACACCAAGGAAAACTTAGATGCTTTCTCTTTCAAGGCCTTTAATGGACTAATACCGACACCTTACATGTCACCTCATATTCAGTGTTGAGATGCTGACTGCCAGTTTATCAGCCAGTGATGACAGCCTCATCATGCACTTGAGCTCGCAAAAAAGTATCTCTGTGATCTCCCAGGTTGACCGTCTTACTKAAATGGAGCACCTAATGCAGATACTCAGTTACTTTCCTCTAAATCCTTATGTAAGTTCTGTTTCTCTGCAATACCCAGAATAGATTTGACAGGTAGGCTTGAGTCTGTTAATAGCACTTACAGTCACATTGACTAGTTTCGTGTTGCTTCTTTTTACTTTTCTGTGAATTTGTCATCTCTTGTTTTACACTTGAGCCATAAAATCTTCGAGGTAGTGACTGTCCTTTATTCTGATTTATATAATCTTTAAAATAATGATTCTTTAGTCATGGCTTTATATAAATACTAGGGAGTAAGCCTGATTGACTTCATGACCAAAATTAATGTGTGCACAATTGTCTGTCCTATTAAAATTTAGATAAACACTCTTGATTTTTTTCAAATGTTTAATTATGGTGAAGTATTGCAAGCTAATGTTAGTTCAAATGTTAATGTGAACCACCATCTTCCTACATCACATGATCAATAAACTTTTAAGGAGATTAAGATTATTGTTATTACTTATGTAAATGTTTATGTCTTACGAAGTTGTCAGGTTTATTCTTAGATTAAATCTTAGGTTTTGTATATGTTACTTTTAAGATGGGTGCCTGTTTCAGAGGATAGTGAAACATTTCACAGTGCCTGCATTTGAATGAAAGTTAGATACAGGGTGACTCTGAAGTGCATCTTTAGCTTAGCGATGGAGTGAACACTGTCAACACCTGTGGCTTGTTTTGCCTTTCCTTCCATCTTTAATAATTAATTAGAATCAGTGCAGGGTTAGAAGGTTCACTACTACCTACCACTCTTCCTAAATCTCAACTCACTTGAATACTTTGCCCCCTTATTTCACGTAAGAGTAGGGAAGGCCCAGGTTAATATTTTCTGATTTATGGTAAGAATACACTACTGATATTTCAAGTCTCATTTAGCACATGAGCTTGCCCTTTTAGTCTTTTTCCTCACATTTGTCAGCAGTGTTGGGGTGTGAAGGCAATTGTTTCTACCTGTGATCTGTTTTCTACCTATTAGATTCCAAAGTTCCTGAAGCTTTATGTTATTCCCTGAAATAGAGGAACAATGCTCTATTTTTATGAGTGAACCCTTGGCATCTAAAGGTTACTGGCTTGTGTTACTTCAGGCCTAATGTCAAATTAAAAAAAAAAAGGTAGATTTTCTTTCTTGCAGAGGACTTCACACCTATATTAAATGATATTAATATTCAACATGAAAGTCTGAAATAATCAGAACAGTTTAAAAACAGAGCTATTGAAAATGCTTGTTTTTCTTCCCTAGAAATGTTTTCTAGGAACATATAGGTGATGAACATATTGTCCCCTTATTTCATTCTTGGACTTGTCTGCCAGTTTTCTTCATTACAGTATTACAGACTTTGTATACAATCACAAAGGAGTCTGTAGCTTGCATTTATCAGCATTTGGACTGTTACATTTATTACAGGTGTATTTTTTATTTCACTTTTCACATAAACTAACATTTCTATTAAAGTAGATGCTTGTATGTGAACTAAAATCACTTGAAAGAGAAGGTTTTAAACGAAGACAAATCTGATTCTATACACCTGTCAGAGTGTGTATTTGCTACAGCTACACAAATTAAATAATGTAACTTTGCACCCTAAAAATGGGATTAGTAGATAGTTACAGAGGTGTCTGAATAACAAGATGCTTGGAAGACACATTCAATTCATAACTGCTGTCTGCATCAGTAACAGGCTTTAGTTTAAAAAGTTTAATGTGAATATTGTTCCTAGTGATTATCTACTATAGAAACATGTCATATATCAGAAACATGTTTTTATGCCATCTATTTATGCTCAACTACAGTAATACAGGTTTCCTTACTCTTTTGTGATCTTGTTCCTAGTTTATGATGTGAGTTTTTAAATAGTTACTTTTTCTGCATTAAAGTACAGGACTTCTCACTTCATATGATACGAGGCATAACTAATAAATATATTTTTAATTTAGCTTCTTGGTATGTACTGTGCTAGAAATTTAGTTCCTGTTGCTACTGCAGTAAAAATAAATGTTTCTCAATTAAAAAAAAAAAAAAAGTAATGTTTCTGAACAGATTAGTTTTCTGAACAGGGGAGTGGTTACCCCTCTTCTCTGCAAAGTCTACGATTAGATGGTTTTGTGGTTCTGGATCCTGCGCCCTCACTCTTCCATGTATGGAAATTAGCAGGGTCTTTTCTGTGAATGTGCTGAAACCTGTAAAGAGTTAAGGACTGTGAAAGTGGAAATCTTTCTACCTTTAAAGAGCCTGACTACTACCACTGCTGTCATTTTATGCCCTGCTGTGAGCACTTTTGGAAGACATTCAGTATATTGTTGTGTGTTGCAAGAAACTGGAAGCTTTGCTGTTTTAGACTTTGAACATCATAGCTAGCAATCTAAAAAGGTTGCTCCTTAATCTCTGAGTACTGGTATTAGACGACTGGGAGTTAGCACTGTTAGATCATTTACATTCAGAAGAGCCAACTTACAATAATAAAATTAATGACATTATTTTTGCATGGAAAGAGCTTAATCAACAAAGAATGAGGTGGCTGGTAAAGGTTGTATCTAAATACAGTTTTACAGGGGAAAAACATCAGGTTTCCACTGGTCCGGACTTCAGCTATTACAGTCTTAATGTAACTGCTCTGTTAACAAGCCTACTCAACTTAGTCAAAAGCTTCTGCATCTTTTAATTATCATGACTATCTTGACTTGATCTCCACATGTGAGTATATTGTAAATTAAACTCAGAAACATTTTCTCGTACAGTCTTAGAAATACAAGTTTTGTCCCACAGAAATTATTATCACAAAATTTTAATATTAAACTAAAATATAATGGATAGGCTGTACGGCATCCTTCTTTTAACTTTGAGAAACTGGTGGTGCTTGCCCTGTACCAGGTGGAGGAGTTGCCCTCTGTCTAGAAAGTTACTGGGAGATTCTGACCAGTTTATATAGTACACTAAAACTGGTTTAAGAAGTATAAAAAAGGAAATAAAACTCCTAACACTACCCTTTCTTATCTCTGAAACTTCAGTGTGGCCTTCTGTGATTCTTTTCCTTCTGATGAGACTGTAGGCCTGTTTTTCCCCAAAAGCTTGGCTTTAAATGTGCAAAGCTCAGAATAGAAATCATAAAAAAACCGAAACAAAACCACCTTTGATTTATATTTTATTCAGCTAGCAATGTGCATATTTTTATACCTAAATTCACCTCTTTTTCTTCTTTTGCTTACGTTTATAGGCCAAGAGTTCATAGTAATAATACAGTACTCATGTCTGGCATTTTAAAAATAATATTTAATTATTACCTCCAGTAATACAGATAAGTTTTGGATTATGTGTCTGAATTTGAAATCTGCGCATCTGTTTCTGTTGCCCTCTTTTCATCTAGCTCCCTCTCACAGAAGTCATAGTTACTCCTCAAAATATTTGGAACAGTTGTACATAGTAAAATTGCAAGTTATAGTACAATGATATTGAATTGCAAGTAGCTTGAATGTATATCTTTGCTGCAGAAACTCAGAAGTTACTCTGAGCAATGAACTAGTCTAATATTATCAGATAAAACACAGGAGTCAGTGAAAACTAAGCCTTGCTCTCTCCAAAGCAATTTGGCAAAAATAGAAGTAGTCCTTGGGTGGTAGATTTAGCTGCTTATGGAAAGAGATAAATACCAAATTACTGCAGCCATGACTTAACTTGGGAGACCTGTCTAGTTTTTAACAGACCCATCTTCTACTCTAGATGATATTGTTTTAAAAAAAAAAAAATCATTTATACTGAAATAGGATTGCCAAAACAGAAAGAAATTTTCAAAATCCCTGCTGAAGGAGACTAGCTCTACAGGGTCAGCATACTATACCAGTAGGACTTCTCTTCTTGGGAATGCAGCATGAAAAGTAGAAAGGTGAAACCTTGATGCTAAGAAACAGGACAAGAGCCTTCAGGTTTTGATATTGATATAACTAGAATAAATCTATTTTCTTAATTATTTTCATCTTTTATAAATATTTTTATTCTTTTTACGAGTGTAGAGATTTAGAAACRTTCTTTTCATTTTTGCCCTCACCTCTTTTAAGTGTAATTTCAAGTCTCATGACTCTTACCAAGTCATTTATTACTCAGCAGTATGGCAAATCTGAAAATCAAGGTACTGGGTTATAAACAAGTGCCTTCTTCCCCAGAATGTTAGTTGAGAACATCTAAAAGGGAACAAGGTACATCACTGTAAAAGCTGTAGTGGCTGTTCCTAAAGGAAATGTGTAAGAGGATAGAGAGGATTGTTTTCCAGTGATTGCCAACTACCTTTTCTTGCAAGTAGGTGGGGAGTATGCTTGAAGAGCAAGGGTCTTAAGAAATCTTATGTCACTCATCAGAGCAATTGAGAGACATATTTTGACTCCACTATTTTTCTTAATTTGCTGTATTAGACTGTTACTTTTTATTACTAGTAGGTAAGTTTAAAACTCCATATGTCATGCTAATGCCTCTCTGAGATGATACAGAAAGAACAGGTTTCCCAGAATGATTAACGTTGAATGCAATAATTTGTACAAATTTCAGTATAACTAATATGTGAATATCCAGGAAAGTAAATAATTTGTACAAAAGTGAGTCTATAACACTTCTACATTTGTTTACTATTAAAAAAATATCTTAAGAAGGGATATAGTAATTTATAATCCAGAATACTCTGTTTTTTCCTCTATGTAAATGTTCATGCCATTTGAAAAATTACATTTAGACAGTGTTTTTCTTTAGTTAGTTCCAAATTAAGTTACTTTTGGAATAGTTTGCTTTTGTGATAGTCAGGGAATATGTTGCCATTGTAGAWTCATCAATTTAAAAAGTTTGAATATAATCACTGAATGTGCAGTTTCATGCTTGGATTTCATGTGCAATATACAGCAATTCATTAACTTCTACCCCTTCTTTCATGCAGAACAAAATCTTTGACAATAGATTTAGTGTAAATGACATCTGAGGTTGTAATACCATATATTAGTAGAACTGAGTTGTAACTCTAATGTGTTATTCAGAAAGAACAAAGCAACTGTATGACAAAATAAGCAGTCATTTATGTTTGCTAAATAATTATATGTGACATTAGCTAATATTTGTCTCCCTTATTTTTCAAATATTAATCTTTTAAGTAACAGAAGAAAGATGTTAACTAGGTCCACAGTTCAGTACAAATATATGTAGATATGATTTATGTTACAGAGACCAGTTAGGTTGAAAATGGGTTACATTATGTAGTTAGGCTTAAGGTTTAATGAAATAAAGCCAATCCTGTAAGCCAGGTCTAAATTAGAAATGAAGTCACTTTAAATTACATTTGTAGTCAGTGGAAAGACATGAGTGTGAATCAGTCACTTCTGATCTCACCCTACCCTCTGCAAATATTTATTTCACTCTATTAATTACAAAGGAACATGGCATTGGCAGAAATTAGAATTAATCTGGTAAAAGCCTACATTTAGTGGTCTGAATATTGAAGATTTCTTGCATACTTCCTTGAAGATTTGAATGTCTCTTTGCAAGTGCAAATACCGTTTCCTGTGCTGAGTGTTACCAGAGACGTTGTCAGTCAGGAGGAGGGAGGGAGGCTCTTAAGCATCCAGGAGCAAATCCAGTGGAGACTGCTGAATAGAAGGAAAGAGATATTGAACATAATTCCACTTGTAAAACTTCCTGTGGTGTGGAGAAAAACTGTGGAGCATAGTGTTTATACAATTTGTATTGCTTGAGAGATACCTTTAAATTCTGAACGTTTTCATGGGAAAGAAAAGGTATATGTTTCTTTGGCATGCATTCATTCTTCTGGGCAGAGTTACTTGACTATGAGAGAGTCCCGAGCCCCTCCGCCTTTGTGTGCAGCTCTATTTTTTAATTATTATTATTTGAGTTTAAGGAATTTAGTATAACAGCCTTGAATACAATATGGTTTTGGTGGAAAACACATCCATGTGGTAGTAATAGGAAGGTGATTTTCAAATGTACAAACAATGAGATGCCTAGTTTCTACTTCTGAACATGTTAATTTTAACTCTTGTTTAGTAATGAATTTTATCGCTTTACTGTAACTGAGCGAACCCTAGAGTGCATTTTTATTTTGTAGTTATTCTGTAAAATCATACTATGCGTTCTGCATACTCTTGCCAATAATTGATTTAATGTATTTTATTGATTTGTTTTAAACCTTTCCATTACTACTCATTTTGTATAGTGACTAATTAGCAGAACAACCTAAAGGAAAAAAGAATATCACCAACATATCACTTGGTCCCTGACTATCTACCATAATAGTCTGTTCAGAATCAGAGTTTCCTGAAGAAGGAAATATAAAGGATTACAAAAAACAGGACATGGAGAGTTACATGAATGTAGAACTTTAGAGATCATTGCAGTAACAATGGTGTAGTAATAATTTCTTTCTCGAACTCTGTGTACCATAAAAACTGTCAGGTTCTAACACTTCAATCTTATAAAGCTGACTAAAGATGTTACACATCTGCAAAGTTCCACAGTTTACCAAAATCTTTATTTCATTATACCCCCTGAAAATTGCATATTTTGAATGTGATTAGATTGATCCCATTAACCTTACAGTGCCATTGGTCAGCTTTTCCTGTTTGCCCCAGGAATTAATTCTCAATTTTTTAATGGAAATCGCTTAATGAAATTTGTGCTAGATGAAGTGCTTTTTTTCTCTATTGTTTTCATTAATGTTGTTTTAATTGCAGGAAAATGTTTAATATGGCTTTATGTCCCTTACTTAATTGTTTTTGTTGAAGGTTGTCCCTGCAGAATGAGCTGACACCCAATGAATAGGCCCAGATGTGTCAACAAAAATGAAACGCAAATGCAACTTTTGGAGTGAATGAGACTGACTTGGACTGAATGTAATGTAATCATTGTTTAAAGGAGGTTTCTTTATGAACAGTGTTACAGAAACTAGTTTTCAGGTCCATATATTCTGATGAGTTCCTAAAGCATTCATGCATAAGGTATTTAATGATGGATAACAACATTTTCCTGAAGTGAAGAGCAGTGCTTGGACTTTTTTTTTTCCCAAGTYTGTATATCCTGAAAATCTAGAAAGGTCAAAATGTTGCAGTGGTTAACTGATGCTGGATTTTGTAGCATATTGTACTGCTGTTGTTGGAATAAACTACAAAGCAGAAATGATGCAAGTGTCATTCACTGGACCTATGACAAATAAATAATGTGATTCCTCCAGTTACTTTATGAGTATTTAGTAGTGAGAAACTCTAAGTTTCTGTGTTTGTCACTATAT
The DNA here is from genome assembly GCA_030449065.1 of Oceanodroma leucorhoa. Classification (NCBI taxonomy): domain Eukaryota; kingdom Metazoa; phylum Chordata; class Aves; order Procellariiformes; genus Oceanodroma; species Oceanodroma leucorhoa. Next base: position 1,945,121 of record JASVER010000009.1, on the reverse strand, counting down.
CTAATTTTAATCTATGCTGAATTATACTTCTCAATAAAAGACTCAGAAGTGATTACAAAAAGATGAAATTCTATAATAGTTATCTTACAACAGTGTAATAGACATTGCAAGTAACTTATTATCATCCAACTAATCGAGATCAGAAAATAATTATACAATGCTGTTTCTAATATGGGTTACATGTTTTATTGTTTTGGGGTTTTGTTTTTTGTTTTGCGGTTGTTTTTTTTTTCTTAAACAGAACTGTAGATGTATTGTTACAGCTGATGACACCGATACGTATTTTATGTTTCTCCACATTAGCAGGATATTACACAGGGGATGATAGGTTTTTTAAAAAAAACCTAAAAACTAATAAAGTTTTTTCCAAGATACAGAGGATCCACAGTTTTGTTATGTTCAACTACAGAACATACAGTGTGAAATGCTTTATCAAATCTGTAGTGTTCAGAAAAACGCATATCATTAATGCTAGTAGTGTGCAAACAGCCCAATGAATCCAAATTTATGAAAATGTAATATTGTCCTAGAATTCATAAATCAGTAGCTTAATCAAAATCAAGTTGGTAAGAAACTTTTTTTTTCCCCCCAAATCTTTAAGAGATAATCACACACSAAAAGGGAAAGAAAAGCTGTTTAGAGACAGAGGACTCCTGACGGTCTCTAACAAATCTAGTCATTCTGTCAATAAGTTTATTTAAATAACTTTTGCTAAACTTTTTAAATCAAGTTTTTGCCACAATTTTGTAATTACATTTAAGTGAGAAGCTGGGATGGTTAAGTCATTCTGATTGCATCTAAAAATCACATTGTATGTCATAATTGAAATAAAATTCTATTTCACTTATTCTACAAAAAAGAATGAGATGAAAAGTAAATACATAAAATACAATGGGTATGAAGAATGTAATTGGTCTAATAAGCTTTTGGGAAAGGTGCAAGGATAAGGACTGATTTTTGTTCACTTATACATAAAATAGTTCCTTGATAATCCTCTGGGTTTTTGGATGGCTTTAAGAGAACCAGAATAATAATTCAGTTTTGACTTCAGTTGAGTTATTTGACAAATTCAACTCACCATTTTTAGTAAATGCTACGTTGAAGAGTTAAATTGTACACGGAGAGAAAAAAATGCATAGTCTTTTGAATATTTTGAGTAGGACCTCAGGGATCCAGAGCCATGCTGCTGTTACATAAATACAATCATACTTCTTTTCAAAGCATATTCATTTGGGCACATTAAGAATCAATAAAATATAAGTTCAATAAATAGGCTTCAAAACCAAAAATGTTTTCAAATATGCAGAGCAATTCAAGTATAATTTGCAGAGCGTTTTCCCAAGAGGTGAAGTTTTTACTCTTTCTATTTTATAGTTGAGACCAACACATATCATTGTTAATATTGCATAATAAGATCCTGGCAGAAAAGGAGATGAAAAAGCTGAGCTGAGGTTTTTATATCCATATTCTGATATCATCCCTGTTTTTAAAAAGTGCTATTTCATTCTGGATGTGCTGCTGTTAGCTGATCTTAAGTGGGTATCAAAACCAGATAAGACTTCCTAGGAATGGAAAATGAAATTACAACCAGAAATTTTAGGACTGGCAAAACTTCAAAAGTATCGACTCTCCCTTCATGTTAAAAAAAAAAAGGGGGGGGGGGGGACACACACCAAACCAACCAACCAAAAATACCAGCAAAACCAGAAACCAACCAAAAACATCCGAAGCAGAAAAGGCTGCCCATGTTATCTGTTTGATAAAAAARCAACTGTGCTTTTTAATGTATTCATCTATATACCTTCCAACTATGATTTGTGCATTGAAACAGCACATGATGTGTAACTTTCCATGACGTTTGAATTCTCACCTTTTAACAGAACAGTACACTTCTTAGAACTGGAGGGGATTTTTGATTCTTGCAAATTCCATTGCATGTTCTTCCCAGTCCAGATTTCATTTTTGCTACATTACAATCGAGCTGTATCTTGAATGGTTTCATCAAATTATTTCCTTTCTCAGAGTAAACATTGAGTTTGTCTTAATTGTAGAATTATCATATTTTGTCTTCAGTAAAGTTGCCTGTCTTAACAATTTGAGCCTTAGGATAAAATTATCTACATAATAGAGGACATTTACTGTAGAAAAGCAATGCCAGACTATCAGTGTGTCAACAAATTATACTGAAACTAATTCAGCTAAAAGTCATGTGATGAATACAAATGGAATTGAGAAAGTTGACCAAGAGAAAATTACTAATGCTGAAAACGTGAAATTGGAASGTGTTTTAACATTTATTTTGTCATTTCTACAGACTTAATGGGGAGAGAATTAGACACAAAATAAATATAGATGTAACTTAAGGAAAAATGACATGATGCAAAAATATGTTAACTAATTTAATGGATATCACAAATTTAAACAGATGGGAAAATATCCCAGTATATTTCACAGCAACTAAAGTCTAGATATTCAGCAAAAGAAATTGAGTAGCCAAAATTATACTCTCTAAATGAAATGGCTAACTGAATTTATTTGAAGATTTGATCAAAATTAGGAATTCAAATACAAAGTTTTTGATAGAAGATTTCTTAAAGTGATCAGTGCACAGTATTGTTTAGTGGCTGGAAAAAGGAGCAACTGGAAAGTGCGGTCTGAGTTCTTATTTCTTATTCTAATCCATGATATTTTTGTGTCCAAACCTCTAAGTTTTAGTTCTGTTTTGAGAGGTGACCACATATTAATGACACCTTTTTATTCAGATGATTGTTTATAGTCAATCATTATTTTCAAGGAAGAAGATAAAAAGCTCATCTCTAACTTAAAATACCTAGGAACTCAGTTGAATTCTGTGCTTTCTCATTACTGACATCACTTACTCGATTAAAAACCTTCTAAAGAGGATAAGAGATTCCAAAGATATTAGTAGGATTGTACACTGAACACAGTGTGACTTCTGCCTCTTAATTAGCTTGTATCTGTGAAACCTACAGTACAAGAGCAAATTTTAAGAATCAGTCCCACAGTGTTGGGGCTTGTTTTCATTAGGTATTTTTAAATCTAGAATTGGTTACTAATTCACCCATGTAGTGAATCTAGAAGAGTTTCCTGCCAGCTAAGTGCCCAATCCTTTAACTGAAAGGATAAAATTTAGTGCAAAAAATAAGATTTACATTACTTGCATGCTTTTCACACATATCTACCTAAAGGATGCATGTCAGTCTGTTTTGCATAAAAGCAGTGGCACTATGATAAAGCATTCCAAATTACTGCTGTATTCACTTGTGTGTATTGGTAATATTTCTGGAAGCTTATACTAAATTTTATAGTAAGTTTTCATAGTTTGCGGTAAGAGCATTTTTACCCTGCATGGGACAGGGGAGAAGGCATAGTGTAATTATCAAAATCATTGAAAGAGTAGCTGCAGTTAGAAGAGTAGCTAAAAGTAGCTGTCGCTGTGTCTAAACTGCAGATGGGTCATGTTTGTAGCTGATGCTCTGATGTGTCTTCTTTCTTGGCCCATTGACTCTGAATTAAAAGCATAATCATACTCAAGTTAAGGATTTTGATGCTTTGCTAGAAGTCAGATTGGGTACTATATTAAGATTTTATCTGAAAAGGCAAAACTTTAAAGCCTCTAGATTTTAATACCTGATCTGATGTCAAATGGGTGGATCAGAACATTTCTAAAGAAAATACAATCATAGATGTCATCTACGTAGGATATAAATGATATATCATATAACTTGAAAGACTAAAAAAATTGTTAAAAGTATAAAATATTTTAAAACTGGTACATCTTATCAGTAGTCTAGAGGCTGAAATTAAAGGGAATGATTGATTACCTTTTCCTGCTGTTCAGATTCCTAGCAGTCTTTTTCAAATAATTTTATTATATGAGTTGCTAAATAGAGTTGCTGAAGATGCACCGTAAGAAGCACTAGAAAAATCCAAACTACAGAATCCCTGAAGATATTAAGAACACAGCTAAAGATAGACTCTTTGGATCAAAGAAAAATAAGAACTCTGTTATAGTCTCAGCTTAACTGCTGTCCTCGTGTGATTAACAGCTAAATCTTTCATTTGGCAAAACATGCCTGTATGTTTGTATAATCATTGAAATAGAGTTCTGTGTGGCTGTATCTGAAACTTGCAATGCTTCTTTATCACTAGAATTAATTTCACCTGATGTATAGACTTTATATATTTTAATGCAAGCAGGCAAGTGTTGTTTCTTCTTGACATGTAGTTCATCATCTGCTCTGGCTCTGACCATAATGAAGTCTCCCATCATAAAGTAGTGTGATAGCAGCATAAATATAGTGTAATAACAGCATGAATCAGCAGTGGACTGCTGTGGCTTTCCAAATCTGTACTGCAACTTCGCTATCTCAACAGAATGTTAGAAAGTAAATGAGGTAGCATTAGGGTTGGAGTGGTTCCAGTCATCATAAGTAGACTGAGTTCATGCTTCGCTGGGGCTGCAAGGATGCTGTCTCGTCCTATTTCAGTCTTGCTGAGCRTGTTATCATTTCCCTTGTGGCAGCTTAATCACTTACCAATAAGTGATACAGCGTAGGTCATGAGTGTGAAACTGTAATGAAAGAATTTGACATTTTATTACTTTATTTATGTTTTCTTTACTTTTCAGAAAGAAATCCACTCCAGTTAAAATTATTTTGGATATTGTTAGCTATTTGGATAGTCTTAGATATTTATTTTTGCTTCCATGAAGATTTTGAATACTCAATTACTTTTTGTTAATGTATCTATCACTTATAGCTTATCGGAACTCTTCTTAATGATGGGTTTGTTCTCTTCGTGAGTAGGCATCATTGTACACTTGAGAGTGCTATCCAAAGGGGTTTCCTAATTTTAAGGAAGGCTGTAAATTGGGAAGCTCCAAGGTATCAGAGGATAATACTGTAAAGAGACTGCGGTTTTCTAGTGACCACAGTGTGTCCAGTTAATAATAATAATAAGAGGTATTAATATTGTCTGCAAAAATAGCTTTATTTTTATTTTCCTTTATGGATTTTAGTGGAAAGCTTGTAACATAAATTCTTCCTGTCTCTGACATTTTTTATTTATCTGTCTCAGAAGACTGTGTGGGAAGAAAATAATATTGTTATGTTGATGAAGATAATAAAGGTATAGTTTTAATGATAAGTATTAAATATTTTCATCAGCTTTACTTAGCCAGTATTTTTCTAATAATTATTATTTATCCATTTACATATCCAATTTCCTTACTATCAGTTAAGAAGAACATATGAAACTTTTTTCCCCAGTGTCATTCCTGACAGCTTTATTTCTGTCTTTATTCCTGAAAAGTAAATCTACATTAGACAACAGAGAAGACAGTGAAACTGGATTTTATTCTTTGGTGATATTACGTATTTGGTTGATAGATGTGAATGTGCAAGATAACGATTTCATACTGTGGTCTATTTTTTTTTTTTACTTTTAAATAGTATTTAACAGTATCAACAAAAACATAATTGATGTCCTACCAGGAGGATTAAAAAAATATTTTTTAGTTAATCATGTTCAAGAGGAGGTTTTTCTAGTGAGCTTCTGTGGGAGTCAGTAATTGGCATGATGCTATTCAGCATTTCCACTAATAAAATAGTGGATAATAAAAATCTGTGGATGACACAGATTTACCATTCTGACAAAGTGAGGAGAACAGAGCAGTTACATAAACCAGTCTTGAATCACTTGTTCAGTTGACCTCTTCAGGCAAGCTGTATTTGGATATAGTCAAATGAAAAATTTTTGCAAATACAGGATAAGTAGAATAGGTCATGTCTCTGGAGTGAGAGATTGTATCCTGGGATGCGTGGCTTCTGAAGAGATCCTAGGGGGCATTGCTGACAGCTATCTCAATATGAGCTCCCAGAATGATGCTGTGGCACATGGCAGTAATTGGATCCTTAAATTAATGAACATAAGAGCTTGTTTTGCCTTTTGGTCGGGTTGGTTTTTTTTTTTTTGGTAATATTGCATCCAGTTCTGATGTCTGAAGTCAAAGACATAGAGAGGGCTCAGAGAGGATGACTGAAGTGCTCGAAATATTTATTTTGTCAAAAACAAAACCATTAGGTGAATTGATTAATATATAAGAAATTTGATAGGAAAAAAATCCTAAGACACTAACAAAATAAGTAATGAATTTCTGCAGCTCTTAAGGATTTCAAATCGATGTTTTTCCTGAAAGAAAAAAAAAAGGTTTAGGTTTAGTTCCTGTTATCTACACAAGAGGTCAGACCAAGATAAATAATGATCTTTCCTGGCTTTAACATCTATGACTCTAGGAATCAGCCCAAAATTTCTGTTGTGTATCTGACAAATAATACTCCCACTGACACACATGGTTGCTATCGTGTATAGATACAGAAAACATCTGAAGTTCTTACAGTTGTTGAAACAATTAGACAATGAATTGGCCTCAAGAGTACAATTTTGAAATGGCAGTCGTCGTTTCTAAAACATGTATAATGTTTTTGCCTTCACACAATTATCTCTTAAACATTTTGATATCTAGTAATTTTTAGTTATCCTTACTGACTAATAAGCACACAGTGTTAGAACCACATTGCTGTTGTACAATATAAGTCTAAAATTGTGGATCTCTGTAAAGCCTAGTTGCAGAGAGAAAGYACTATTTTGTTACAAAAGGCTTCAATAGTTGTTGAGTAATTACTGCTTTTTTTCATTATTATTTTTTAATTTTTGTCATCATGTCCAATAACATAACTGAACTCTAGAAAGAAGTTCATTTTGTTCTGCCAGTAAGTCGTGTCCTTCCTTATCTTGGAAGCCTATATGAATTAACAGGAAATATATGTATGTTTTCTGTTCAGAGCTTTACAGCTCTAAGGATGGTGAGACCAAACTCCATACAGGTCCAGCAATGCGTTTTGCGGGCTGGGAGAAACACCTTGCAAAATCTGGGCCCCTCTCATCTGCATGTGTTGTCAAGAGTTCCGTTTGGTCTGACTCCTGCTACAGGAAGGGAAGGATGTGATGCAGGCTATGTATAATCTGGAGAGGTTTCCTGTAAGCTTTGCTTTATTGCTTGTATTTTACAGAGATGCTGTTAGTATCCAAGTTTTAAATCAAATCTTCCACACRATGAAAATCTGATTTTATTCTCCTCTAAGTTTCCAGAAAAAGCACTTTCTGATTACTGTAAGGTATTTTTTTCTCATCAACCAATGTTTTTATTTATTTTCAGTAAATACCACAAAAGGATCCTGTGTTTTCTCCATTTCAATATAAAAAGGACTTTCTTGAACAAAGAAAAAACTCTTGTTCTTCCTGAGCAATTTAAGTGACCTGCTAAACTAAATGTGCTGGCAGGGCTTCCATTTAGTTAGTAATTCACAGCTGTCACTGGAGACATCTCTCTACAAAGAAAACTATTTTCTTTCCATGTTTATTTCTTCAGCAGAAACTGCTGCATAACAATGTCAGTTATTGGCCTTATCAGTGTGTAACCCTGGAGAAGACTAAAATCACAGGAGCCTGTACACTTGACTACCAAACTCAATCAAGACTACTGATAAGAGAACAAAGAGAAACTAAAAGCTTTTGGAGTATGAGCTGAATAATAGGATGAAGTGACATATGCCTTTCTTTGAGACAAGCAGATGGAGGAGGATTAATTTTCTTTCAATCTTCTGTTCTCTCCTATGGTTTCCTAAATGCTGGTGCATGTAGATTTTGCTATCTTACAACGAAATTGTCTCATTGCAACTGCAAGACAGTAAAAATAACAAGAATTAAAATGCCCATTGTTTTGTCATCCACTTGTAAACAAATTGGATTTAAAATCCTTCCAGAAATGCCATTATAGCAGATTTACTATTGCCATCATAGCCTCCTACTTAGCTCTTTCAGCTGCCCTAAAGAGCAAGATCTTTACACATGACAACTCGTTTGCTCTCTGTCGTGTTTTTTGCACTAGACATCCCTTTGCAAATATAGTAAGAGCTCCCGTTTATCCCATCCTAATTCGTTTTCTGCACGGTAGCGTTTGCTTGCTGTTAGCAGAGTGAATAGCAATGGTTGCATCCTGTCCTTAGGAACTGATTCACCAAAGGTTTGTGTTAATTTTTTTTCATCGCAATTCTTAAACGTGTGCTTAATTTCAGGTGCTGATCTGCATAGGACAGCAGGTTAAACAGGGACATCAGAAATCCTTAATAGCGGTTGTTCGCTACCATGTCCTTTCTTAAAGATTGCCACCCCCGAGAAAAGATGACAGAGCATAGCACGGAGCTGCCTTTGAATTGCCAGCTCACAGGCAAGCCTATTAAAGTGAACCGAAATTGCCGCCAGTAATATACCTCTGAAAGTTATATTTCATGTAGTTGCTGTCTTTATTCTCTTCTGTGAGGAAAGGCCATATCTTCCAAGCTGTGCTATAGTTTCCTCTCTTGGAGATTATTGTGATAAATACAGGAATTCCTCCTCTCATCTGCCTGCTAAGGAAGAGATGAGAGATGTAGTCACTGTGGGCAAACCAGCCCATCAAACACAAATTATTATACCACATAATGGACCAGTGAAGTATTTTTCCATTAGAAATGTTATTACAGGTTCAGCCAAACCCTTAAACACTTTTTGGTCATGTTCATTTATTTAAACAAAATGGCATTTTATTCACAAGGTATGGTTTTATAAAAGAAATAATTTTGTCAAAAGCCCAGTTCTCTAAAAAAAAATCAATTTGGGTATAATGTTTTCCTTAAAACCTATTTGGTTTATGTGTGGTTTGATAATCACTTCAGACAGATTTTTCGAGGCTTTTCTCTGAATCTGTGAAGGCCACAAGGCCACAAACTTTTTCTTAATGTAATTTGAATTTTTACAAAACCACATGGATGTGAGAACCCTACAACTGGGAGAAATACTGCAAACTATTACTAATATTTAGTTTATGTAATACTAGCATCTGTCACATGCTAAAATGATTGTTATAAAATCAGTATTTGTCTCTCCATATTGATTTTCCATGTTTTTACTAAGATTTGTCCTTACATAGTGGAAGATTAAGGATTTTGACTTGCTTGATCTTTAATGATTGGTCTGGAGCGGCTTTGCAATTGTCACATTGCTCCACTGCCAAACCTCTCTGTTGGGTGTTGATACCGTGATAGGGGGACACTGCTTTCAACATATAGATTTTTGTGAAGTTTTAGAGTGTAAACTTGATTATTTCCTTGCATGAACGGACTAGAATTACCAAGAAGAGGTACTCATGGCCTAAGCGCTTTTAGGACTTTAATCTTGGAAATCTTAAAAATCAGTAGTCAGAAAAGTTTAACCCAGCCCATTGTCACCTACTGTACTGGAAAAACATTCAGTTCTTCTCTCATGTTTGTGTCTGGAGGCTCTTGCTTTGTAGATAAGCAAAGAATAATTCCTGCATTCAGCTGTTGGTTTGCAAACTTGTAYTTTCTGTGAAAGTTGAGGCGATCATCATCTTAAATAGAAATTTGATCTCAAATTCTGGCCAAAGCCAAAGTTGTAGATTTCTATTTTTATGAATGTAGTGATATATAAGAAAGGCATGTAAATATTATTTAAGTAAAGGGTGTTAGTATTTTAATTGTCTTAGAATCCTAGGGCCTTAGGGTATTTGTAGGTGTTTTAGGGCTTTAATGTACTCCATTTAGAATTAGTATTTTTCCATGATCCCAGTACTAAAATATTTGTCTATATGCTTTTGAAAAATTGCATCTCTCTGGGATTTGCATGAGAATTATGTGTTTGGTTTTTATCTAATCTGTTCAAAATTATGTATAATAACAACAGTAGACTGAGAAATTAAGAACTTGCCCTAGCAGAGAATATGAAAAGAATGTGGCTTATTTAACCTTGTAAAACAAAGCTTGAGAGGGAGTATGATTATCTTCAGGAACGCGTTTGGATCGCTTTGTAATGGGGGTAAAGATTTAAGTCATAATGTAATTTTGGTGAAAGATCAAAAGGATATAAATTGTTCCACTTCGATTTATAAACCATTAGATAAAGTGAAGCACCTTCTGCATAAAATATTAGGAGGTAAAGAGCAGTATATATTTTCTGACAAAGCTTGATGAATTTATATTATTGTGTAATATAGTAAGATTAATCCTGGTTTGGGTTTCTTGTTGTCCCCAAACAGAGGTTGAAAGATGTCTTGAGCACAGCTGTTAATCATAGAATCATAGAATAGTTTGGATTGAAAGGGACCTTTAGTCCAACTAGTCCAACCCCCCTGCCGTGGGCAGGAACATCTTCAACTAGATCATGTTTCTTGCATGGTATTTATACTGTTTTAGAATATTTTTATTCTTTAGCTTATAATGTACAATTGAATTATATTGTGTTAATTTGAATTAATTCTTCAGTCTGATTGTCTCTAGAAGCACTTTTGGAACTTCTCTCCAACTGATGCATCGTTTCTTCTAAGATGTACAAAGGAAATGCTTTTTCATGTATTTTTCTCKGAAGGCATCAAGGAATGGACAGAGATTTGGGGGGGATATTGTTGTTTTCGTACGTTGAGAGAACCTGTGCAGCTTGGATGAACCCTGTCTTGTGCTTTTGTGCCTGCATGCTTTGCTCACCAAGGAAGCTTAAACAATTTCTTTATGTGAACAGTGGTGTCCTCCTCAGAGTTGAAGGGATTTTTGGATTAGTTGTTATTGATTTTCTAGGGAGTAAGTCTTCTCTAGTTCGGAAATTTTCAGTTATCAGATTGCTTACCAATGTAGAGACATAGGACTTTAGGCAGGTTCTTTATCTGTCCTTTCCTTTAACTGTGATATCTTCATGAAGGTGGTTTGGTTCTTGTCTTCCACCGCCAAGTCATTGATTCTCTGTATTAATGTCCTTAAGTCTGCCAGATGTGCACAGATGTTTCATGGATTTTGAGATGGCAAGTGTGGAACTATTATTTATTATTCAGAACAAAACACCTATATATAGCTTCATGTGGTGTGGGAGATTGAACAACATAATAGAAATGGCATCCCTCAGTCCTATATCCCTAGGATACCGACGATATTCCATTTGAATTATGTTTAGGAATTTTTTTTAGTTCTAAAAATATACTAGTTTAAGTATATTAAACTAGTCATTATGACATATTTATCGGATGTAAAAATTGTATATCTCAGACAGTACTACTTAAGTTATATATACAGGCAATTTTGCATCAGCAATCCTTAATATATGTTTTCTCTTAAAATAAGATGAAATTTTACTCAGAACAATTTACAGCGTGAAATACCTTTTTGTCAAAACATACTAATTGCTTTAAGTCAGAAATATATAAAATTTTGATTCACTTTTGCGCCTGTGGTTCATTATATTCAATTGATATTTTATGATTTGCTTTCTTCTTTTTTGCCGAGCTTTTAGCTATTAGTATTACAGTGTTAAAATTTAAGTGTCATTGTAGAGAAGGGAATATGTGTGAATTTGGAGATGTGCAAACTGTTCCACTTAAAATGCATTGCCAGATTATGGTCAGGAAAACCAAACCAAGAAGAGTGGGTAGTACATGGACTTTATGGAGAGGCAGAATTATAAATTTTCTGTTGGAATCTGCTGTACAAATATTTTGATCTTGCTTGACTACAGAAAAAAAAAAGATAGAATATAGTAACTTGCTCATTGGCAAATCATTTCAGAAATGAAATTCTGCCATAATTGCTGCAGTCTTGATTGGTACAGCAGGTCCTGTGTTTGGATGCTGTTTGTTTGGACTTTTTTTTTTTAATAGAATGACTTCTGATCTTCATGACTTTTTATACTCTGGGTATTTGCACCTCTTTTCCTTTATTTGCTGCTTTTAGCATGGAGTTAGTGACAAGTGATATACTTGGGCTTTTCTTATTGTATTTATTTGCTATCATTTATATTTTGGTGCATAAAAAGTACACGTATCTCCAAATACCAGCAATATAGCAATATTTCATAAAACCATATGGCAAAAAGTATAATCAGAGTGGTTCAGGACCATTCTGTTCTGTGCTGTAGCAATTGGAGTACTGAGAAATCATCCTGGATGTTTCCTGGGATATTCAATTTTCATATGAGATTTTTAAAATGGAAGTTCTGTCTTCTCTAGTTTAAAAGTAAGGAAGAACCCAAGACTGTTTTTGTTTGACTGGCTGATTTAAGTACGAATTTACATCAGTGTTCGAGTAAGATGACTTCCTCTTCTTTCTTGAGTATTGAATATTCTTAATCAGTACCTTAAYGCCTTCTATTTCACATGCATGTAATTTTGAAGCGTTTTGAGACAGTTCAGTGTAAAAAGGTATTACAAAAATAAGATGTTTGTTTATGGAGTTGAGCATCTTTTAGGTTCTGTGCCAATGCTTGATTTGTTTTTAAGTCTATGTCCTTAACCTTGCCTTATTAAACTTGTAGATAATAACATCTAGATAGTAATTTTTGTTAAGAAAAAGATCTAACATGCAAATTTGTTTCCTGTTTTAATATTTAGGGATGGGGATTACTTGTGGGTTTGTTTTTTGTTTTCATTTGAGAACAAGGACATAAGTCTACTTATAATATCAGATAAGATGTAGTTCTTTAATGAACTTTTTTACCTTATTAATTTATATATTTTCATATGTGTGAAAATGAAGATGTAAATCTTCTCTTCAGCTAGGTGAGCACAGCTTCTCTGACATAGTTCTTTAGAACCACATATTTTATGATTAGCAATTAAGATTGCTAATGACTTGCGTAAGAGATCCATATTGGATGAAACAGGACTTTAATTGCTGTTTTAGTGGTTTTAATATGCTGAGTCCAAGAATCTTTTTCAGTAGTCATGAAAAGAAAAACATGAAAGGGAAATGATAAGACCATCAACTTTTCATAAGCTTTCATTTTCAGAATATTAAGGTGTGTTTCTATGAAGTTCTTATTAGGAATATGAAATTAATTATAAGAATAGCATACTTCTGTATGTTTTCAGAAGATTAATGGGAGATTGTTCAGTTGAAGTGAAGAATAAAAAATGTATATTTGAATCAAATATATCTATATTATATATTTGAATCAAACAATTAAAAAAATATTCTTGTTGAGAATCACTATGCACTTGAGTTGCTGAATGTAAGCTGATAGCAGGAGAAATTAACCTTTAACCTATTTAGATAATTTTTTAAAAGTATCCTTTTTAAGATGCAACAAGTCTCGTTAGAACTTTGAATAACCTTTTTTTCTGTAGTTAGTTTCACGCTGTTCCGAGTTCTGTATGCTGTGGTCTGTTGGTTAAGATGTCATGGTGAATGAGAGAAAGGTCAAAATTAAGATAAATAAGAATGATTGCTTAATAGGCAATTCTTTGGAAAGAATTAATAACCCTTTCAAGAAATTCTAGATGCATAATTTAGGTAATGTGCAATAAATAAATGTGCAAGAAAAAAATCAAATTTAGCATTGAATTTATGAAGTTGAATGTTCATTATTTCAGCAAATATTGGGGTTTGTTTGTTTGGGTTTTTTTCCTCTAAACAGGAGAGGATGTTAACTTTCACATTCAAGGTGGGAGTTCTTCAGTGACACYGATTTATGTCTTGCTAAGAACGTGTATCTCCTAAATCCTTCAGACTGCATCCAGTGCAGGCTGAAATGCTCCTACCACTTAGCATAGATAAACCAGTGTTTCCCCATCTTCTGCTTATCAAAGTTGAGGTTCATCCATAATCTTTGAAATTGTGAGAACAAGGAGGGCATTATTGCTTCCAGTATCCAAACCGGACTGGTTTGTGCTATCTCAGCCCTCGCTGCCTGTGCTGCATGTGCCCTCCATGCTCAGGARGCGATGCAGGAGGTCAGCTTGTACCACTGAGGGATCCAGGTCCACTTACGCACCTCAGCCTGTATCTGCAGCAAGTATTTCTTAAGCTGCAGTAGATGACCTATTCCTACTCTCTCTTTAACATTATATTTTGAAATCTTCGTTTTCTCAATTCCAGCTGTGCCCAATAGGAAAGAAATGTTTTCTCTGACTCTGAGACATAGGTAATTAATAAGATGCACAGCACTCCAGAAATACAGCTCATTATTTGCAACTCCATGTAGCAGGTTAGGACAGCTGGAGAAATAAGAAGTGGCAGCAGCATAGGGAATATTGCTGAGTGCATTGAAAGAGGAAAAACAGTACTCAAGAAAGAAAGCAGAACTTGTCTCTGAGCTAGAGCCCTGCTTATTTGGTGCATTACGTATCAACAGCRAGGGACAGAGAGAAGGGAAAAGTAGCTCTAAGGCATCTGAACAAGGTCAGCTGGGCTCTGCAGTGTGCACTGGACCTGTGCTTTCATGTCACCAGCCAGTGCGTTTGTTATTACTTTGATAGCAGGCTGAAGGAGAAGGATTTGGACTGAGCTTGGCTGAGTCCCAAAGCAGCGGGTATCCTTCATCCTAAGTCTCTGGGAAGAGGATTAAAGGTTAGCATTGCAGAGCGCATTGCCAGCCTGGCCACTGCAGCTATTACAAGGTCTCAGCCAGGCGGTAGCTCTGGCACATCTGTCTGTCTGCTTCGCTGTGCAACGCAGGGGAGGGACCGTGTCCTCGGTACTAGCCATCCGTGCCACCCTTTCCTTCACACTCGACAATCCCAAACACGAGCAAGTGAAAAAGGATGTTGTAAAGGAAATAGGAATTAAATCATTCCTGTATTAAGTATTTCTTTTGCCTGTATTGTGGTTACATCTAGTTGGAAAAAAATTTTTAAAATTTCTGGCTATCTCTGGCACCACATTATACAATTTCCCATAAAATCATAAAAACATTGAGAATTCTTTGAATGTATGCATATGGTTTATTTCTGGTTTATATTATCTGAAAAGATAAATGGGCACTTTTTCTGGCAATAATTGGTTTCCTCCTTAGCTTGTCTCAATAATTCCTTTAAATAAATTTTAGTAGTATTGCACCTCATTAGTTCTTTAAAAGTAAATGCTATGTTCTAAAATTTCAAGCGCAACTTTTGAAAGTACAAATAACTCTCATAAAGAAGCCATTTAATCAAATTGCCAGCATAAATTTTGCAGTGTTTTGTATGTGTGCATAATGTGTAACAGATATAGCTCTTGTTCAAAATATAGCTGTTAGCAATTCCCTATTAAATAATGAAAGATTATATATAAAGTTAATTTACCTTTCATTTAGTTATATGCAGTTCTAAAGTATAACATTGAAAAGTTCATGATCATAAAATATAGTAAGATTGCAGGTTCTGCCTATCAGTACAAAATAGAGCTGTGGTAGACCAGAAGTACTCAGACCATAATTACATTGCAGTTAGCAGCAGGAAGGATTAACAACTCTCGTAGAAAAATACTGTATTTTAGGACTGCCTTTATTTGTTAAATTAATAGACTGGTTCTCAATTTTGACATTAAAAACTAACTCTATTAATTTCCTCAGTATGTTCAAGTTTGATTTTAACTTTAGTTATTGCCAGTTTTTATATTAGCTAGAAATAAAAACACTTACTGGGTTTTATGTTCTGTTAAGTTTCTTCTCTTAAAAAAAACCTGCAGTTGAACTTTGTCAATAATTTACACAGACAAAAAAAGTCTGAACGGAGTTTTCAAAGTAAATAATTTGCTTTGTTTATCACAGAAGACACCTTTGTGCTCTATTCATTAGAATAACATTTTTATGTTTTATTAACTATCAACATGTTATTTGTTCTATAATTGGTTTTGATGTTCCTTCCTTCAAGTTCCACATGTGGAGTCAGAGTGGGGGTGACAATAAAATAGCATAATAGGTATAGCTAGCGATTACCAAATAACCAGTATTATTGCCAAATCTTATGCTAAAACCTGTGTGGATTAAAGGGATTATAGTGGACCTCATACTATAGGGGGATTTGCTAATGAACCAGATTTCAAAACATGATAAAATTTGCTTTCTTTTGCTTCTGGGTTTTGGAGTTTTTTTAAAGATTGTTTTAATGGGCTGAGATTTCATTGGGTTATGATCTCAGTGAAGAAAAAGAGACTGATGACTTTGTAATAATTATTAAAAATGTGTTTTGTGAAGTTTTATTAGTATTTAGATTTGATTTAGTTTACAAGGAACAGACCTTGACCATTTTGATTTTAGAGGAAACTGAGGAATAAGGGCTTTGGAAATCATCTTCTTTTTGAGATATCTGTCTGGTAGTCTTGTATTTTCTTTTAGCTATATGTATTGGATCTTGCATGATAAGATTTTTTTTTCCCTCGAGAATAATTTTATATCTGACAACAGCCATTGCTTAACAGGCAGTATTACTCCCAGATCTTATTACCATGGTGTTTAAAACATAGACCTCATACTTTTACTTTTCGTATTTCTAAAGGTACTTCTATACCACAGCACTTGCAGCAAGTCTTGTCTTGATTACATGGTGAATAGGATAGTTCTTGAATRCCTGTTAATTTATGTAAGGAAAATGACATTTTGAAAGCATATGCACTTTTAAAGTACAGTCTATACAGCTGCTCATAAGTGTTTAAACATACTTTATATATTGTAGCATAGTTGAGCATGATATATAAAGTGGTTTAGCATATTTTAGCATATCTTACAAAAACACATCTGTAGAGTATCATGTAAATCCAAATGCAGTTAAAGTAGTGGAAATACAATGAGTGAAATTGTATAAAAGACGTTTTTTGTTTGTTTGATAACAAAAATGTTGAATTTCAAATGTGCTGAAGAATTATTTCAGAACTGTGTTTAAATACATCAACATAAACCAGAAATCTCTTACAAAGGCTATTAAATACTTTACTTTATGCTTAGATCTTTTGCCATACTAAGAAATCAATTTGGTATCTAGATTTTTAATTTATTCGCAGTATGACCAGCAACACTGCTACACCAGCCCCCTATATCGTTTCACTCCAAATAAAAATATACATTCTTCTACTTGTTAGGAAACATACTTTTATTGATTCCTGAAATGGACCAAATGAGTAACTATGTGTAGCAGTTTTTTGTTGTGCTTTTGGATGTGTTTTCTAATTAAGCCCATATCCTTTAAAGAAGTAAAATACTGGAAAATTTCAGTGTGGAAGGGAGGTCCATAGTGCAATCCGCTGCTGAAAGCCAGGCTAGCGTCAGAGCTAGAGCAGCTTGTTCAGGGGCTTGTCCAGGCGAGTCGTGAAAATCCCAGTGATCAGATTCTGCGGTCTCCCTGGCAAGCTGCTCAAGCACCCTCACTGCGAAGGGCTTTTTTCTTACAACAGCTTAGCTTCAACTTGTTACTATTGTCTCTTGGGCCCTCATTCTTCTTTGTAACCCTCACTGTATGTAGTGGAAATCTGCTCTTAGATCCCACCTTARCCTTCTCTTCTCCCAGCTAAAAAGACCCACAGTTTTCTCACGCTCTCCTGGTATAACATCTGCCGCAGCCCCCTAACCATGTTAGTGGCCCTGTGCTAAAATCTCTTCACTTTTTCTTGTACTTGGTGGGAGGGAGGAGCAAATGTAGTACCTTGATCCTCCTCTGCTATGCGTAGTACCTCTTTCTCCCAGCTGTTGCTCCTGCGCCCAGAGACTTGTGATTTCTCAGAGCAGACTTGGTCAGTCAAGACTGAGGCAAGAAAGGTATCACTGTCATGTCATTCCCTACAATGTTAAGGTTTTTACCACTTTGAAAATACTCTTATTTTTCTTATATTTTAAACAGAGGTGAAAGTAAACAGGGATTAATTGGGGGGGCAGGGGGGGCGGAGTTGTTGTGGTTGGGGTTTTTTGGGTTTTTGTTTTGGTTTTGAATTTAACAAAGTTATTTCGTAGATGAAGAATTAACTGCTGGTTGTAGATACCTCAAGTACCTGTGACTCCTTCCCAGTCAGGAGGAAACCTGCCACTTTCTGAATGGCGAGGAGGAGGGGAGGTTGGAAATGCCTTTCCTCAGTGCGGCATGAGAGGGCAAATGCCACGTATAGACGGAACTGAAGTTGTGCTGGCAGGCGAGGCCATGTGGCTGGGCCCTAGTTCAAGAGATGAATATGGCTATTCAGCGCAGTAAGAGTCCGATGAAACTGGAGCGCTCTGTTCGCCAAATGCAGAGAGTGTTATTTGAGTATAGTTGTTGTAGATGCAGCCAAAATATAAACAAACTGTAGTGGTTTAACCCGGCAGGCAGCCAAACGCCACACAGCCGCTCACTCACTCCCCCTCCCCAGCGGGATGGGGAGAGAATCGAGGAGAAAAAAATTGGCGGATTGAGATAAAGACTGTTTAATAGAACAGAAAAGAAAGGAATAATAATAATAACAATGGTAATAATATAATAATGATAGAATATACAAAATGAGTGATGCACAATGCAATTGCTCACCATCCGCTGAGAAAATGGCCAAAACGATCACCGCTTCCTGGACACACACCCCACACACACCCCCCTCTTCATATACTGAGCATGACGTCACATGGTATGGAATACCCCGTTGGCCAGCTGGGCCAGCTGTCCTGGCTATGCTCCCTCCCAGCCTCTTGTGCACCTGGCAGAGCATGGGAAGCTGAAAAGTCCTTGAGTAGTAGATTACCTAGCAACAACTAAAAACATTAGTGTGTTATCAACATTCTTCTTATACTAAATGCAAAACATAACACTAGGATGAAATTTAACTCTATCTCAGCCAAAACCAGGACACAAACAATGGACTAGGATTTCAGAAACCCCGGATCTGCTGATGATCTACGGGCTGCCCTGATTCCTCACCGAGGTGGCATCACAATTTCATTTAAATTAAACAGAAAATAAAATTCTTCAGGAATAATTTACAAATATTGCTTTTCGGACTCAATTTTCTGAAATGTACCAAGCAGTTTATCAACAATGATTTTTTTTTATGGTAAATATAAATTCAAGGTCATGATTCATCATATTTCAAAGAGTATCTCATATTTTAATTCTGAATGTGGATATGAAAATTAATTTAAACAGTGTGGATGCCTTATTTATGCGTGGATTCTAGTGGTTCCTGCTTTATCTGTTGGAGAAAAAATAAGAATAATGATTAAAAATAAATGAATACTCTTGAGTCACTATTCTTGTGGTCATCTTTGCTCTTTTGTAAGTATAAATGCTAAATGGAGCAGTTTTAGATAAACTTCTCAGGTGGTCTTGAAAATATTAATTAGCATATGTTTGTACATTTCTTCAAATCCAAAGACTGGGGGGTTTTTGTTTCTTTTGTGGTTTTGGGGTTTTTTTTTGTTTTAGTTTGGGGGTTTGTTTGTTTGTTTTTGTTTTTTGGGGGGGAGAGGTGTTGTTTGTTTGTTTTCAAAGAACGCTTCATATTCAGACAGCAGTAAATGCAGCATGATTTTCTTTAGTAGTTAAAGAAAATAAAATTTTCTTTTTAGTAGGGTTTTTGCCAAGTTCTACTTTATTTTTAGCAAGATGTAAGATTTATTTCGATCTGAGCCAATTTTGAAGGTCTCTAATAGATCACAAGAAGATAAGCCTTATATTTAGAAAATCACTCAAGTATCATAGAATCATAGAATCATTAAGGTTGGAAAAGACCTTTAAGATCATGGAGTCCAACTGTCAACCCAGCACCCATGCCCACTAAACCATGTCCCGAAAGTAGTGTGTCTTTGGCCAGTTACTTCACTTGGGTTTATAACACATATTCACTAGTCAGTCAGTCTTAGACTTTGATGAGCAGTTTAGGAATGAGTCTTTTCCCTTGGTAACAGTGGCAACATGCCCACTCAAACAGAAGTGGACTTGGACAGTCAATGGATTACTCTGCCATTTATTTRTATGTTCAATTCTGAAGAAAATTATCAATAAGCTAGCAATTAATCATAGAAGTATTAAACTAGTTTCTCACCAATAGTCCTATTTCAGATTTGAGCTGCATGTTAAATTTCATATAGTGTGGATATTGAACATGTAGTCTTTGCATATTCAATGAAGAACGTAAGGTTGAATGGTTTGAGTTTTCCAGCCTTTTGCCTGGAGCACCTGATTTCTCCTGCTGTTTTGCCGTATCTCCTGGGAGAAAAATCATGTATTTTGTCTGGTTGTCCATGGGTCATTTCCAAACAAACCTCTAAAACTGTAAATTTATTTTAGAAAATGTGGTTTGTTCTCTAAGATAATGTACCTTCAGTGCTTTGAAAAGGTAAATGTAACAAAATTAATCTGAGTGACTGTTATTTTACTTCCTTTTTAAATCATAGAGCAGTCAGATGTTTGTAAAAGTGACTGCTATGTAGAAGGTTTTAAGAAAATAAACTATATTTTGGTAATAATTTTCTGATACACATATCCAGTATGATCACCTTACTGTCAAAACTGAATATGTAAGCAGAATTCATTCATCTACAAGCATTATCTTTTGTGTTTCACAAACGTGTAGCAACATTTTCTAGTTTAAAAAACATGTACAACTGCCACAGAAACAATCAGTGTAGTGGACCAAATGTGTGACCAATGTGGACTCCTGCTTTCTAATCTCATGCTGAAACAGATTAGCTTTCATTCACTAGCTGTTGAATAGCTTAATAGTACCTTCTGTACAGGCAGATGWTGGTTACAACAGGTGATGTTCTACAGAGTACAAGTGCTGTGGTCTGCTAGAAGGCTCACAGTTCTCCAGTGGCTGGAGGATTAGTTTAGGCCAAATTTATTTGAACAGTAGCCCAAAGGAAAGCCAAAACACTGCTCAAGCAATATGAATCATTTGTAGCAGTTTGCACCAGAAGTCTGACCCAGCRAAGTCTTGGCACTGCAAGCAGTAAAAGAGCTAATTTCACAAAGTCACTGAATTAACTGCGGTGTCTTAGAGCTGGTTGAAAGTTACTTTTGTAAAAGAAAAAAAAAAACCAAAACATTCATGGAGGTAGGCATTTATCATCCCTCCACACAACCTTCCTACTCTGCACTGCTAATTTATTCATTACAGTTATCAGCATAACTGTCAAATAAGTAGATAGAAATTAAAAAAAAGTGGGATTTTGGTAGTTGTATAACACTTCATTAAAAATGTGCGCTCTGAAGTGTAATAGAGACATTCTCATGCTAACTCTGTTGTTTTACTACTTATCATTCGTAATTAAATATATACTGCTCAACTTCTATCCTTTCTTGTTTCATATTACAAGAACCAGTATAGCAAGAACATGAAATAGATTAAGCCAAAATAATTCTCTCTCACACACAAAAAAAATCATTTCATGTTTGTTTCTGCTCCTCGCTGTTTCCTGAAATCACAGAATCCTTGCTAATGGCTTCTACAGCCATCTTCCATGAAAGCAGGTGCAGAGAAGGGAGAAGGGGGGACAAGGAAAATAAGACCCTTATGAAGAAGAATTTCACTATGTACTTACAAATGATATTGCAGGATTCTGATTTATAGCAGGATGATTGTTATGGTTTTAATTGCATTCCTGCTTACTTATTCCTGCTCTTTAGAATAAATTTTAACAAACATATTCATGCAAAAATATACATATGCACATGCTCACAAATATATGCACATATACAAATTGTCTGCATTTTTTCTGCAAAAATACAGCACCTGGAAGATACGAGCAGGCTTAACAACTGTACTTAGGTTCCTAAGGTTGCCTTATAACACCCATAAAATTCCACATTCAGTTTGTTGTGATGTAACTCATCCAAAAACTTCCCTTTTGCTGCTTTGCCACAGCTTAAATTTTAAGGAATGTTTTTGTCAAAGCAATTAAAAGCATGAGACAGGGGATGATCTTTTGTTTGGAAAGTTTGAAACATGAATAGTTGGCCTAGGGAGGCTTTTGCATCACGTTTGATGATTTGTGGGCTTTTGGGTCACCATTTATTTAAAAAAACAAACTAACTTGCCAGGTTTGGTTAAATTGCGAGCCTTATAAAGTTGTCATTTGCATGAACTCAGGAGAGAATTTGTAGTAGTTGATCTTCCAAAGAGTCCTCCTCTCACAGCTGGCAAGTTTCAGCGTACAGGTGAGGATTTGAAGCTTTGTGGTGCTGAGGATCATGGTGGATTTTGGTGCTGTCATCAGAGCTGAACATACAGGCGCTGTCCCAGTGAGCTCCTTATAACCTCTCTTCCTGGGCTTAGGCTGCTTGGAAATGAATTTTGCCTAAACCTATTATAAGAGAGAGGAAAAACTGACCTGTAGGAGAATATTTTGGGACAAGAAAACAGAAAAGAGTGGGAAATCAGGGCTAAGAGTTGAGGTGGGAGTTGACTGCAACGGACTGAAATAATAATTTATTTTATATTTTTTTAATGTATAAATAGAAAAGTAGCTTATCTTTGCATCAGTGTCAGAGACTTCTCCCCAGAATATCAGGGAAGAGGAAAACATCTGAAGTGACTGGGAAGTTTTTGTCAAAAGTCCCAGATGTAGCAATCAGCCATAATTTTGAGAATGTATCCAATTGTATAACTCCATGGCCTGGAGCACAACAATACTTTGGATAGGCAACAACACAGATAGATATAATGCCCTTTTGACCATTCAGTGATGGGATAGAAAGCAAACATTTTTCAAGTAACTCTTTTGGAAGATCCTTCAAAGTGCACTCAGTGGGATTTGATCCTGTGCATCACAGTTCAGCATAGAGCTACAATCCTGGGGTTTTGACCAACAGGGGCATATTTGGGCGTATTTGCTGATACCATGTTGCTACAGTAAAACATATGCCCTACAAAAGCAGGAATCCACATTTGAGGACCTTTTCAAATTAAATTCAAATTATCATTTGAATTTGCTTTTATTGATGAATTTTATCTGTATTGCTATATTATTAACGTTGAAAGGAATTGAACTGTTCTTTGCTGTACTATATACAAGGCATACCTAGAAAGCAGCAACACCAGGAGAAGTCAGATATTCTTCACGTTTGCATGCGAAAAGACTAGGAAAGAGAATTTTAGCACTTCTGCAATGTAGTCAGCATCTTTGCTTTATCTATAGCTGTCTGCCTCTTACCCACCTGATAAAGAGGTTATAAAAACATTTAAGGTATTAAAAATTAAATTACTATTTTACAATATCTGTCCTTGTTTTGGCTGGGATAGAGTTAAATTTCTTCCTCGTGCAGTGTTTTGGATTTAGTATGAGAATAATGTTGATAGCACACTGATATTTTAGTTGTTGCTAAGTAGGGTTTACACTAGTCAAGGACTTTTCAGCTTCTCATGCTCTG
Source organism: Oceanodroma leucorhoa (assembly GCA_030449065.1). Classification (NCBI taxonomy): domain Eukaryota; kingdom Metazoa; phylum Chordata; class Aves; order Procellariiformes; genus Oceanodroma; species Oceanodroma leucorhoa. The sequence goes on along the minus strand of JASVER010000009.1, from coordinate 1,921,918 downwards.
CCAGGTGCACAAGAAGTTGGGAGGGATCATAGCCAGGACAGCTAACCCAACTGGCCAGTGGGATCTTCCATACGATATGACATCATGCTCAGTATATAAATAAGAGGCGTGGTCCAGGAAGTAGCGATCATTGCTTGGGTATCGGTCGGCGAGTGCTGAGCAATTGCATTGTGCACCACTCATTTTGTATATTCTATTATTATTATTATTATTAAATATTATTATTTCTCCTTTTCTATTCTAGTTCTATTAAACTTCTTTATATCAATCCACAAATTTTACTTTTTTTTTTTTTTCTCGATTCTCTCCCCCATCCCACCATGGGGGGGGAGTGAGCGAGCGGCTTTGTGGTGTTTGGCTGCCTGCCGGGTTAAACCACAATAGCGCCTTAAAGAGGAAGTGTAGGTATTCCTCTTGTTCATGCCTAGCATAGGGATATTTAAATGATCTGGGCAACAAATGTTACAAACTGAAGGTAGGTTGAAGATCTTAAATGCGGAAGATACATGTGGAATTTTTAAAGAACTATATGCAAACTGATATTTGAAAACTTCTAGAGCTTGGTTGGAATTGGCACATGTGTAAGATGTATCCAGGTGCTAAAATAATGTAGGAAATATGGCAAATCTAAAAGAAGACTGGGTCCTGTGTTAAACCATTTTGGACTCACAAAGCTCAGAATTGAATTTCTAGAAGTTTCTAGTGACTCCAATACCAACGAGCATTGTATCTCAATTACTAGCTATACAATATATATATGCTAATACTAGTTACCTCGTAGAAGTCTAATGAAATGGTTCTGATACATTGCATGTGAGTTCTTGTTTGTCTGAGTAAAACAAGGAGTCTCCATCCACGATCGGGGGCACCAGGAGTGGTATAATCATACAAGGACAAGTACAGGTGCATAGAATTTACCCATCTCTCATTTGAGCAGTAATACGTTCTTTCACTCATAGTATATACAGAGCAAGTGAGTTATTTTATTTTTCTGAACACGAGAAAATAACCATAGTTCAGCTACAATTAATAGCTGGTTTCTGAACTGCAAGATTAAATAGCAAATATTTCCATAAAAGTTACAGGAAGTTCACTATACTTAATGGGATCTCAGGGTTGTTTGGGATACTGAGGTGCGACATGAGTGATTGCTTATAAATAATCATTGTATAAGTAATACATTGCTATTACACTGATATTTGAAATTTATTTTTTTCTCTCCATCTAGGAATTGCTGATATTTTTACAAAATTTGCCCACAGTACACTGGGGAAATGAAGAAATTAGTGTACTCCTAGCAGAGGCCTACAGACTGAAGTTTGCATTTGCGGATGCCCCCAATCATTACAAGAAATGAATATAAAGAGCCAGAAATCATTAAGACCAACGTGTTCTGCAGTATTATGGCATTGGTTGTTCTGGTTGTGCTTTCAGCTCATTGCTCTTTCATTTGAATTAAGATGATCATTAAAATTCTGTTAGAATTTGCAGAATGAGAACAGAATACCAAAGACATGGACAAAACAGGATATTGAGCATTGAATGAACTTAAAAGTGAACTTTTTTGCTCAGCATGAAAAGTGAGTTCAGAAGTCTATCACATAATTTTTTTATTTTTTTCCCTTCTCTAATTAGGAGCATTGCAGTCTGTTTGATTTATGTCAAGCAATTTTTGTATGTACCTAAGACTTAAAACTACTTATGGAATGATTTTGTCGTTGTCAGTGTCACCTGCCATGACTTTATCAGCCAGTTTTGGTCAGTAAAAGTTATTTACTTTCAGTGGAAAAAAAAGAACTTTTCATAGTCGTAAAGACCATATGAGACAGCAAGGCCTGTGTTTTGAGGTCTGGTTATAACTCAGAAGACACTGATACTCGCACACCATCTGTTGTTTTTCCGTGGAATTAGGTTAGAATACTTCAATAATATAAGAATATAGAAGGTTGCAATGGAAATTGGTGGCATTTTCTAAATATGACTCAGTCTTGCAGGGTGCTGTAGAAGCTTTTTAGCCTTACAAATGAGTTACTTAAAGCCAAAGACTCATCTATAACACTAAAATAAATCCCTCCCTGTATATTTTGAAGTGTTTTTAAAATATTGAATGAAATAGAAGACAAGGTCTTGTCAAAATAATTGAAGCCTTTCTTTCAAGGCCTTTCAGTTTTTCAGCATAAAAGTTCACTTTTAAGAAACGTATTAAGACGCTTGGTTTACAAAGCAAGATATATTTTTATCTCAGTTGCTGCCTTATTCTCCATTTCTAGCATGTTAGAAAAGGAAAATTAATATATCTTTCCAAAGCTTATTTGTTAAATAATTTAATACCTTTTTTCTGATTGTTCAGAGGAAGCGAGAAGATAGTTCCCAATAACAATAACTATATACTCAGATCACTCTTGCATCATTAGCAGAATAAAAATCCTCTATGACTTTATAGAATGAAATTAATGTTTCTTCATCTAATCATGGAATAGTGAATAATTTCTTAAAACTTACATAATTCAAGTGCACTATTTATTTTCAAGAAATCTTTTCAGATATGAATTCTGATGTTGCTCTGTTGGATGTAAATAACTCACATTAATTTGTGCCTACCCTACACATACAGGTTGTTAAGGGTGAGAGTTGCAATAAGCAATATACTGGAAGCTCAAAATTGTTACTCCTCAGTTCAGTTTTCAAGTTGCACAACGTTGCACAAAAAGTGTAGTGCACTTTTAAGTTTGGGAAATAAAAGATCTTCAAGAGGTTTTTTCTTATGACTTGTTATTGAAAGATTATTTTCAAGTTCTTAAAAATATGTAGATACATATTTTGAAGAAAGCTTTCTAGATGTATTAGTTACATTACTTGTTTTAGGGGCCTTAGTCCGTGACACTGACTTTATAATAATTAGGTGTTTCAGGGTAAATAGAACAAAATACATTTTTACCAACATGTGATTATGAGATCTGTATTTTAAAATTATGTGAAATGTTTGGTAGAAGAGAAAAAACTGAATCAATTCAGAAGCAGGAGTGTTTGGTGACTAGGATGCATTTCTGTTCCACTGGTGTCAGCTGGGGGTTTCAGCTGCGATGGATACAAGTTCAGGCCTCCGAGATTGCTGCGTTTGTGCCTAGAGAGTATAGTGGGTCTGTGTTTCTTAAATGTCCGTATACTGTTTCTGTAACTTCAGTTCATGGTCTAATGAATCGAAATTTATGTTTACAAAGAATGTCATATTGTGCCTAACAGAATATCTACGAATAACAGAATAAAAGAAACCTGAAGTTTATGACCATTTGCTTTAAACTTAGTATCTACAATCATTTGTTAATAGAAATGCATATTATTGTAACGAGAGAAGACACACAGCATTAAAWGTACAATGTTGTAAGGGTTTTCTGTAATTAACCTTTTTCTATTAAGATGTTATTTAGTAGTTACATGTAACATGGAAAGTTGACCCAAAGTTGTCTGCTGTGTCAGATGCTCCTGCATAACATTTATGGGACTGGATATATAAAATTTCCTTCATCGGGTCCACATAAGTTGTCTGCCATGTCTTCCAAATTCAACAGGTACCTCTTACTTCCCTTGGAAGAAAGTATTACCATTAGAGGTCACATTTACTGTTGTGTCTGTGTCAGAAGTTGAATATTGTACTTGAGCACATTGCTTTTTAAGGATAGTGGGAAGTTTCCTAATATAATAACAATGCTTATTTATGTAGGTATAGACTTTTCTGGAAAATATGACCTAGATATATAAATAACATTTATATATCTATACAGATAGGAATAGTTTTCAGTAAATAGAAGGCCAACATTTATATAAAATTTCAAATTTTCAATACTTTAAGATTTACATAAAATATTTCATTTTATGAAAAAAGAAACCCACCTTACATTTAACAATTCTACATCTCAGGTAAAACATCATTCCAAACAAAATATAACATAGAAAAGGAAATAATGTTATCATTATTACATCCCATGTACTTATTTTTTTCAAAATTCAAGATTCTGACTATTATAAAATTCCTTTGTAATATGTATTTTCTTATGAAGGAGGCATCTTGACACATCACTAGTGAAACAAGACAGTGATTTCCTAGAACTCATGTGAAATATTGGAATTGTAGTGTCTAAAATATGTGTTAAAGATTTCTGTAATAAAAAATTAAACAAGAATGTACAATATAAAAAGATTTGACTACAGTATTTGAAAAATGTAAATAATAAATTAGTTAACTATGTAAATAGAGTATATGGAGTAGGATAGAAATGTAAGTTGAAATCTTATGTAACTCTGTAATATGTTATAAGAAATTAGTTTCATTATTTTTTGGCTCAGTTCCTTATGGAAAGGCCCATGAATTTGTTTTTAACTTCAGAACTACAGAACAGAAGTATCTGAAGTTCCATTGTATGCTTCTGACAAATATTAACACTGAGGCACTGGTTAAAACTGTAAAACTGATGAAAGATGAGGAAATAAATGCATATTTATGAAGTGCTATATAGAGTGGAAAGCTTTTTTAGTCGTTTTTGTCAAGCACATTGCATACTACATCAAAGCATGGTTTTGGTGTGTTTATGTTTTACGGTCTCAAAACCCTGTATCACAAAAGCAAATGCAGTAGCAAAACTTCTGTTCTCAGTTACGTTTCTGCAATCCTCTGCACTTGTATCTTGTAGATTTTGCAAGTTAATAAGCCAGACAACTTCCAAAGGTATGTCTCTGCATATACCATATACATACAAGGTACTGAGCACTTCCTGCAAAGAGCAGGTGAAGATAAATTTGACACCACAGCAGAATTAAACCGGGGGACAGGTGGAGCAAATGAGGGCAGAGGAAACAAAGGAGGTACAGAATTCTGCCTCTGGAGGTGAGGAAGGAGAGGAAGCTTCAGCTTTCTGGGGGGAAACAGTAAAAGGTGGTAAAAGAATTAATACGATCTCGAAACTTAAGCATAATTTAAGTAGATTAACAGGCAAGGAGAGATGTCCTGTACATATGGGAAGCTCAAATCCCTTATGTCAAGGAAGCTAGTGGGAGACTTCCGATAATCCAGATGAGTCTGGTGAGAAAATATACTAGCCTGGTTATACGGAAGGCAAAGTTAATGACCTCTGTTTAAAACTACACACAGCATTCAGGGAAAAAGAGACATAGGGATGCAATGGGCAGTCTTTCCGTTACATGCTTGAATGACGATGAATTCTAATCATGCTGGTTTCTCACCTTGAATGAAATTTGTGTTTCTTCATCTGCTATAATCTTCTGAAAATCCTGCAGAATATCAGCAAGGGGAGATTTTTCAAATTACTGTTTCAAAAGCAGAAGAGATCAAGAAGGTGGAGTAAAGGTCCTGAGGTCTCACAAGGAATGTGCTGGGAGACATAGCTGAAAGCTATTTGTTTGTTGATTTTCTTGTACAAAAGCAGTCCTGGATATCTATCTTATGTCCTGGGTAGATACCGCACAGATATAAATGTGAAGTGCAACAGAAAGGACTGTCCAGAGATCTGGTCCGCACTTCAGGTCACTTCCTCCTTGAAAACAGAGTGGGGAGGAAGGTAAGTGCTTTGTAGTGCTTTAAATTCTTTGGAGATGGGAAAAGGAGGCAAGGTGATAAAGCTCCCAGTCCAGCAATCACTCAGGCAGGATGGTGTGCCACGAGAAAGAGCTCCAGCTCAAGGGCTTCTAATCACTGTATGATGGAGAGTGAAGTTCCTGAGCAATTTAATTCCATATCGTTTGCATTTTTGTAAGTTAAAGCCAAAATCTTGCATCCCATCTAATTCTTTAAGCTTAGTGTAGCTGAGACAGCACCGCAGTAAATAATTAAATTGCTATGGCACCATTCCAAGGAACCTTTTAACACTTCAAAGTCTTCTGTACGTACCCCATATTTGAGTCAAGACGTGCCAGAAATGAGAGGCTGATAGAGATGTGATACTACAGAAAGCCTCTCAGAGACAGGTGCTCTGAAGCTTAGGCTTTTTTTGGCCAAAAGAATTTCCTACAAGCTTTCAAATAAGAATTAATGTACACAGTCAGTAAGGCTTAGTTGTTTGAACTGGACTTCCACATTTATGCTTGTGATCAAGCTTCCTTAACATAGAAAATTAAAGTCTGAATTTGCCACCACTACGTACAGAGACCCTCGGAAACTCATGCTCTGCGCACAAGCTTAAAAGTCTGAACTACTGGTTCAGGTATTCATTTTGTTCCTAATACAGAATTGTCTAGAAACCAAGGACCAAAGTCACAAAGGACCAAAATTTCTATCAGAAGTCTACTGCAATGTCCGTTGGTCTGCCTTTGTTAGCAGATTAATCAAGATTTAGTGTACATATTTGCTTTGATTTTCCTGTTCTGTATCCTTCACAACTGAGATTTCATTTCTGTGAGATCTGGATTTTGGGGCCCAATCCACTTTATTCCAGAAATTACTTACCCAACCATCACTTACCTGTGCCTACTCAGAGATCCTCCTCATGGGAAGAAAGCCATTCTGAATTTCAGAGCAATAGAAGAAAACAAACAAACAGGGAGAATAGAAGAATTTTATTCCCATTTATTTCTGATTTCCAGAAAGGATGAGGAAATGCACCTCTTGGGGTATTTGGACAACGTCATCCTCAAACTCAGGATGCAGACTCTGACATATAGCTTTTTGAAATTCAGGTTATTTATTTTCATGTATTTCCCTCTTCCTCCAGAAAGAACTGAGATTTCCAGTGAACAGTTCCTGCTACCAGCCCATTTGATCAATTCTGTTCTCTTTTAGCAGCAGCAGAAATACAAAGCATGTAGCTGTCATGACAGCTCACAGGAGGTAACAAGATGCCCAGGCTTATCAATAGTTAGATGGCTATCTCACTCATAAAATGTCATTTTAACAACTAAGGCAACTCAACAAACTTGGAAATTTTTCATCACTTTTGGTCTAACAATAATTCAGTAACTCCAGCTCGAAGCAGTGCTTATAGAAGCACTTTTAGACGAGTTAACAATAGGTTATATATCTGGAGAAAAAAAATTTAGTCCTACACCTACCTGATCAAGTAAAAATTTATCCTAAGACATCAACGAGTATTTGCTGCAACCCTATAGAATATATTATACCATGCAAATAAATAATTCAGCTTTTGCACGCAGGAATGAATAAAGGCATATCAGTAAAGAAAAAGTTTTGTTGTTATATTTTTTCGCAGTTATCTTACCATTATTGCATCAGTGGAAAATTTTATGTAAGTTTGAAAAAGGAGTACATTTCTCTCCATCGCTGTCATCAAAATACTGGGCAGCAGACATCTCGTTCAGGTGAAGCAGCGATTACATTCTCAGTACAGAGGCTACTCAAGAAACTCTATGTGAATGTTTTGATGGTAAGGGCCAGCCTGTTGTTGAATGTGCAGTGATCTCCTGTGATGTAAAAATGTGATAATTCAAATCATGCTGGCTAATACTATTTCTGTTATCCACAAAAGAATAAGAAGAAAAAAGTCCGTCTTTCCCCATCCAAGGACACCTGTTTGTTTGTGGAATCTTGTATTCATTATGGAAATAATATCAAATATGCTGTCAGATCAATTCAAGTTAAAAACAATTGCAGCCAGCACAGGATACCCAAATCCAACAAGCACTCCCCAAGAAAAGTAGTAAGCACAAAATAATTGGCCTGACAGGGGGATGTCTGTGGACAACATAAGAGTAAGTGTTGGTTAAGTAGTCACTTTGTTATACTTATGCAATTTATTATCTCCCCAGTTTTACAATATGTCAGAAATGTAGACATCTACATCTGAGCTTGGCACACACTCCTTTTGTAATCAATGGAGAGAAACAGGTCCTTCCAGGTGCCATTGGCCCTGCCTCTGACTAGACCTCTGAACCGTGCCAAGTGAGTGGCACCCGAAAAGTTTCTCTGTCTCTCCACTGGCACTAAAGGAGTCTGGGGGACAAGCCCATAGCTAGATGCCAGCATTGTCGTTTTCATATTTTGAAGTGCTGCTAGCAATTTTCATTTGAAACAGCATTTCTGTACATACATTAGAAAGAATCATAAATTCTCTAAGATGCATTTTTAAAATGCACACTTGAAGTTCAAATTTTATGTTCACATGGCCCAAATAAGCTATAATCTGAAGGACACATTGACTTGTTTGTTGCAGCTACTGTACTGTAACATCAACTTTACTTAGCTATGCTTTAGCTCCAGCTAGATAGCGGTTCAGCCCATTAGTTTGCTGTTTATATTTGCTATCTTTCCTGCTGTGAATAAACTATAGCCCTGTAACACAGCCAGAGATAAAACTTAGTATCCTTGCATGCAAATTGAAATGAGTGGAAAAAGAAATGTTGACAAATTACTTCATTTTAAAGTGGGATCTTTACACTGGGATCTTCTTCCTACCACTTGTTATGTAAATAAATATTATAGGCCACTAAGTAAAATGTATAGGGCACAATTTTCCATTCTGTCTAACCAAAAGTAATAGTAATGGTAGGGTTTACTCTTCCTATTTAAGTAGCATCCAAACCATATAATCTGTTTTCCAGACAGTGAGGAAGATAAAGATCCTACCTCACAGAATGGGCCGTGCATTTGTCGGTGTCCTGGGCGAAACTGCTGAACACTACAGGGAAGTCTTGGCTGGGACGGTGATACCTGGCAGGCAGTGAGGACTTGAGAAATGTCCAGAGGAGGTCCTGCTTAGCTGACCAGATTCCCAAACCAAAAATTAGTGTGAAACTGTGTTCACTTCATATACCTGCATATTTCTCTGGAAGACAGTATGTCAGCAACAAAATGGCCTGATTATGCCCTGACTGAATGTGTTCTTTAAAAAAAAAAACAACAAAAAAACCCCAAAATTAGTAACCCAGCACTAATATATTATCAATCCATGGGATAAATAGAATAACTTCATTGTTGTGAAACTAAACTGTTGGTTGAAGAATACCAATATCAAGCGACAGTATTAGCAATTGAAAAATTGGAGGCTATCGCTTAAGTTTAGCATGAGTCCCACAGCTATCTGAAAAGTACTTGCATATGATAGGAGGTGACATACCGTGTTCGCATATCAGAGGTTAGACTAGTTCTCAAAGCTTTTTTAAACCTTGCATTCACCTTTATGAATGGGATTGTGTTGGTTTTCCTTATGTTTTGGAACATAAGGCTTCAGAAATGCCAAGTCTCTATGTCGCCCTCTCTTTAGTTATCTAGACCCATCTCTGTATCAAAGAGCCCAACTAGCCCACTTTAAATCATTGTTCCTCAACTAAATTAATAACATTAATCTTTTGTCTTGCTCTCTGCATATATTGATTGTATTTTATACAACTTTCTTGTGAAGTATTGATGTGGAAAATTTCTGTAAGACAGCAGTGGTACTCTCTCAATTTCAAATTATCAGGTAGATCTAGGGGAAACTACATCAAGTTTTATTGAGCAGGAATATTGTGAAGATGAATCTTTTGATTCTGAATTATTGCTTTCAGTTCATTAGACTGCTCTGAGCTCTTCATGTAGATCCTGTTAGACTCCTTTCTGACAGGCAGGACAACTCCAACTTTCATCTAACTTAGGAGATACCAGAAATGGTTGGAGGAAAATGATGGTTAGAGTGAATAGCACCGTGATTGGTAATGTACCATGGAACGCATCCAAGGTACCTAGCTGGTATCTATACAGGATAGATTAATACAGCTACAACGAATAGAAGCTTGGTTTCAAACAGCATAGTTTTGGGATCCTGAGACCCAGCATGTATGAGAATATGTATCTACCTTAGACAGTCTCTTGGTGAGAGGTAATAAATACAACCAGCTATGTTTTAAATTCAGTTAAAAAAAAACCTCTGGGAAACATTTGTGTGCACTTTTGGGTTTTTTGTCAAATCCAATTTTGGACCTTAAGTGTTAGAACTGTAAAACCATCTTCCTAGTCTGTCATATTATGTGGTAACTTTACCTTGTATACAGTAAATATATTTGAGCATTTTGTAATAGCACAAACTTCAATCATCTCCACTTTTATAGAGTCTTCTTTATAAGCTTTTTTCACCTTCTGGCTTTTAAGGCATACTAACAGGAGCTGCAGAATGAGGAAGGGATACAGCATTAGCTTCTGGCTTATTGAAAAGCAAGTTATTTTGACTTCAGAAGTAATTGGTAGGTTTCTTTCTTGGTTGGCCTGAGTGAAAGGAAGTGTAATTTCAGGATCTGAAATCAGGTTCCAGTACCAAGATTCTTTTTTATGAAAGAAAAAAAAACAAATTGGGGTAAAAAAAAAAAAATACTGATAGATCTGAGGCAGCCCACAGCATAAGAGCTGCCAGTGTCTGAATGGAGACTAAGCGTTGCTTATGTTTAAAGTGCAAATTAATTTCCTCTCTAGAGAAATGAAGTAGCTTAAAGCTATGAAAATCTCATACATGAGCAAGGACTATTAAAGAAACTGCCAGTTAAGACAACTGATGGAATAAATACAGCAAAGGAAGAAGATTGAAATTTGTGGTGACTAGGCAAAATAGATGAATGGAAACAAAATACATCTGGAATTTGCCAACCTACAATAGGAGATGAAGAGAAATAGCCTGAAAACCATCCAAAGACAAAAATACTACTCTTTTTTGAAGAAGAAGAAGAAAAAAGGAAAAGAAGAAAAGACAAAAATTAATCTGACTGGATAATCCATTGAAAGGAAAGCAGTCCAATACCTCTCTAACCCAAATAAAGATACTAGCATCATTTTTACTGCCTTGAATATCAGCACAACGAAAGATGGAAAGCAAAGCATATTTTGAGGCAGCTATGTTGTCACCCAAAAAGGTATTGTTCACAGTACCCAATTTTAAGCAGCTAGCTTGCTGCCTATATTACTCAGCTGATCTCTTTAGGTTGCTTCCAGGGACCATGAAGAGACAAAGATATGGAGACAATTGACAGCCTCTGACCTATGTCCTGCTCCCAGTCGCTCTGGAGAAGAGACGTGCTAAGGGCTGAGATGGACTAGCCAGCTACATGAAAATGGGCAATAGGAATACCTCCCCCTCCCACTCCATGCCATTTCTGAGGGAAAATATAAAGAAATAGCTGGCATAACTCTTCTGCCATTTGAACTAGAATTATCTCCAGGGTCTTTTCCTTGTCAACAAAGACACTCTCTTGGTCAGTTAGAGACTCCTGTATTATAGCTCTGTAGCGCAGGCACCTTACAGTTTACTGATATGCTCTAATATTTCAGGAAGAAACACAGACTCTTGAAAAATGCAGTAATTTACATTGTTGGGCACAGATACTGATGGCCACTATTTCGATTCATGATGACCACTACTTTGATTCAATGTTTTGTGGTGAATTGATGCAGGGATGATGCTGTTGAAATTAAGGTATGTAAAAAATAAGAGATTTCTCAGTGGTTCTAGCTAAACTGTAGTGGTTCCCTGAAATTAAAATGTACATCTGATGCTACATTCCATCAAAGAAGTTTATGCAAAGTGACTGTTACCTTGAAAAGTTTCTTTCTTTACCCTGCTCTATTTGTCAGGAATTTTACTGATTTTATGAAAGGTGGATGTACAAAATCTTATCAGACCATCCTTGGGAGTAGCAAAAACTCTTGGGGAATGTACTCATTTGTTTCTTCTGACTTGGGTTCACTGCATAAGCAGAAAAGCCAGGTGGGGGGAGCCAGCCCCACCAGTTTTATTGTTATCTGTTTTGCAAGTCTAAGCTTCTGCATTTCTTCCAAATTAAAAATGTTATCAATAAATTCTGGATGATTGAAAGAGAGTTTTAGCAGAGTTGCTATTTGACAAGATTTTGTTAAGAAAAAAAAATATTCTCCAAATCTCTAGAGAGGTGTCTCTAGTCTCCAAATGCTATGGCTGTAAAAACACTTCGGAGCTGGTACACGGGAGGGCGCATCTATCCTACAATTGCAAGGAGCCAGAAGCTGCACTCTTAGCAATCAGCTCCTGAGCAGTAACCCTTTATTTCTGAGCACACAAAAGAAGACTTTAGCAAACAAGTCTCTAACTATAACATAAGAATCATAAAAATAACCGCAGTCCAAAAGCTTATGCCATATAGGGATAGTTATATTACAAGCCAATCTTCAGAAATTACTCGCTTTCCTTCAGTATCAGGGTCAGTCAAAAGAAATTTGCTTAACCTGCCAGGATGCTGTTTTCAGAACCAGGAAAATCCAGTATGTCGTTTCTGTTTGGGGACTGGTCAGATCTTACAGGACACAACTGCAGGGGAGCAAATCTGGCAAAATGTGGCCTTTAGTGTACATCATGCTATGCTTTGGCATATGGGCTGAAACTCTGTATAGGAAAATAGCATACTGAAAATAGCATACATTGACCATATGCTAAAATTAGTGAAATACCAGTAGCAGTAAAACCAGAATGACATAATTCTGCATACTAGTACTGTGTCTCATTTAAGTTGTATATTACTGGATGTCCCAGTCAGAATTAGGAGCCTCTGTGTGAGGTGTTCGACAATCACTTTGCCTTGAGCAAACAAAGCTGGGAAAACAACAAAGACACGGATTTAAAATTCCCAGCCTAAAACAACAAACAGCACAAAGCAGTCTTGTAGCTTGTTGTAAATGCTTCTGATCATGGGATTTATCGCTTTCCCACCTGTACTCTCCTAACCCAGCTACTTAGCTTCTGCAAGCTCATTCAGAGAGTGTCTATCTGAATCCTTCAGCTGTTCACCTTGAGTAATACCACAGGGCCAGATTTCATCTCTGCAACTTGGTTCAATATTGAAACGGAAGGAGACAAAAAGGCCACGTGCATAGTGTAGGGATGAATCCCAATTAAAGTTTCTGTTGTTTCTTGGTTACAAAGACAGATATTGGCCAGTGGTATCATGAAGGAGAAAAGCAAAGTCATGCTCCTGCTTCATTTTTTGCACAAGGCAACACTGTCTCCCTGCTGCAGTGGGGAGACCATGCCAAAGTCCTTACAGAGACACGACCGACCCCTAAAATTTCAACTATGGTGCTTATGTCACCTTTTTGAGTTTGAAGTCAGTTGTTCTTAGGCAAGACAATCACCTCCCATAGCAAAAATTTCCAAGCAGTTCTCTCTCAGCCTCTGAAGTCCGGGGAGCTCTAGAGCTGCATTACTGCATATCAGCACAATGTGGTCTAGTACTTGGGCATTGCTCCTAGCAGCTGTGGCAGTGCTTCGCCTAACAAACCAGAGCAATCAATTAAAATGTCAGCAAAGGCATGCAAAACCTCCTGAAACAAACTGACAGATGAAGAAATGCAACCAGATACAAATAAGGCCCCAGATACATTAAAATCTGCAAACTAATTGTTTCCTTAATGGGATAATGCTTCTGAAGACTGCTGTTTGGAAATGCAACGGTCTGGAAAATGGAGGTCAATAAAACAACAAAAGGACAACCAGCATAGCTGAAAGAGGAGAGCATTTGACGGAAATAATTTAATCACCAAACTCATTCCTTATCTGTTAAGTAGGGAATGCCTGTTGGGAATGCAGTGGAGCATGTTAAGTCTGCAACTGAAGTCCTAACAATGTAGTTAGTCGTGCTTTGGTGTAGCAACACATATCTTTTGGGATGGAGCGACTCCTCTTGTTATTCTTTAAAAAATATTAAAATGGCTAGAACCAGTAACAATAGCTGATTTTTTGTTCTTGTTGTTGAGGCCAGGATTAGTCTGTATGTATGATACACTACCTTCATATTTTACTTTCTTACCAAGTTACCCTGTATACTGTGTACTTGATACCAGGTCTACCATAATGACTCTGGTCTGAAAGGTGATGACAGGCTCTTTGTGAATTCCTGGACATTGCCGCTGAACTCCTCAATTGCCCAACACAACGACACTCTATTAAGGTGAAGTTTACGACACTCAGATGAAAGATTATCCCTTACAAAAATTCCTCCAGTCATAACTTGTCACTGAGTCCTCTTCCTCTGCTGCAGTTTATCCTGGTCTAGAAACTGCTTAAATGGTAGCAGAGTTCGCTACCTCTTACCATCTTTATATGGCATGATGTCATATAATTCAGACCAGTTCTTCCAGAAATTCAGGAAACATTGCTACCTAACGCGGTCAAATATAGTCTGCCTTATGAGAAGTCTCAAAGAAATAGTATAGCATCCTATGCAAAATAAGGCAGCAGGGCAATAAAATAGCAGAAAACTATGTTGCTCATTGACTGGTACAGTCTGTAGGCAGACAAGCTAATGTTACCTGGGATTTTTGAGCCACAGTCCTTCCTAGTGTTAGTTCTTCTGTGCTTTTACATGTTTTCCATAGATATTTTTTCAAAAGATTCACTTTGAATTTGTGTATAGCACTTAATCTTTCAGAAATATACAGTTAAATTGAGCTAGGAAGTACAGCTGCAGCTGCCCGTCCCAGATAAGGGATGGGAGTATTCAGCTTTTTGTTTGCGGCAGAGAAAGTCTGGAGACCAGCCAGTGTTAAGCTATACCAACGTTGTAAGGTAGACTCTGAGGGTACCGAGCAGTATAACAAGTTTGGACAAAGTGGGTCAAGCAAAATGACCTGTACAGATTAAGCCAAGGATGTTAAGAGAGAAGAAAACATAACCATCAAATACGTAGCTAGTCAGGCTCGTGAGATATGAGGAGTCCAAAGAGTCAAGAGTAAACAGTCAATAAATAATAAGATGCCATGCTTCAGGGTTAAGAATGTTGCTGATTTAATATGATGTGATTTAACTGCATGTGTTTTCTGTTAACAGACCCTTTCCAGCACAGTCTGGGAAGTCCAATCATCGTAGGTTTTCATGATCTCTGCAAATGATGCAAAATACTATGTGTATGGAGAAATGCACTGGAATGTGTAATACAAGCAGAATGAAGATCTATACCAAAAGGTAAGCTGAATAACAAAAATGCAAGATATAATCAAACTGTAATAAAATTTTTTTTCCTTTCTCTTATTAATATCTTTTCTCAGCTTTGATGTAGCAAATCACCCTCAAACGCAGAAGGAATCTTGAAAGCTGTGGCTCTGTCAGAGCTGATGCTGTTCACTAATGGTTTGCTGCTACTGTCTGTTGGAGAGTACTCTCATTAGACCTACAAGTCCTCTTTCGCTCAGGATGGCAAGCTGGGGCAGAGGAAACACAAAACAGTTTATAAAAAAAGGTGTCTCTCTCTCTGTTACCCAAAAGGGGCAAACGTGTATCTATGGGGTTGCAAAGCAGCTTGTGATATCTGCTGAGAGGCGTCACGGTAGCTTAAGGTAATCTAGGACCAGGTAACTGTAACCTGCACCTTCCCTGTGGACCAAAGCTGCACACCTCCGTCCCCTCTCTTGCATTAGCCCTGGCATCTCTCTGACTTCAYGCGGATCCCGTTCAGGGAACTGACCTGGCTGAAAGCTAATTATTTTATTTCACGGTAAGTTTTCAGTTTTTCCAGCTCCCTGAACCATTTCACTATGCAATCAAATGAGTGTCGGTGCTAAAGTCACAGAGGAGAAGGGCGTAAAAAGCTGGAATGGGCAGGATAGCGGGACCAGAGCAACCTTGATTTAGATTGGCTTMAAACACTTGCTGAAAGCCCTCTCCTGAGGGCTCTGAGTGGGAGAGGCCACAGAMGTCTGATCTTCTGCCAGCTGCTAGCTAACCTATGCTTACATTTTGAAAGCGTGTTCAGGCCTTTTCCTTGCTTTTTTCTCTACTGCTTTGTTCACACAGCTTAAAGAAAAGTGTTATTTCTTCTAGGCAGGCTGTCTTTATCTACTTGGTGTTTGCCATTGGTCAGAAGAGAAGAAAAACAGTGCTGCTGTTCTGTTGGATCCATGGAAAGGGCACAGCCGGTACGTGGGCAGTGAGGGTTTGTCCTCTCCATGCAGCAGACAACAAAGATGGTCAACATTCCCAGCATTTATTCTTCAAACTCTAATTTGACAGAGAGCAACATACCAATCTTAACTTGATGAAAATCATTGGTTTTGCACAAGAGGACTGCAGCGTTATTTACAAGGTACTTCAAGGATGCTCATCTCCCCTCAGCCCTGCTCTTCCTGGWCTTTAGAGTGGCCTTCCTCTGCCTGCTCCCCCCGTTTCCTTACTGTGCTTCCCTCTATTTGCTGGTTTTGGCACTTTGCTTTTCCAACTAGGACAATGTTTGCATACTTTCTCTTTTTACTTATATGTAAATTCTTTTGTCTTTAGACTTTCAAAACGTGTTCTAAACAAATCTTTTTCAAATCCTGGTTTRTATGCACATTTAAGCAGAGCCTCTTACATAAAACGTTCCCCAGAAATCAGTCTCCTCTCTTTGGTTTGCCTATCTTATATTATAAATCTTGTTTAAAAATTCACACCATAATTCTTACGCCTTGCTTCCAAAGCCAGTGGATAAATCCTGCCACAAACATGGACTCTGTTATATGACAGCATATTCATTATGTATAATTACAAAGCACACAAGATGTTACTTGATGTTGTTAGCTTGGCTACACTGGAATTCCAGCACACATCTGTACACAATTTATAGTTGCTTATAACATATGCTAGCACACAGCGTGTGAACAGCTAGAATTTAAACTCAGATCCTGCATGAGGCTCTTTACGAATCTACTCACAGCTGCTGCCAGTATTGCTTGGTCCTGAAAAACAGGAACAGTGGAATTCTACTCAAGGAAAAGTGAAGATGGGGCATGAATGCCAAGGCTCTAGGAAAGGGACAGAGATTCAGCTGACTCTAAAATAACTTTTTTTTCTTCAGATAAGCATATGGAGAACTGTAGGTAGCTTTTAGGAGTTATTTCTGAACATTCAAATTTTATTTTTTTAAAAGAGGAGAGATTAATGATTGCCTGACAAAACAGGAAATAAACTCTCAAAGCGTAAGCGAAGGTGGTAATTATACTGTAAGTTAWAATTGCAGTGCCTATATTGGACTGACACGGAGCCTCTCAGAATATGTTCAGGGGTCCTATATTAACATTAAGCAGCTGTTGAGAACTTGTCTTTAATAATGCACAATGTTATTACTCTGAAGAGTACCAGCACTGACATCTCCAAGCTCATATTAGAAGAAGAGCAGACTACTTTCATTGTATTATTCACTATTTCGTATGTCAGCACTGCCACTTTAGCTTTCAGGCTCTGGAGACAGACTACATTTACTTCTGTGTCTTATGCTCTGCAGTAAAAACTTTCAGGCAACAGAGAATGCTACTTAAAAAGTAACCCTTCAGCTCTTCTAAGTTTCATGAATTAAAATACATTATTTCACCTAAGCAGACTGTAAATAACATTTTTCAGCAGCAGACAATACAGGTGTCTCTGTACCTTGTGAAAGCCAAACACTATAATTTCACAGTGTGGATGACTGGAAGTTTTTCTTCTCTCAACTACTTCAGATCGCTTGGCTACAGATATGCTGCCTTCCACGCCTTGAGTTAGCTGCATCACTTACACCCATGTGTGGTTTGAAAGGTGCTTCCTGGAAAACCCAACCTTTGAGTGTCTGCTTTCAGAGTCCAGGAAATTAACTGCCATCCTGTTATCATTTTTTGATATTTTGAAAAACTATATTCAGAACTGTGACAAAAACCTTAAGTGAAAATGTTAAAAATGTGCCACTGAAATATTGCAATGTTCCATTCCAGCAATGTGAAAGCATGTGGTTTTCAAATCGAAGTATTCCCAGTTACCTACAAAAGCTCCACTTGATTGTCTTCAAAGTCAACCTTTAAAGTCAAGCTTGTAGGAGAGAAGATGATATGAGGATCCCCAAATTCATTGTAATCTCAGAGGTGGTTACCATCCTATCTAAACTGACCATTGGTAATAAACTGCATGTATCAGTCTGGTTGTGACATCCTATTAAATATGATTAACAAGTTAGATGTGTATGTAAAGCTTGAAGCTTACATGTGAAAAAGTTTATTCCTGCCTTTGCGTAACATCCCTGGAAAAGTCTTTATGATAAGTTAACACTTTTAAGGCTTAGCCAGGCATGGTTGCTTCTGGTCAGCAGCGGCCAGCTGAGAGTGGCACTAGGCTTTACCTGKGCAAAGTGGTTGTAACAATGATTGTGTGTGAGGGAGGTAGTAAACAATAAATCAGGAAGAGTTCTGAATTTGAGTTACACCCAAAGATGGAGCTGGATTGTAAAAGAAACTGGGACTYCCTAAATCCCTATCCTCTTCCAAGAGTACAAATGGAGGACATGAGTTTGGATGAAAGTGTCCTCAACAGAAGGGCTGGGAGTGGCGGGCAACTTCTCAGCTGGACCATGCCGACGGAGCAGCCACGTGTGAGGCATGCTTCGTTTCCCTTCATTTCTGTCCAACTGTTTCCACAGACAGTGGAGTTGCTCTGCTTGAATTTGGTATATGGATTTGCTTTTAGCTTTTCCTACCCTTTCCTAAGAGCAGTTTCAGAGTAACTGGCAAAACTGCAGGGCTCCATCATTTTCAGGTGGTRATCCTAAGGACAGGAAAGCGGGCTCCTCCTCAGGCAACCTGAACCCCCACACTTATTCCCAGCAGTGAAGTGCAGAGGTCTGAGACAAAGAACGGTCCTTCAGTGGCCAACTCGAGTCAGGAAAAGCATCTGGCATGCAATGGGAAAGCGGGAGGGATGAAGGAACAAGGGGTGTCAGTGCCACTAGGAACTGGCATCGCACTGAGCTGACAGACTGTCCTGGGTGGCCCAGGTGGGACCTGACACCAGGGCTGCTCGACCAGGGGATCCCCATCATTCCTGCCTCCCCAGGTCGTGGGCTTCAAATGGTGTGTAGGGACTGGTGTCTGGGGACTCCCTGAGGAGTCTGTCCTGCTGGGGGCTGAGGATAAGCTGGCTGAAAACCACAAATATTCCAGTGGAATCCAGTCTGACTGACAAGGGTCTATGGGGTCCTTGCTTCTGCTCAGTGAAAAGAATCATTGATATTGACTTGTTTCCACAAAGAATTTTGCTTTCATTTTCTGAATGTTTTCTGACACAAATTTTTTGTAACAGAAAATTATCAACAGACTATAGAGTGCCAAAGTTATGCTCAACCATTGATCTACTGTCCAATGATGTTATGGTCAAAGTGGATCGGTATGACTGTCTTATTTGATCTGCTTTAAATGGATGCTTCTAGCCTCACCTCAAAGGCCCTACAACTTCCCTGTAACTTCTGGTGCAGTTAGAAGTTGAAATTCAAATACTTCAAGTCATGGAAAATGATATTTCCTTTTTTATTTTCTTCTTTTCCATTGCTCTAGCAATCAGAAGTATGATTTAAAATTTTTTATGACCCTGTTTATCATGCACCAGGAAGAACTTAGCCCATGGATCTCAGCACTGTGAAATGAATTCAGTTTTATAGCTGATGTGTTTGAGAAACAGCTATTTGTGACATTATGTTGGTAGTTATAGAAATCACTGAAATAGTGAACTCTTTTGTTAATGCACTGACCATTGCGAACCGGAATTATGTATTTTTATTCCCTGCACTTTAGGAAGTGGACCCACTGGTTAGTGAAGACCGTCATGAATGAGTGCCCCAGAATTCGTATGTTAAACAAAGTGCCACTCATGGAAGGACAAAAGTAGCAACCTCCAGTTTCACAAAATCTCTGCCTGCTTTATCCAGCTGTGCTGAAAACCCTTTTCCCATTTAAGCTAGCACTTGAGCTGGTGTTCATCACCAGCAGAGAAGGACTCATTTGGATGTAACACATCTTCTTTCTAAAAGATTTGCTAGCTTAATTTTCAGAAGTACTGTGCTTTTCTGGTTTCTTCTGATGATAATGTGGGCTGCATTTGTTCTGACACTGAGAGAACCGAAATGTCCTGAATAAAAGCACCTGTGCTGAATGACAGAATTACACCCAAATCCCATCAAAATCAATGGCAGCCTTTCCACAGACCTCCAAGAGAGTTGGACTAGATGTGTTTGTGATCATATTTTATCTTCACAGTTCCTCGGAGCACATATGTTTATTCATAGCCAAACTGATTACAGGTCAAGATGGCTCCACATAAAACTTGACCCTGCATTTGAAAGGAATTAGTTTCTCCTTGGATAGTACTTAAGGTGAATTACAGACTTTCTTCCTTTAGAGTGGACTTGCTTATCTTTAAAAAAAAAAAAGGGKTTTTTTTTATCTAATCTCAGGACGTGCTCTTATCTGTTTATTGAACAGTTGCAGTAAATCTTAGCAGGATTATCAGAGTTTTACAGGCTTTTGGAAGCTTTGGATTTGCCTTCATGCTGTTAGGCACTGCAGGCATGAGAGGATGAATCTGCATCACACCTAAACACCTGCCACTTCAAATCCTGCAGTGACAACGAGGGTGTCCCAGTAGGATCACCCAATTACCGCAGCCTACAAAACACATGATTTTTCCTGCAACCACAAAAAATTAATTCATGTTTTGTCATAGATTTACTGCGCCATGCTATGATGCAGACAAAATATGAGAAGGTTGGAGACTATGACAGAATAAAAATGAATTTGCTTTGAAATTAAGTAGCACTATGATAGGAGGGGTAAAGATAATTTAAACTAACATGTTGTCCAAGGAATAGGATTGTGTATTTTTCCATTTGAGTAGAAATGACTTTGACAGATGATTCTTAGGACTCTGGAGAAGAGAAGGGGTGTATTAATGTAGGCATGAACACTTTTAATGGTGAAGAGCAGGTAAAACAACAGTTTGTAGAAAGCTGTTATCAATAAGCTGCAAGTGGCACTCATGCTCCAAAGGAATTGCTGTTTCTGCTGTCCTGGAGCAGAATAGGTTGAGGAGTGCTGGGAATCTGTAGTGACACCAGTGAAGAAGAATGAAATGTCACYTGCACCTCTGCATTACTTTCCAGATCTCTAACTAGGTGACAAGGAAACACAGATGCAACAATTCAGTGACAATTTGGGCTGTTGTTTGTTTTGATGAATTTGTGCTCTTTAAATAAAAAGCTGTTATACATTTTAATTAAGAGGTATGAAGAAGTCATTTGTGAAAAGGTTCAATTATGTAAAAAAAAAACCCACAGCAAGGCTCCAATTTCACGCAAACCTTCACAGGATAAAAAAGGCCAAGTATGTCTTTTAATTATAAAGTTATTTGATTTATAATTGCAGATGGATATGTTTTATTAAAAACAGTCTTAAAGAAATACTTTATGCCAAGCTTTAAGAATATGCTAATATTTAATACTAGCARCCAGGCAAAAAAAGGCTTGTTTTTCAGAAGTATCTCTAATTATTGCCAGGCAGTAGATAATTCCAGATTCTCGAAATCAAGACCCAGAGAATTTGACCACAATTCAATATTACCTTGAATGACTACTGACTGCAGCATCATATCGCATTGAAAACAGCTTAAGAACATCACCTGAAAAGAACCTGAGTTTAGGTGCCCATTGTATGGCTTCATGCAGCATAATGAGCCAAAGAAAGTGGTCTAAATGTGATGGTATCCACCACCACTTCTGAGGTTCCTAGCTATGCACTGCTTACTTTGTGCTGGATCTAGCATACACCAGACCAACCTGTGATCCAATTAAATGTACCCAGGAGAAGACTAAACCCTAAAAAAAGTTAAAAAATTACTGGATTAGTGAATTTAAAACATCTCAAATGAAAGCTGGCAGAATGCAGGGAACATAAAAGTGACTAGGATCAGGGAGAAAGGAAAGGAGGAAAGCAAGATGGATGAGTGAAAAAGGAGGAAATCTCCCTCTTGACAAGCTGTGTGCAATTCCACAGCTTCAGATATTGATTGGAAGGGGGATATGGAGCCCAAGGGCTTTATCCTTTTACCTGGCTGCTTTACTGTCAGTTCTTGAGATAAAAAGTGTGAAGTAACCATTGCAAGCTGCATCTATCTACCTTTTTGAGTGACTTCCTAATTTTGCTTTTTTTAAATTCATCTCTCTTTTCTCTCTGCAGACCCTAATTCCTGTGTACAAATGCCACATCACGGAAAAACTTTGGAGCAACAGTTTCCATAGGTTGGGCAACTTAATAAACATCCTGCTTTTCCTGCATGTGAACCAAAGGTTTCCGCCGTCCATCAGTATACCGCTGACATCTTAATTTGTACCGTAGTGGCATCCTCCAACAGCTTCTTATAGTAGCTGACCAGGGTGGACGAGAGGACAGATTTCTGAGCCCGCCAGAAGTGAGGGCTCTGCAGGCTAAGACGGTGATCATCACACACTTTTTCAGGGTATATGTCCATGCAGATTTTCTCTTGGGGTGAGACTTTTCACATGTAACCTGCAGTTTAGGGCACCCTCAGTCTCACTAATGCAATTGCCTGTTGACCAAGATCCAAACCACTTGTGCAGTATGATCAAGGTTAATTATTTCTGAGTGCTAGTTATTGTGGGGTTTTTTTTGTTGTTGTTTTTGCTTTTAAAAACACAGCCATTTTACTGGTCCAGTTTAAAATATTTTCCCAACAGATACTTGCACAACTGATGGGTGCAGAAAATTGCAGTGGGGGAGAATGGACAGAATGGGAACTTCTCTACTGCCTTTGCTGTAGAGAACTGGCATCTAGTCACTGCCTGAGACTGGATGACCAAGGTGATTGATTACAGCAATGTCATTCCAGTTCCCTCATTCCTTTTCTCACTTTGGGATCAAAAAGTAGCAGTTGCAGGTCACACATTTCCATGTGGAGAAAGAATTTTCCATCAATATTGCTGCCGTGGCATCTGCTCTGTGTACTAGATGTTAAGAGGGGGTAGTTCACTGGCCTACATTGTTAGATGTGACCTTTGAGGAATATCCTATATAGCTCGCTCTACAGGAGTTTAAATAATTGGCTGCAGCTGAAGAGGTTGCTCTGAGCATTGCTTTCTTTAGCTATGGTACATCTCATGTCAGTGTACTAGAACAACAACTTCRGATGCTGGGCGTAGGTAGTGAGCTGCCTTGCTGAATCATTGCTAGATAGGACTGGCTTAGCAGCTGGGCTGGTTCTAGCAGAACAGCATTAGTACAACACCATGTCAGCTGCACAGTGGGGGCAGGCTGAGGGTGGGGGTGGGAGAAGGTTGTTATTYAGGATGCCATGCGCAACGACGACTGCTATTTATCAGTTATCAATCAGGAGTATCCTTTCCTCAAAAATACACAGAAATTGAAAATACTTCTGCAAAAATATGTCACAAGCATGTTGCGACAGGCTCACTATCTTGGTTTCAATGGAGTTACATTAGCACCTTGTTAAATACTTCATTGATTTTAGAATTGCTGTAATGGCCTATCAGTATTGCAGGGTTTTGAGTGTCTGTATTGATCTCAGTGGCTGGTCTTGCACTGAGTCTAGATGTTACACAGCAGGGGTTCTTTCAAAGTCGTACTGTAGGATATTTGAAAATACAGGTGCAGGAGTGTGCCCTTTTACTTGCTGAGCATGACTCTTTAAGCATTAATTGGCAACGGGAGTCTGACACTTTGAGTCATATAAGATGTCATCTTCCTATTTCTTTAATAAGATTTTTTTCTTCTGACAGTCCTTTAGAACATGTTAGTTTCTGTTAATACTTAGAGAGGTGTTCACTTGAAAAATGGATTTATTATATTAATTATATTTTATTCTCTTTGTTTAGAAGAGGACAGTCAACAGAAATGTTAAAACAAGATCTTCTTGTGTCTCCTCTTTCTTTGGCAGGACTTTCATTTTTGTTTTGATGGCTGATGCTCTTATCGTTTAGGTAAGTAGCTACCAGTCAGTTAAATGCAGGGAGGTCAAAAGCCAGATTGATTCCTTAATGTGTGCACTCTGGGAAGTTACACTAAATGACCTCAACTTTGTACCATGGATGCTTGAGTGTGCCACTATTGGTGGCAAACGCATTTCAAAATGATCTTCACTATCCAACAGCCACGTCCCATGGCACTTATTCCCTGAATAACATAACAATGACTGCCTTCAAATGCAGAGAGCTGGAAAAAAGATACTGCAAGGAATAACTTCCTGTGTATTTTTCAGTCTATTTGGCTATTAGGTGCCATTGCTGATCCCTAAGAAAGAGGTTTCTTTGTRTCTGTGAGGAGCATAAGGCTCAGATCTTTAGACTTCTGACGTGACTCAAGGTTTTCAGTCCTTGAGCAAATGATCCCTCTTTCAGTGAATAACCAGAGCTAAACAGCAAGAATTAGTTTATGGTTTCTGAGAGAGAGACTATCAGGTATTCTTTTGGAGGTAGGGATGTGTTTCTATTTAGSTACAAACGACAGCGGAAGCAGGGTTTCTGAAGTCCCTGCAGAACCCTGTTCTGTCCCATTCATTCTCAAGCACATCCGTCTGAAGTGCCAGCARGGCTTGCTGGCACAGGCAGCACTCTTGGATTGCTGGTTATCACTGGATACCAGGTAGCAGTTATGGACAACAAGGGAATGACTGAAAAAGACATTCCTTGAATATTCCAGAACTTATTTACTGCCAAAGACAGAGGGAACACCATAAAGTTCAGACTGGGAAAAAATTCTGTGGCTCAGAGGCACAAATGTTAGCATTTAATAGCTCCTGAAAAAAAAACGAGACACTTCTGAGGCAGCCATAAGAAAAATCATTTTCATGGGGGAAAGATGATGAATAAAATGTGCGTGTGTATTTCTAGTCACTCCTGTTCAAGAAAGGGGATTTCCGTGTTGACTGGGTACAGGAAAAAGCTAGTAGGATGGAGGAATGGGAAGTCTACTTTAGAAGATGGGAGCTCAGCTTCTTTAACCTAGCAGAAGGGAAGCTGAGAAGTGGTTTTCTCTCTGTAAATTCATCAAATACATATGAATAGTCCTAGGGCAAACACTGAACAAACAATAAACACTGAAAAGTTGAAATGGCTGCTGAAAAGAACTTCAAATATGATTAAAGGCCGGAGAACAGGCCTAATAATATCAAGTTTAAAGAGATTGCTATGGTTAACTTTATCAAAAAGGACAGACAGATGACTTGCTCACAGTGTATAAGCAAGTGTGTTACCTCCCAGGAAAAATACATTTGGTACCTAAGAACTCTCTCAAGTAGCGCAGGAAGATGGTGAGCAACCATTGCCTTGAACCAAAGCTGGAGAAGTTCAGACAGGAACCGGAGCTCAGATCTTCAACAGTGGAATTATCTCTTACAACAAACTATCAAAGAGAGTGCTGAATGGTTCAGCTCCTAATACTTATCTAGAAGACACAGTTTTAGCCCAAAGCAGTTCTTGCTCCATGCAAATAGATGTTAGGTGAAATTTCACAGACTGAAAGAGGTAAGTTCAGTTGTGACTTTGAGGTCTAAGAACATACCTTATGACAAAACACAGACCATATGGCTCTGCAGGAAGAAAAACACAGGTAAAAAGTCAAAGGCTTACAGGCAAACACATGGGCTTTCTCCTCCTCTTCTGAATACATTTGATTCGTTGATTCTGGCTATTTGCTTCACCTATAGAGTCTATCCTGTTCCTGAACTAACTCATTGCCTGTCTCTCGCTCCCCTGCTGCTTACGAAGTTGTTAGTGCCCAGCCTCTCCCTGGCAGCCCTGCGGATCCGCCCACCTGGTGCCACTAACGACATTGTACAGCTCTAGTCACCTTCTTTGGTCCCTCTACCACTTTGCGCTACTGACCTGCATARACCAAGCTTGTGAACACCCCGGCTGTGACCAGTGTGGACAGACCTGCAAGCAGGCAAACTTGAGGTTGGAGATCAGACATGACAAACATTACAGCTCACTGCATGTGAAGTCCTTCCAGATAGCAGGGGATATTCCAGTGTTAATATTTCATGCCTTCTCCCACTTTATAGCTCCAAAGTCAATTAGTAACAGTGCTTCCCAATAACCTTTTAAAATTAGAAATATAATAAGCAAATATATACAAATGCATGCGAAATATTTTACAGTAAAAAGAAAAAAATATTCCAGGTCATTATTACAGAACTTTGATGCAACTGATTTGTTGTTCTTTGCAAACGGATCAATTTGCAAACTGATCAATTCACTGTGTGACATGGAACAAGGCATATTTGCCAAAGTGGTTTTCATGTGGAAAAAAACATAATTTGGAGACAGTTTTGCTCAGAATTTATGTGCAGCTGTTCCCCTGTGTTACATGGAAAATAAAAACTGATGCTGATCCATTATTCCCGCTAAGCTCAGGATCTGAGCCATCTTTGTGGGTTGACGTCTGGTTTGCATGGAGGTCTGCTCATAAGCCCTGCAGGCAGAGGACGCAACCAGCTTTAAGTCACGAAAGGCAGCTGAGTGGGCTGTGGCATTGCTCCTGCCTGGGGTCCACCAGCTCGCACCTAAGAAAGGTCCAAAAAGCTCATGGCAGTATGGGAACCATCACTGGTTCCTATACATCATATTTCTTCCCACCCTTCCCAATTTTCCTGTGGCATGTAAATGTTTACCTGCCAGCTTCAGAAGCTGAAGATCTCTAGCGAGAGCCCCATAAATTCTGCAGCTCCATGAAAGATAGCTGCAGAAATGGGCACGTTTAGTCCGTCATTATGAACCTACCTCCATGAGATCACCACAGGCTCTGATTCACAATTTAATATGTTTTCTGCTAATAATGAGATGAACTGAAGTAACTGCAAAGAAACTCAATTAGTATTGTAGCTAATAAAAATTATAGCTGTGATAGAAAAATGATTCATAACTGCAGAATGTGCTTCAGCATGTTTTTCATCACTTAGCCTGCACTAACTCCTGTAATCTAATATATCCCTGCACTTCTGAACCACACATGGCTTCCCGCTGAGTGGCATCTAAAGTTTGTGTCTACAGAAGGGTGTTTTTTACTGCTACTTCCCATTGCCAGCATCATCTTCTTCCACCAAAGGCAGTAGTGTAAGACAAGACACGACTCCAAGCACACACTTAGTATTATAAGTACAGTTATYTGCTTCTGCACACAACAAAGTCTATAGAAGAGGTCACATAACAGCCAATTAAAACTTGTCTACAGACATGCTTCCTTCACTGCTCACCTGGCAACAGCAGTGGAGGGTTTTTTTAGTCATCAGGTTTTCACAAACCCGTGGAAGTCAACTGTTGCATATGCAGGATTGCCTGTGTTGTTCAAGTGTTTTATTTTGCAAAATAGGTTATAATCTAGCTTAGTGCTAATGAGAAATGCTGAAATACCCTAACGAGGGGATTTTTCACRCAAACATTGATAGTGTTCAGTGGCCATGGAGATTCCTAGAGAGGTTAGTGTGTAATTGCCACTTGTGTCTCTGAAAAGCTCTTTCTCTCCTGGTGTCTTTTACAAATAATACTTTACTTTGGTAGTAATTATCTTCAACCTCTGTTGGCAGAAAGAATCGTTCTGTGTTTCAAATTGCTTTTCATATTTCTATTTCAGTAATTAAAAAGTCCAATTTATTAGATAAGCTTAATAAAACATAATTGGAAACAAGCACAGTATTTTCAACTATATAGRTGAGAAAGAAAAGGAGGTAATATCAAAGGGACAGATCCCTTTTCCCCTGAATTTGCCAGAAATTTTGTTGCTGGCTTTACTGGATCTATGTTAAGTCCCATTGAATTCAGTAAGCTGAGAACTACAGTAGGTAGTTTTGTATGTCAGCTCCAAAAAATGTTTCCCCAATAATCATGGTGATGCTTTTACTGATACAATTTAAAGGTAGGATTATCTAAGAACAATAGCATATGCCAGCATGAACAGATAACAGTTGATGACACAAAATCTCTACTGTGAATACATGAACATTATTTTTTTTTCTCTATGTTGTAGAAGTACCTATACTTTCAGACTGGCAAGAAAGACAAGAACCTGAAAGTTGATTCTGGCCTTGCAATATTGAGCTAGAACAACCACTGAACACTAGGATGCAACTTCTGAAATAATTTGGTTAACGTTTTGCTTATGCATTTTTATTAGTATAAAGTAGACTGTAAAAAATACCTGCTTGCGGTACAGTTCATCTTTGGTGTAACTCTGCTGATCGGAGCTCAGTGGGGATGATTTAAAAAAAAAAGAAGRCCTATTGTCTTCCATTAATAATTTATGTTCTTTTTTTTGTAAGTGACCTACTAAATGGAAATAGAAGAATCAGCTGGAAATGTCTCAAATATAAAACTAGGTGCAGAGTGTCTTTGTATATCTCACTCCCAAGACTTTCAATTRCTCTAAAAGAGAAGCTCTTTCTAATTTGGGGGATACATGGTCAGGCATTGGAGAAAACAGAGACATAAGACAACAGCTGTAGAAACAGCTTGATATTTTCCTTAATCCTTTCTGATAAATCTCAGCCCATCTGAAGCAAGTTATGACTACAGTGTGGAAACACGAAGGCATTCCTAAATGGTACGTATTTTTACTGATTGCATGAATACCCGTAAAATTTAAATACCCACCAATATTATAGTTTTCGTAGTCAGAATTCTCATTTCAGCACAAAGTGCAAATGCTAACTCAAGTTTTTAAATTACARCAATAAAAGCCCATCTCCACACATGCATGATAGAACGTGGGGGAACAAGGGAAGGCAGGAGGGGGAACCCCAGTAGCCCAGTCAGGGAAACAGCMCCCCCAGTCTGCAATGGGCACTGGAGAGTCCAGAGGGCCTAAGAGTTGACTACTGGAGGGACCAGTAGGTCTGGTGTTGTCGCGGGTGGAGCAAGAGGGAGAGATGCACTTCACTCATAAGAGAGAAGTAGCAATATATTTATTGATGTAAGACAACGATTTAACAAAGTTTGATAGTAAATGCGACAGTGAGTTAACAATTCGATGGCAAGGTACACTTGATTATTTACTGCATAGAGGACAGGGTCAGACAAAACTGTCAGGGAGACCCTCCCATTGAGTCATGAGGTTCAGAAAGGACCCCCTTGCTTTCTGAACTCCTTCTCAGARAGGWGTCTAGGTGCAGCTGGGTCCAATCCTAGTCCCAGACTTGGTCAACGGTTTATGTCTAAAGGAATATATATGCACAATCAGTCCTTTATATCACTTAGCTAAGATTTCAAAATTTAGCATGCTATGAGTCACTTACCGAGGAACCTCTCAACCTTGAGAGTAACCTTGAGAGGCATCCCTACTCAAGGGGAGATCCTGGCATGAAGCCCGCTGCTGTGCAGGAGAGCCTAAAGGGCTCTTGGGCTGCCCATTATGGGGGTAAAATGATTGACTCATAGCCATATTTACATACCAACTGTAGACGTTAGTTTCTTCCAAATTTGGCTTGAGTTGGACATTGATCAGCATCGCCTATTATGTTGTTACCTGCATCCATCAGATGCATTCATCATGGTTGCCACATGTGATTATCACTTGGGCAGGGTTAGGGAAAAAGTCAGGTCGGGGGTAGGGGGAGCACACCATCACAGGTGTAAATGGCCCCTGGAGCCCCATGGGTCCCCAATAGGCCTCCTGGTCCCTTCGGATGGCCCTGGCAACAGGGAGYGGTGGCAGCCTCGCCCCTACCAGGCTACAGGATTCAGCAACTCCTAATGAACTGCCTCCRTTCCTGGCAGTTTCACAAATGAAACCATCCAAGGAGAGGAAATATAACATCAATGCAATCCCAGTCTCATAAAAGAGTGGTAAGTATGTGCTAAAACTCTTCCCGTAGTGGGCAGTACTCAGGAGAAGAGCGAGCTGCTTTGTGATGGCGGGAGTGAAGCACCACAGCCCCCRTGGGGAAGGCTGCCATGGGACCGTACAGGGTGACAGAGCCCAGGTCTGGGGGGTTCCAGCCCCACAGCAGCCCACGGTAGCATTGCCTGCACACCRGGGAAGGGCCATTGACTCCTCCACTCCTGGGCTTCGGGAGGAGACAGCAGGGAGGAGCTGGAGATAACATGGTGTTCAAAGATGCTGCAAAACCCAAAGCCTTGCTCCCTCCAGAGGACCCCTGGCTGTTTTCAAGTCCTGCTGCACCCTGAACTGAGACATTAAAGTGGCTGTAAGGGAAGGAGTTGGTCATATAGGCTGGCTGGTCTACATTGTTTCAGCTAAGTTTTGTTTTCAAAGAAACTTGGCAAAATATTCTCTAAACTGCTCTTTGTTGTGAACAACTGAGTTCCCATTTTTGCTGCTGAAACTAGGTGCTGAGGAAGGTAACTGTGGCTGGGGAGGGATGTCAGGCTCCTGTGCCGGCACCCCGCGCATTGCTGTGGTGTGACGGTGGCTGCCCCACGAGGCTGGCAGGTCTGCTGGAAGCCCTGGCAGCCACCTGGGCGTGAGGGCAAGGGAAAGCCCCTGGGGACAGACTGAGCACCCTTCTCTCCACAGCTAGTCCCGGTGAGGCTGGGCCGTGGCCTGGAGCTGCAGAGGAAGGCTTTCGAGAGGACAGCGCAGGGGGAATGGAGCAGGGAAGCAGTTTCCTCCCAGGCTGTGCTGTGCTTCTCCAGCGTGTGACCCCAAAGGTGTCTCTCCCCTTGCTTGACCCGTTCAAGTATGCACTGCTCTTGTCGGCATCTGGCTTTATGCAAACAGGTATTTTTACGGAGATTGAAGGCAGCACTTATTTGCAGAATAATCATTTTAGGCTGCGTTTGAAGTGTTCGCCCTCTCTCTTTACAATGATTTTCTCTGTTTAGTTTTGCTTGAAGCATTTCTTAACAAGCTTCTTCAGCTTGCCTTGCAATCTCTGCAGCCGSGCGGGTGGGCTGGGCCACCGCTGCTGTTCGATTGAACATCCACAGCTCTTTCCAAAAGACTGTTGCAGGCCCTGGGCCCACGGATTTCTCAGCATCAGTTTAGCTTTAAAGTTGTGAGCCTTACCGAAGACACGTGCATTTGGAGCATGTCCAAAAAGTCTACAAAAGAGACTTTCAGGCCCTTATCGCTCCTAACTCAGCTGTGAGCTCTGTGCCCAAGCTCTCAATACAATTTTGAGAAACCTTTAAAGAARCTCACAGCCACAGCCACTCTTTCTGCCACTTGGGACCCGACCCTGGAGGGAGCCAACGCAGACTCTCGCAATACTGAAGTCGCTCCTTATTTTCCTGGAGTCAGATGCTTAAGTCAGACGTCTAAACTCCTGACGTACGAAACCACCAGGTGCTTGGGACATTTTGCTAGTGGAGACCAGTAACTTCAGTAACTCCAGGGTCRGGGCAACTGTGCATGGCTGTGGGGGTTACTTTAACTTGGGTGTTTCAACCACCAGTAGTTAGTAATCCAGTCCCTTAGTCTATCTGTATCTTAATTATTTAAATCTTCAATACATGATTCACCTTCCTTTCCTTTTAGAAATTTATAAAGGATTAAAAATAATGCTAGCCAAAACTTGCCCTTAAGCAATCAGTTTCCAGAATATTTGTTTTTATTTAAATGTATTATTCAATCTTCGGTTGCTTTGGTGTTTTGGAAGTGCTGTAAAACTGAGCACATATACTTCTGAAGGTTAGATATAGCTTTTGGTATTTATTCTTTGCAAGATAGTAGGTTATTTAAAAGATAGAATAAGTGGTTTTAGAATTAGTGCAGTTCTCTTTTTTATTTTACATTTTCAGTAAGGGAACATACTTTAGAAAGCTTAAATTAATGTCTTGACCCAGAGTAAAAATATAAAGTCCTCATGAAATTTGCAGAAATAGGAAATGCAACTAGGTAAGATAAATGTGCAAGAAAGCCTGGTTTAGGGATAACTTACTGAAACTCAATCACTCCTTGTCAAGTTTGCATGTCAAAAAGTTGATATTCAAGGGATACTAATCATCTGCTTTTGTAAACAGAAAATGCGACAGCTTTGTAGGAGATACACAATTATTTTTATTTCCTGTTAAAATTCTCTTAACCATTTAGTATGTGTAGCATTATCACTTTTGAGATTGTTCAGATATTCACATTAGTAAATTTGATCCCTGTACTGTACTTTTCTATATCCTTTTAATATCCTCTCTCCTTCCAGTTTTCAATTTATTCCAATTTCTGTGGTATGCTTTTCATAACTATAATATATTCCAATATCAGGTTTTATAATTACTTGGACTCTATTCATTTCCAAAGTTATATTTCAGGCTGTATTTCCTCCTGTGTTACAAGGAACAGACCATTGTACTGAAAAGCAATCTAGGATGTATGTGAAAATTATTGCAACAGTAGTGTAGGAAATCTGGTTTAATTTGGGGAGTATCTGGGTCGGTGCTTGAATAGCATGGGGGAATTATTCAACAGAAGACAGGTAAGCTGGCTTGATACATCTATAGACAGTTACTTTTTAACGTGCTGATCAGTGGATGGATATTTCTGCCAGTATTATCTTCGGTTTTACTGAAATTAAATGTCAGCACTTCAGGGCACAGCATCTCCACACTCTGGTATTACAAAAAATGTTGTGCTTCAGATCTAGCTCTGGAGAGCTGAAAACATAAGGCTCAGCTCTGTGAAAGACTGAGACCATGAACCCTGGTCCATCTGAGAAGTTAATTTTGTACTTAAATTTCAATATGTGAACAGGTGCTTACGGCTGGAGCGGACTGCATGTGCGCTGAACAGTGACTTGGTGTTTAAGTGCTCCAATGCAGCATTATGTTTAGTATCCTGCAAAGCTGAGCTCTGAATGGCTCGGGAGAATGGTACAAAATTAAGTTATGGGTGAGAAAGATTCTGAATCTTCCATCTGGAGAATAAATACCTTGCAAATATGAGGAATAATCACAACATAGGAATTTTTTAAAAGGGAAAAACTGTAAACTGTGTCCAAAGATTAGTGAATGTAGCTACTTGCAGGATAGCTCATTTCTGCAGAGTGAAAAATCATGACATTTATGAATTGGAACAGCAGACATGAAACAAATTTCAATGTACTAATGTTCAGAAGGCAAAATGTGTAGTTTGTCCAAAAATATGAAAGACTGCAGCAACCGTAGCATTTGTAACATCRGAACCTGGTTGAAATGAGCACTGAGGAGAAGAGAGGTAAGAAAAATAAAACATACCTCTTCAGGGATCATACTGAGGGAGAGGGAGATTGAAAATGTGGTGGGAGTTGACAAAAGATACCAGCACTGATAAAAGAGTTCTCAAGAAAAGGCACTGAAGTAGTGATTTTTGAATCAAAAAAAGGCATATACTTTGGAAAAAAGGGGCTTAACAATGACTTTTGTAGAAGGAATGAAATAAGAGGTAGTACAATGAGCACTGGAAGTGGATCAAAAGAAAAAGTGATCTTTTTTTCCCAAACAGAACAGTTATATTCATTGAGATCATAAACCAAATAGCATAAAGAGGAGGGGACGCAGGAAGGTGGGGAGGGGTGGCACGAACTGAGCCAGAAGGAGGAAGGGAGTGCTGAGAGCAGAGTCCCGAGTTCAGCGCGTCACCACAATGGCATCAAAAGGGAAAGAAAAAAAAAAGGAAATGAAGGAAAATTGCAAATTTTTCTTAGTTACCATTCTGAAAAGAACAAAGTTTTGGTGGGAAATAGGTCATGAAAGACGTGAAGAGGCGGGGAAAGAAGGCAGGACCTTTGTTTGCAAGTGTAGCATAAAAGTGGGGTTGTTCAGACAGAAAGACTGATAAGAGAGGAGATTTTCCGAGGCTCGAATGGACAGTCTGCTGCTTTTCAAAGTCTCATTGTGTCTAAGATCAAAGGATGGCCAGAGCATTGTAGCTTACAGATAAAAGTCAGACAGGTTTTGAGACAGGCATTTTCATTACTAAATGGAGGATTAACAGCTGTATTAACATTCACAGTGATTAACGTGCTTAGGAGCGGATGAAGATGATGTTTAATTTTTTGTTTGCTTGTTTTATGCTGTTTTCTATCCCTGGGGAATCTGAGTGCCTTCCATGTAAAACTGATAGCTGAAAACTGAAATCCGGTGGGCACTAGAGGGTAGCCAGCATTCCTGCCACAAAGTCCTGCTAGTTGGGAGTACATGGAGAAATTTTATTCGGTGCCATCCATATGGCCCCTGCACCCATCTGACTCTGGGGACCAGAGCCTGGTTTATTGCCCCCCCAGCCCCTGAGCTGCTCGGCCCCAGCTGCACGCTCTCCCTGCACASCCGCAGGGCAGAGCCTGCCCCTTCCCTGCCCCGTGGCTGGCCCCGGAGGGGACACCCAGCAGGGCAGCGGGAGCAGAAGTGTCACCCCTCTGACACCCGACTGGGCTAGCAGCCACCTCTCCTGCTTCCCAAGCTCTGGAAASACAAGGTGACTATGCATCCATCCACAACCGTGGACCAGGCTCTACAAGTGCTGAGTATATATATCCTGCAGCCAGATACTCCTCAGACACCACAATGCCCATGTTCTGACATTGTCAGGCTCCAGGTGGCATCCCATTTATTGTCCCTAGACCCTTTGCCACTGTCGGGTTGTGGCCTGAGCTGCTCTCTTGGGGGGTGTTGGGATCCCTAGGGCTCCCCACTGACTATGGGGACGCTGAATTGYCCACTTCAGGATGGATTTAGGAGGTACTGGATCAGGCTGCAAAGCTTAGACTACATGCCTAGAAAGTCTGGCTTTCCYGCAATACGTAAGAGTTGTCCTAACTACAATAAAATAGAGCTCTGAAAAAGATATTTTCTAGAAGATTTTTTTACTCTTGCTCATCCTTTCAATTCTATGACAAATACCCTCCCTGCAACTGAGGCACTGTGCACAGAAACAATTTGCATGGAGTAGTTTGGTCAGTAAGCTTGTTTATGAATTTATAATTAGAGTTACACTGATTAAAAATAGGAGAAAATTTAATTACAAAGTCCTGTGGGTACACGAAGTCAACATTTCCTACCTCTTAATCTAATAGTTGACTAACGATCATCACCTGACTCTAAATACCTTCACCATGTTCACAGAGAGTAAATGTACGAACAAGTCTCTTAGCTGAATTTTAGGCATTTCAGATATGTCTATGTGGCATTGATTTACAATTCTGTCCTGTGCTATATTTCACCTAAACATTAGCAATTCTATCCAGTAAGTTTTTCTTTCTGACCCAAAAGGATTATTACTGAATCATCTCCTCTAGAAAGAAAACAATCATTAATCTGCTGAAAGTGAATCTATGAGAGTAAACAAAATCATTAAGAAGTTATATGGAATCAGAATATGTTTGTCATCTGACTAGTGCCACACCTAGGCCAGGAATACAGATTTTGGCCCTCCATTGTAGAGGAAAACAGAATAATTTCATAAAAGTTACTTGGTAAAGGCTTTGATTTTTCTAGGTGATGATCTGATTTCATTACCTTTACATACCAGTATATGCTGAGCTTAATTTTCATGTGAGAAAATCACAGTCAGTGGCAGGAACATTTCTATTTGGCTGCAACTTCAAAGAGGGAATGAAAAATTTAGAAGGTAAGATGAATAGTTGGAAAATGGAATTCATCTTAACAAGGAAACTTAAGGCTTAGAGCCATGCAAAACAGAGAAGCTGTGACTTTCAAAATCATACTGGATGAGAAATGATAAACCTCAACTGAATGAAGCAGCTGTTTAAGCTAAAACAAAGAAATGTAGCAGGAAAAAAAMCCCATTCTTCTTCCCCCTTTCCCAAATGACGGGGAGATAAAAATCAGGCACAGTGGCTCAGTTAACCTTCCATCCCCAGCTGCATGGGCCAGGTGTAACTGCAGAGCACACACCTTCCTATCCTACGGCACCAGTACGTGGAAGCCCTTTTAGGAGCACTGAGATGTGGCTTGGGAGCTGGCTCCACAAAGGGAAGAAGGCGCTGAAGAGGAGTTTTCCATTTCCCGGGTATCTGCATCATCCAGTGGGGATGGCWGTTTTGGGTCCCCAGTCCCAGGCAGAGACTGGTAACTGGGAGTGAGTTCAGATGAGGGCCACCGCAACGGTGGGGAACTGGAGTACT
Source organism: Oceanodroma leucorhoa (assembly GCA_030449065.1). Classification (NCBI taxonomy): domain Eukaryota; kingdom Metazoa; phylum Chordata; class Aves; order Procellariiformes; genus Oceanodroma; species Oceanodroma leucorhoa. Next base: position 1,886,099 of record JASVER010000009.1, on the reverse strand, counting down.
TGCTCTGTAAGGAGAGGCAGGGGGAGCAGGGGATGGCTGAACAACCACCCTTGGTGCCTACAGGGAGGCATCGAGAAAATGGTGCACAATGGGGYATGGAAGGAGGATAAGAAACAACAGGCATAAGTTGAAACAAGAGAGGTTCAGATGGGATGTAAGGAAAATCTTTTTCCCCATGAAGACAGTGAAGCAGCGGGGTACGTTGCCCAGTTTGTGCAGTCTTCATCCATCTAGGTTTTCGA
>JASVER010000009.1:1652215-1876579 GCA_030449065.1 Oceanodroma leucorhoa | reverse complement strand
TGCCGGCTGGGCTTAAACCACGACACCCTTCTTGTTCCAAAGACTTGATGTTCCTTAGATCATCTTATTTTTTCCTTCTGCTCACTTGTAAATTGCTTTTCACTCAAGATCTTTCATTTTCTTTGCTTACCTGAAACCTGATATGCTGTTTCTGATTATTTTTCTCCATTCTGAATCTCCTCATCCCAGTTTTTCTTTTCCTGATGAACCCTGCACCCTTGGCTTGAACATGATTTTGGACACTGATTGAGACGTATCCAGACCAGATCCTTGCAGGAAGCACACCCTGTACRTTGGCTAACACCAATGTTGATTTAGTTTCATTTACATCAGCTCAGAATTTGGTTCCTCTTTATTTCTTTCATTTAAATTTGGCCTTTTTTTAAAAAAACATCTTATGCCTTACACTTCATGGCTTACGATGGTAACGATGCCTACTTCTCCCCTCTTTTTTTCTGTTGTTGAGAAATAACTGACTGCTGTGCTTTTCCAGGACTGGAGCTGTCTATTTCTGCTTGTGTTCCTACTATCCACACTATTGTCCATTCTCAAACTCCTTATTTACTTTTTTCCCTTTATACCCCAGAAATTTTATCTGATCTGTCAAGCTTCTTTTATAATTGTGTTCATATTCTTGACCTTGTCATATGTTATTTTCTTCATAAGAACATGGGAATTGCCAAATCAGAAAACAAACAATGATTCATCAAGCCTACTAGCTTGTCAAAGAGGGCAGAAAAAGTTCACAGAATACCTAGACAGGAATACAGTATTATGTAAGGGGAGTTAAATCCTCCTTGGCTTCCAGCATTGATCAGTTTGAGCCCTCAGGCTTTATATAGTTTACAGTTCTTATTTCAGCTAGTATAAACTACCTATGGTCTTTTTGTGCAGGTGTAGTTAATGCTGGTTAAATTTTACCAAAATTTTGGCTAAAAAATATTGTGTAAGTTATTTGCATATTATGTGAGAAGCCTTTTTCAATGCTGAGAAAACATCTGCTTACAAAAAAACTCCCTGGTTTACCTAAACATAAACAAAACAACTGAAAAAAAAATTCATTTCATGCACTTTCACTGAAACAGGATCCTTCCTCTCTCTGTTTTTATGCTTGTATGTGACTCTTGTCTTTTATATTTTTCTTAAGAACACTAAATAATTTGAGGCTCTCACCCAGTCTGTCTGGATTTGTGGTCCAAGATATAAGAACAAGAACAGCTTCCCAGATGGATAAGAAAGTTATTTTTGTAGATCTGCAGCAGGAAAACACACAGGACAGCGTTGCAGGGTCAGTTCTGGTAAAGCTCGATGGTGAGGCAGGGCCTGAGTCACTTTAGAAAGATACTTTTAAGAAGACAGATTCAGGTAGAAAGTTTTAGATAGCTTTTAGTTAGACAATAGTTAGACAATAGTTCTGTTTCCTCAAAATTCCTGCCTTTGGGATGAGAGGATCACCAAGATGCCACTTGCCAAGGAACGTTTCTTCAATAAATACCATGAATAGATACAGTACCACTCACAAACATATTTSTCTCACATTTTTTAGGTACTTAATGTTGAAGTTACCCTATGATCTCTACAGCTTTTTCTTTACGCCAGTTATAAAAAAATGCCTGAGAATGGGATATGTAGGTGTCTTTTTTTTGGGTAAAACAGACGAACCATATATTGCTGGTTTAAACAGGGGAGTAAAACTCCAGCACAGCATCAGATGTACGGCCGAGCTGTTCCAGTTACGAGGTAGCTGTCCTGTTTGGGGCCAGCGGTCTGGTACCACCATCCCATCCACTTTGAAACTTCACTCAGGAGTCGAGTCTGAGCAACACCTGTGTCAGCCTTCGAGAGAAGGCTTCCCTGTGCCACAGTCTCCAGCCAGCAGAGCCATCGGCTTCCACCAGCCAAGGATGGCCCRCTTGGCACAGCAGGGTCCCAGCAAACCAGCCATCACAGCATCCTGTGGGCCAGCTGGGAAACTTCAGAGAGTTCATCTCAGAGCCCCTTGAAATCTTCTTCCCAAAATGACCAAGGGCCCACGGTCAGTTTATGACTCTTACTATGGTGTGCTTTGAGCGGTTTATGGACCATTATCAGTTAAATCACTCGAGTCATTAAACTCTCATCAGTTGTAAGATCAAAATACAAAAGCTCTGAGTTATGTTTTACTGCATGCTGTATTACACTTAAGGTAAACAAAAATAGCTGGGATGGAAATCATAGATCAGAAATTAGGTTTTTCCCTCTTTAGCTTGTAGGGAGAGTTAGATATCTCGTATTTTATCTTCACCTACTAGTACTGAGACTCAAAGGATGTAACTTGCTTGTCATATAAATGAACTTTGTCAGAGCTAGTCAAATTTTTCAGTCATCTCAGTTGGCTCTAGTATGTTCAGCCCAAATAGGTGATGCATGTAGTGTTTGCTCTGTTTAGTAACACAAGATGCTCTGTGGTCTTCCTTTAAACCTTCAGAATTATTTTCCCTCTTTTCTACTGAAAAGCGTACCCAGAGCTGCCTCTTTCTACAATTTATTTATATGAACTTTGACAACTTTCATGTAGTAAAGATGGTGGTTAAACATTACCCATGTCTTTCCCTTGTTTCCTACCAATCACAGCCCCAGAGGAGGTTTGAGTAATTCAGTTTCACTGATTGCAAATGAGCAGGAACTTCAGATGCCATGTGTTGTTTTCTAACACAACCTTGTTAATCAGAGAGGCACCCAGAGAGACCAGCTGCATGCAACTGAACCTTGGCCATCTAGTTAGTGTGTTCCAGCTTGCCTGARTCGCTTCTCAGACCCTGCTCTCTCCCAGCAGAAATTCAGCACAGGCAATACTTGCTCTCCAGGCTTAGTGAGGAGGAGGGTGCAGATGTGCATGTACACACTCCGACTTCCTAGATCAGAAGGGTAAACTCTGCATTTCAAGCATGTTTTCTATATCTATCTGAAAAAGCATTTGGTCATCATTTAGTATCATTACACTCTTGATGCATAGGTATTTAAAAATGAAAGGAGAGCTGGATCTTTAGAGGAACAATAACACATTTGGTCTGAATGATAGCTCCTATGGACTTCTAATGGTTACGAGGCTGAAGAAACCATTTGCTCTTGAATGCTTAGCAGCTGATTCAACACAGGCTGATTAGATAAAAAGGAGAGAATGGAAGGATAATAAATAAGAGAGCACTGTGATGAGGGTTCTAAGGAAATGAAAAACACTTTATTGATAATCAATCTATGGTAGATTTTGGTAATGAACTCCTGTGTAATAAGCAGCCTGTGTGCTCACCCTGCCACTGGAATTCTAATGAGGAAGATAATAGATCTAAATTAGAAGTTTGCCAGTGAGCTTGTTATTAAAACAATTAAACATTTTTAATGCAAGTAAACAGAAGTTGCAGTCTGTATTTTGCCACTAGGTTATATGTTATCTTCCTTTTGTTTCTTTACTAATAAATAGGCTAAGTTATCCTTTGGATATATACTTTTAAGAGTTTTATGATTACTGCCATTTGAACCAGGTGAGACTATTGTGGATGAAATAACTGGGTTAAACATTGACATAAGGTCATGTAATTATGTTGTATTGGACAGGTAAAAATAAGTTTTCATGTCAAGCCACAGAAATATGGATATTAAAGTCCATCTGCCCTTGAAGGTTGTAAGCTCTATTGATCTATGTTCTACTGTAAGGCAGTGGGTACGTACATGACACAGTAGATAAAAAATACAAGCCTGTCCATCCAGGGGTTAATCAGATTTCTTCTTGCATCCAGACAGCTATGATCAACCCCTTGCTGTGCTCTGCTGGAATRAGAACTGATGAGAACCATTCCCACACTCGAGTGGCAGCATTTTCCCAGCTCAGACCCACCTTCTGATGATGCCCCTATGCTTAAACACTTGCTATAATTCTGCCTCAGTGGCTATAATATCCTCCATCAACTGCTTCTCACCAGTCTGTTGAGACTGCCTCTCCACCGTATTTAGCTACTGTTTAGCTCACCTCTTGTTAGTCCCATTTTCTTTTTCCAATGAACTTAATACATGATTGATTCTTGCTAATTCTGCCAGCCGGTCACTAACTGTTTGTTTCCAAACAGGCTTGTCACATCTCTTCAGCAATTTATGCTGTGCTCTTCCTCTCCTCTCTTTCCCACTGCAGCCATCACTGAAACCAGAGCCCAAGTGATTGCCTGAAAGCTGAAATCGGTCACTGTGGCTCCATGCACCATTTTGGCTCTCACAACACTGTCTCCTCTTTGCTTTTGCAAATGCAGGTTAAGCGGTTGACCTGGAGGTGTAAGTGGTTTTAACCTTTCCTGTTTCTTTGAATAGTTCAAAGTAAATTTAATATTTCAGCTTCTACCAAGCTCGTCACAATACTCCATGTCTGGGACATGTGTGTTGGGAGGAAAACAAGAGGAAAGAAAGGAGAAAGGAAAAGAGAAGGACCAAAACCATTAACAGAATGCCTTAGATGATAGCTTCATGAATTTTAATTTTCCCAGGAAGTGACTAGGAAACCATGTCGTTTAGGATGAAAGATGACTCAAATACACAGAGCAAGTTTCACATGCATTCTTGTGGCAGATAATATGCTACTCCTGAGGGGAGAAAAGCCTTTGAAATTATTAATATCAGGGCCCCAAGTGCCCCTGACCCTATCTAGGACCCCACCTGCATCCCCTGCCCAAGGCCCTAGGGCCCCATTTCAGCTCAGGACTGAGCCCCCAACCCTCACTGCTTCCTGACAGTTACCCAGGAGGRTATCTTGAATACAAAAAAAAAAATAGCTCAGAACGCTGCAGCATGACCATAGCATATGGACAGTTCTGTTTTGTCTAGAATTATGAAAAATATCTGTGCAACTGATAAGTGAAATGTTCACAAATCATGATCAAGGGAAAAGTTTCAACAGCTTTCAGTACAGAAGAGATTTAACTATTGAACTAAAATATAAAACAGTAGCTGCTTCAGTCTTTATATGCATCAGTCTTCCATTTTACTGCTACCTCTTTTTGACATGGACACTCAAATTCATCTTGCAAATTCTGTTTGCTCTGATGAGACATCTTAGCTCACTTTTAAAGGACATGAAAGGTCTAAAGATCTGTGGTTGAATTAGTAGTGGTTCAACCTCAGACAGAGATTGCTATGTGGTGATCAAATCTGTTTAATAAAACAATTACTTACATAGGCACAATTACTCACAAGGCATTAGAGAGAGATATTGATTTAATAATACCATACTAATACAACAGGCTGACATTTTGGAGAACATCTAATTTTTCCATTCAAGAGAATTTTGGGGCTGAGAGGGAGCAGGGGTTGTTAGACTTCCTATTAAATGTGGTGATTTACACCACATGTGGCAGCTCTACATACCAGACATATGTGAGTAATACAGATCTGTGTTAGCTTCACACAGAACATTGTATTTAGTAAAGCTGGTGTTACCCAACGCGATTTTGAGGAAGTGTATGATACTTGTGGTGGAGTTCAAATCTCTTTGAGCTGTCTGCAAAAGCAAACAGATTCCACGGCATTAATTTCTTAGGAAACATTTACATTTCTTTCCCAACCTACAAAACCTAGAAATTTGGAGGGGAGATTGTATGTTTGTTCTCTTTTAAAGAAGCTTGTAATTTCAGTATCCAGAAAACTGAACGTTAAACCCCAGTCAAAGTACAACACAGGTTCTTGTCCTGAAGGCGTCATAGCTTCTCCTTCATACTTTCTCTTGTGAATGCCCCTCATTCTTGACAACAGCATCAATTTCCACTGCTTGTCTAAGCACTTCTGCAGACAATGGTGCTTTTTGTTCCATGTCATCAACCCTATACAGAAGAGGTTCCCAAAGTTAGATCATTTATCCATTGCCCTTTCCTCATCTTTTCCCTGCAAACAACAAATTCTGTAATGTTAGTAGTCTAAGATAATAACTGTTGTTTTTTTTTTCCCAACCTTCTTCCTCCATTCCTTCTCACTGTTTGCATTTTGTTTCAATTGAACTGTAATTCATGGGGGCTTCTATCTATTGATTTCTCCACTATTTAACACAATGAGTTCTTAACCTCAATGAGGTAAGGCAGGGTTAAGAGGAAGGGAAAATTCTAGGTGTTACCATAATAATATAATTGGCAATACAAAAAAAAAGCTGTCTTTTTAAAGTCTATTTCTCTGTGCAAGGAGGGCTAAAATATGCTTTGTATTCAGTCTTCTCCACTGTGACTTACATTTTAATATCCCTAAGGTAAATCTGAGAGATGAGAGTGTTTCCCTTCTGGGGTCACTGCATTAAGATACTCTGCGATCAGGAAGGATACTGTCCATGGCATTCATGTAGGATGGGTTTCCATTTAATTGAAATATTGTGACCAGTCTGCTGTTTTTTCCCAACTCATACAGTTGGCCTTCATCAAAACAATTTGCTTTCTACAGGAAGATGACACCAACAAGTGACATTTGCCTCACAGAAATGAAAAAATAGTGGTAAATCATACATGACAAATGGAGTTCTAGGAAAGTTTAGGGCACTATTCACCACTGTTCCCAAGTAGATTCAATTTATCGTTCCTCCAGGAACAGATACTGTAGCTCATGCAGTGAGGTATTGATTTTGCCAATTACTGAGGACAATGGTGTATATTTCTGAGTTGTTGCATTATTTTTGAATGTTGTTTCTTGGTTACTAAACAAAAATGTGTTTTTCATACGTATGTTGTYCAAACCTGACAGATTCAAGAACAGCTTGTTTTATATAATTCTCTAAAAATAGAATCATGATTACTGTATAAAATTCTTTCCGCTTATTACTGATAGAATTTAAGTACTTTTCACATATGTGTTTTTAAGGACTTCTTTCAGAACTGCATTGCAACTAACTGGTCTTTAATACTTGCCTGAGTTTGACTAACAGGAATTGAACTAGTAATTTTTCTTAAGTTGAAATACCAAGTTCAGAAGGAGTCTTTTACTCCTTCATTGAAGATACTTCTTATAGCAACATTAAAGACGAAAGCATGACTGCCTACTGGACAATCAGTGGAGGAAGTTTGTATTAAGAAGCAATCATTTATTCCTATATGATAAGACTAATTTACACCTATTCCCAGGCAGCGGGTGGCTGATTTTCAGARAGTCTCTGAGCTAGACCTTTAAAGGGAACTAAGCCATCCATAGTGTTGCCGTACCACTTTTAGGCATTTTGCCTAAATATTGCATACTGAAGGAAACAGTTGTGACTTAGAGTACATGTCTTCTGCGGCTGGCCTAAGTACCATATGGTAAACTTGCACCCAAACTTATGGTTAAGCAGTATGCACATACGGGTCAAGTCATGAGTTTGGACTGCTTTTCTCTCCATCTTTTCCAGAAATTGGGGTGAAATGGTGGCTTACAGGCTTGTGAATGTGGAGGACAGGAAATAACTTAAATTTGTAAGGATAGAAGTGATAGTAGRAAAAAAAAGAAGAGGTCAAGTATGAAAAACAGCTAATAGAGGTATAATTTAATGTCCTTATGTCCTCCTATCATTCTGTCCTTAAGGAATAGACCTTTAAAAGGGTTCATGAGCTAATTTTTAAATTTTCAGTGGAGTTGATCACAACTGGAGTTGGACTTTAAGAAAATGTTGAGCTCCTAGTAGACAACTTGTGGACTGACTTCCTATTAAAACCTAGTGTCCCGATCCAATGTCGGGGAAGGTTTCGATGTGATCCCCAGAGCGAGATTAAGACACAAACGAGGTCAAATGCCGTATGCCCAGAACGGCTTTTATTATTAAAAGTAAAAAATGAAACTGAGGCAGTAGCGTATCAATAGTAAAAATTGAGGTAGTAGCGATAGGATAGAATAGAATAAAAAGACAGAAATCAAGCAARCATTYRGGAYAGRGTTGCAAGAATAGTCACCACCATGAATCCGCGGCGTTCCGGGGGTCCAAGCCTCAGAGTCTTCGGTGGTGGGCGATAGCGCAGACTGGAGGGCTTCTYGGTATTGTCGGCGGTGGACGATGGCGCAGACTGGAGGGCTTCTCGGTGTTGTCGGTGGTGGGCGATAGYGGTGCGGGAGGGCTTCTCGGTGTCTTCGATGGTGGGTGGTAGCRCCTCTCCTCGGACTTGTCTTTGCAGCCCCTTTTATTCCCATCCAGGGGCTGCAGTTTCCATGACGACGGCACGTACTTGCCCATCTCTGCATTCCTGCATATGGGCACACCTTGCAGGGGACTTCAGCCCCGCCCGTCATGAGGCAAGGGCATGGCTTGGCAGGATGACTCAACACAAAGCCCCTCACAAACCAGAGGTCTCTGTGACCTTGTAGTCGCCCTTATCACATTCTCCACGATAAGGAATATCCAGTTTCTCACAGTTTGGTTCATCACATTCTCCACCCAGATAAGGAATATCCAGTTTCTCACAGTTTGGTTCATCACATTCTCCACCCAGATAAGGAATCTTTGAGACAAATGTCCTGCAATCCAGTTTCTCACAGTCTGGTTCCTTACACCTAGTCACTTCCTTCGGTGTCTTAGTGAGATCTGAATTTTTTTGGATGTTTTGTCACAGCTATAGAGGTTTAGTTGTTCTGAAAAACRTAGCATGAATTGCTGTCTTGATACTCTCCCTGAATAACAAATAGGTAAATTTTTTCACTTGAATGTTTTTATAGTCGCATATAACTTACAATGTTCTGTCATTGCAGAGTTTACCTCCTAAACTTCCAGAGGAAGTTGGACTTGCTTATACCAAAACTGTATGTGAATTTCTGACACACAGAGAAGTACAGCAATAAAAAARATTTATACTCAGAGTTTATTACTGATGAATAGAGTCACGCTGGAGTCAGGCTAGAAAAGACATGTTTACTGGTAGTATGTCTTCTGTTTAAAGTGGCAAGTCCCAAGTTTGATGGGATATGTGATATGCAAGCAGAAGACAAAATTTTACTGAGGTGATGAAATGAGTATAGTTTTCAGAAGGATTTTCGAAGAAGTGCAGGAGAGTTAGTCATCCGCCTCCAGCTGATGTTCAGCGAAAGCTGGGTGCCAAAGTCCCTTAAGCTCTCTTACACATTTTGTGCAGTAACTCTACTGGGACGTTCTTAGCCTTATTTATGACCACAAGGAAAGGCCTGGCCTTTTTTCTTCCACTTTCCTTTATACTARGTGGGAAAATTTGTCAGCTTTATTAGTTAAAGAGGATGGACGTCTTTCATGTTTATGAGATGCAGTTGTGTCCTTTGTTTTGTTCACATTATGGAAGTGAAAATGTCCTTGTTATATTGTCTGTGGGCTCCTTACTGAAAGTGTGCATTACCAGGGTCAGGCTTGTTTTCAGTGTGGGAGAAGATTGTTTGCTTGGAGATAGTCTCAGTGTCATCAACACAATTTATAGGTAATTCAGTAACTACAATTCTTTTYGCTTAATTTTAGATATTTTTTAAAATTAAGATTTGCAGATCAAATTGATTTCTCTCCCCCTTTGAGCTCTAACTCCATGCAGGCTTGTCTCTGTAGCCCTCCTACACCTGCAAGCACTTCTGGGCTCTTTCAGGATGCAGACTGGGATGGTTCAGCTGTGGGACWAGTGGGAGAAGAGCTGTGAAACAGGGCTTTGCATGTTTTACATGCTGCTACTAGAAGATATAAGGCCTCGGCATTGCTGTCTGATGAATGGCCCCTAAGGTAGTGCTCCAATAAAAATATCAAGCTCTGTGTGCTGGAATACCTTCAGGGCTGTGCTGGAGTCAACCTGCTAGAGTTCTTGGGAAGCATCATATGGGTCTGCTACTGCCCAAGTGGACCCCAGGTCTGAATTACCTGCAGGATGTCTGGCCTTGGCTGTCTGTGCAGTCACCATCTACTCCATCTGCTCCTACAATGAGATAAGGGGCTTACAGCTAGATAACAGGGAGAATAACCTATGGCTTTCCCTTTCAAGACCCAAAAAGCTCTGGTACTATCCACACTAAGGTGATGGAGAATTGTAGGGAACCTGAACACAGGCTCAATGCTGGTTACCTGAAAGAAAAAATCTGGATGTCATACACTGGATCCTGAGGGTCCTCAGGGCTCCGTGGTGTGGAGCATCTAACTTGCACCACAACTTCCCTGGCCAGTGTGTGCATGCATATGCACAGTGYTATGCACATCTGCATGTGAAGGAAGGTCCCCTGGGCCAAAGCTCCATAAAAAGCCCAGAAGCAGTCTCAGTTGCACTGTGCCATAGCATAGCACTCTTTGGTTATGTGGTCATTGTACTGTGATGGAGCAGATACATGGGTACTGTGTTGCTCAAGGTAAGGCAGATCCCATTTCTGTCTTTGCAAAACTTCTTTTCTCATCCTATGCACAAGTTCAGATTTGATTCTCTCCACAGTTCTTAATGAAATAGTCCCTTTACAGTCTTTCTTTTTTTTCATTCCCATCAAGCCCTTTTACTCTTCAAAGGTTCACTGGACACATGTTTAAAGTAATTTCAGTATATAGTAAACTAGAACCTTAAGAGCAGGGCAGGAAATCAGTCTATTATGGAGGATTTTAACTGATTTGCCAAATTAATGTTTCAGATCACCATGCAGCAGTAGATATAATTAAGTGTCGGAGAGAGAGGGCTAAATGCATGAATAAAATATCTTATTGTATCATTACACTTTTATAATAAGATTTACTTGTCAACTTAAAATGTAATAGTGTTACTAACAAGATAATTTATTTCTCAATATAATGAAGACACACAGAAGGCAGAGGCAGGACCTTGTAAGATGCCAGCTTCAYTCTGTGGCTTGAGTCTGCCTGGTAGCATGCACACTTAATGAAGGAAAAACCCTACTAAACTGAAGGACGGGGTATAGCYGCGTAGGATGGATAGCGGATGGGGAAAGAGCAGGAGTAGGCATGAAGCGTGGATGTGGTGGAGAAGAGAAAGATGAGAGAAAAACTGTGATGACAGAAGGCGTAAGAGTCTGCTGGGGAAGACGCTACTGTATGCATTTCTCCAATTGATAGAGCAAGACATTTCCATAATGTAAACTTTCAGAGAAAGAAGATTAAAATAACTAATTGCCTTGGTGTGGGCTGAGAAGATATGTATGGAAAGCTATCCCAAACTGGCTGACACATGCTAACTTGTCTGGCTGTGTAAGTTTTAATGATGTCTTCCTTAGGGAAAAGGAGGTCTACTGGAAGTCAACCAGGAAGACAAAAATCTTCAGGCATTTCTCCCCACATTAATTACATCTAATAGAGACTGTGATTTACAAAAATGTGAGAGCTTTTTAAAGAGGTTGTGAGGAATAATTTGCTACCATCTAGTTTCTAAGACTGTGACAGGACCAGGTCCTGGAAAAATCCTGCTTGTCACCATTTCTAGATCATGAGCAATGCCCTTTACTTGCCATCTCTAAATTCCTGTCAGTGGAACTTGTTAGAACAAGCATGTATTTGCAAAGAAATCGAGGGCCATGCTACTATTCTGGCTTGCTTTGAAAATAGCAACGCAGGGAGGTGCAGCATGAGACCCTGCGTGAGCTGCTATGAAGACTGTCATTGCTTCCTTGCTGGCTCATTCCTACAGACACCGGTGCTTCCAGCGACTACCATAATCATGCAAGGCAATTAGAGGAACATATCTCCCATGTCTGAATGGAGCACAATATAGGTGTAGGTATATCAGGGCTACGTTCAGCATCACTATAGCAGGTGAATGGATGCAGGCTTATCTCTGAGAGAGAAGGGCAGATCCTAAACTGACCTTCTGATTCTTATTAGACCTGAGTTTTGGCCAAGTGCTGAGGGAGCTGGCTCTCGCTGATGTCTGTGCAGATCTGTAGGGATTCAGTGGAAACAGTTGCAGGATAGGCTGCAGTCTGTGAGAGTGGTGGAGCATGCTAGGAGGTGGCGACAGGCTCCCTGTACCAGCATGGAGGAAGAAGGAGTTGCTGTGATTATCATCCATGGTACACTTCCAGCCATGCAAGGCTGCGTTGTGGAAAGTATGTCATTTCTGTATAATCTAGTCTCTCCCTCTCTCATATATCACATGTAATCTACACAGCCAGGCAATACACAGAATAGTAATTGCACACAATGTAAGTGCATTCCTGAACTGTGTAGCATAAATATGAATGAGAGGGAACATACCGCACTTTAAATTCTTTGTATATTGTGCTSCGTGTTATGACAATTAGTACACTGTGGTACATTATTCAAAATGTGAGAAGTACAGTACCTGCAAATGATGTTTTGTTTTTCTCCTCATAGCTGCCAGATGGTGTGGAACCATTTACACAACATCTGAGTGTTAGTGCATTTTAAGCAGGGAAAGAAGGATCCTGCTTAGTGTTTTGTTTCTCTCTTTTTTTTTTCTTTTTAAAAATTTTTATTCTTAGCTACCTAGCCAGCATATTTGAAGATTTTTTATTTGTGCAGAACAGAAAAAAAAAATAAGCCTACTTAGTGTATTCCCTATTTTGTCTTTCCAAGTCAATTCAGGAACTTCGGTTTAAGCAAAGAAAGAACAGAGTTTCTCATTGTTGCTTTTATGACAGTGGAAAAATAGAGAAAGCTTTATTTACCATGCTTATTTGGTTTCTTCACAGAGGACTAGTGTGGTGTGACAGTGCTTGGGAAGCCAACTAGAACACTTGCTTCAGGACTATTTTAAGAGATCTCCTAGACATGAATGAACGTATGTACCACACAGACCCTCATGACATAAGGCAACATTATATTGTCCTTCTGTTCAAATAGTGGACTTCTTACAAAAGAGATCTTCCATACAATTTGATAAGCATTTAAGGAACAACTGTACAACCTTTCTCTCTACAACAGTGAAGGATATATAAAAAGTGCAAAATTTTCTAATATGCAATTTTTTTTCATAGCTTGAAAATACTGTGGAATACTAAAGAGAAGTGAAAGAGGGAAAGAAATATTTTCACCTCTACTGCATTAAGTATTCCTGGCCACTCTACAGAGAAGTGTTATTTGCCTAGGTATTAGTCTTATAGCCTAGGCCATTAGTCTTAACTTGTTTGGTTTTTCTTGGATAGCTGAGATGGTGCCACAAGCAGGCCACAGCTGTGAGGTCAATATACTCAGACTGGCTCCAAGTCAGCTCTCCAAAGAGACCGGCAAGTTTTCCAAATCAGTAAAGTTTTGTTTCATTGGAATGGAGCTTCACTTTTTCAAATAAAGCTCTAAGCAAATAGGGAACACAAACAGGAAGTTAAAAACAAGAAAAATAAGAGTTTTACATACATCTCTTACCCTGCTCACTGTGTCCTAGCTAATGAGTTCTTGCTTCTAAGTTTTACTGCAGTTAACACTGTAATGCTCGCTTATAAAAAAATTCTAAGCCCCCTTTGGTCTTAGGAAATTCCTTTCCATTGCCTCTGACGTCTCTCTGTGCTAACATTCTTTCATGCGTCATAGCATATGGTGTCTTGAGCCTTTGCTTCCCTTATAGGCACAAAATCTCTCCAAGAAAATGTGCAATCTTTTGTCTTCTTCCAGAAGTTCTGCCTGACCTAGTCCAGAAACATTTTCTTTCTTAAAGAAACTGTTGAAAACAAAGAAGTCAAATATACCCCCAAACATACCAAGTATATTATGATGATGGAGACTTGAATTTTCCCATCTGCAATGAAGGCTGAGGCTACAATATACTGTGGCATGTTTGGAGAAACCTCTAATTTCAAGCTAGCTTAATATTGCCTTTCTTGGATACTGCCGGCAGTGCTGCCATTATAGCACATTCTTGGCGTGGGCTCCAGGGAAGTTGAGAAAAACTTCAGATACAAAGGTCCACTAAGCTACAGCTATTCCACTGGTGCTGACCTATGTAAAGCTAGCAAAATTGTGTATATGTGGGCTACAGTTGTTGCTGTGTAAGCTCATCACTAATGCACAGTAAATGTTTTATGCTGCTGAAATTATGTATTTGATTCATTGACTAGCGTTTTTCCACCTTTTCTAGATTTCAGTAATTTCTTCTTCCTGTTACCAGTTCAACTCATGTCAGTATATCAGATTCTGTATATAAATCCTGATGTGTTCAAATTCCATCAATGTGTTTAGTTTCCTTTTCTTCTTAAATGAAAAGAATAAATATACCTTGATGAGAGAAATTAGAGAAATAACCATTTTCTTACTTTTTGTGGAAAAAATAAAAAAGTAAAAAAGTTTTGGCATATTTCTGGAGCTGGCATACTGTCTTCTTCCTTTGAAAGTGTAAGAGGTGGATTAGAGTAGTGACCTCTGCTGCACGTACAAGGCAGAAGGGAAAGAGAACTGTTGCTCACCTTCAGTTTCCAGCATCCTCCCACCTGTTCACGCTGTAGGAAGTAGCTCACATTCAAAGTCAAATTCCTAAAGTATTTGAGCTTTTGAAGCCTGCATTATAATATTGGCCAGTGTAAGTAACTTCTATTCAGTCTTAGAGAAAGGGAGGATAAGAGGAAGGGAGGACATATTGTATTACATTGCTAGTTGACTAGAGTCATTCAACCTTATAGAATACATGTAATTTGATATAATCTGATATAGTGCATCTTCAAGAAATACAGTTTTCACAGTGGGTAGAAGCTTGTGGGCAGGTAATAAAATCCCTGCACTGACCAGAAATTGTTGTGAACATCTGTTCCCTGACTACTTAAATTATGCTTGGACAGTTTGATGCATCTCTGGCATCCATCCCATGTTGTAGCAGAATGAAAGTAGAAGTGAAGAAGAATGTAAAAATCAGAGAATCCTGTTGGGTTGTAATCTTTCTTTCTTCTCTTTCTATTTTCTTCTCCCTCCAGTAAATCTGTCACATCTTTGTTTAGAAATCCATGACATCCTTTCTTTCCCTCAGTTGTATTTGCAGCTGTCTGCTTGCTTATTTTGTGTACATTGATTACAGCCATGAAAGGCTTCAGAATTAATTAAAAAAGCATGGCAAGAGAAAGATAGAGGTTTCTATAGAAATATCTTCTTGTCAAATGTCTTTTTGAGTTAAATCCACCCTACCAAAYTATAACTTCTGAAATAAATGATTCTTCCATGAATCTCATCTCTCAGTACCATCTTCACCTGAATTCTATTGGCTGGTGTCACACTCAGGGGTTTTATATAGCCTTGAAAAAAAGGCTAGAAGAAGGATGATTAGTTCAGTTGAAACTATTACAGTGACACACAAAAATGTGAATTGCCTTCAGCTTCCCCAGATATTACAGCAAAAAAACAATTAGTTCCCATCCACATGTTAAAGCTACATTTGCCCCATTTTTAAACTGTACTTATGCAGCTGAAGTGTTAGTGCAATTTGACAATTTTTCCATACTGGCAAAAACAGTGCTTGATTTAACAAAAAGTGCAAATCAAAGCCACTGCACGAATTTTAAACCCCATTTAAAAAGAGCAATAATAATCGATTAAGTCAGAATTATTAGTGTTTTTAAGGGTCTTTTTACCCCATTTTGGCTCAAGGATATAATCTCATTTTGGCATGCTTGCATGAAAATCATTTGGTGCCTGGGGCTTGGCTTCCACAACAGTAATTTGGAATATGAGTCATCTATCATTAGTTTATGCACACGCGAAAATGTAGGCCTTGTGTTTTATGGCAGTGGAGGAAGACTACAGCATGTAATAACAGGTGTACTTGAACTGTGTGGCCTTAGGAGATGCTCCAGCTGATATTCTTCTCTGCCAATAACAGAGAAATCCTTTACCATATACGCTGGTATAAATCTACTCCATACATAAAAAGGAACACATTATGATTTCAGTAAGCATACCAGGCACAAAACGCAACTACTAGCTTTATTCAAATAAAATTCTGTAATCCTTTCCACAAGCTCAAAGCTGCATTCAGCTGGGAACTCTGAGAATAGCTTATGTGTCTTATGAGAAATGGAGTACAGTGAAAGACAGAATTATGTGCCTCATTCAACAAATATGTTAATACTGAAGATTTTTTTTCCCCCTGTGGGTAAAGGAGGAGACAATTGACAAAAGTCCTGGCCACAAAAGGCAACTGAAGTTTCTATGCTAAGATACATGTGCTAATTCTGTCAGATGGGTGTGCTATATGTCTTCCCAAGCAACTAGGACTTGCCAAAATCCTTTGTGCCATTCCTCTCCCTGCTTCCTCAGAATAACTTCTATGCAGATCTTTGGTTTAATTTGCCATCATCTCATATGTTGGTAGAGGTAACAAAACCCTGGTTTAACTGCAAAATCCTTCTACATTAATTCTCTCTCCTTGTGAAATCCTTCACAGAATCATGAATTTGCAAAGCCCAAGCTTGCTTCATTGAAAGGAAAAAAACTGCAATATATATAAAAGCTTTAAATACTGCATTAACAACCCAGAATCCTCTTTCCTCCTCCTCCAGCCTGGATTTTTCTCCTTCTTCTGTCATATATCTGACTGCCACATCTCTATAAATTAAGCACATCATATACTTMCAAATGGAAATAATAGCAAATCTCATGCTTTTTTTCCCTGTGGTTTGTAAGAACAATAACTAGATTAAGGTAGTAGGATGTGTGTGAAAGTATTTTTCCCAGAGAAACTTAAGTCAAAGAGGTGTATTTTGTATTTTGTCTCTTCTGGGTGAAAGAAGACAGTTCCTCATCTCTTCTGGCATAAGTTTTGTATCTTAGAACTGCAAAACGTATCCCCCTTCCAGATTAGTACACTTCAGTAGAAGCTAATGATTGTGGACTGAAAAGAAAAACAAGAGCACAAATAAGAAAAAAAAATAGGTAAGAGAAATCAAAGTAAGAGAACAAAACTAAAAGCAAAGGATGAGTTACTTGTTTTTGTATTTGCTATGGTTATTGAAATCACTATGTGTTTCTTTTTCTGTCCATAGAATAGGTACAAGTATATACTAAAAAAGATCTCAGGATAACATTAGCAGAGTATATAATTTAAAGCATGTAAAAAAAAATATCCCCAAAACCCCTCAGAAAACATAACTAGAGGTAGAGAATTATTTCTGTATAAGAAGAGATAGGTAAGCTAGCATTTTTGTCCTTGGAAAAGAGACACTTGAGGAAGAATATGATAAATGCTGTTATGTTTAGATTATTAGTCGGCAAGTGGACACAAGGATATGATGTAAAGTTAGTCACATCTCTGACCACCCTTAACCATTTGGGTTCTCTGGGGGATTTAGACAGAAGCCGAGTGCCTGTTCATCTACGTATGAGTTCCCAGTTAGGTAACAGACACTCATTTCCCTTCAAAAGGCACTTTGGAGCATGCATAGCTAATATGAAGTAGAGATGGATCTAAAAAGTGTGAGGGACTGTGTGGGGTTAGGAAGGTTGGTAGGTAGGTTTGCTGTCAGGGTCTTAGCAAGATTTAAGGTGCCTGGTTGGACTGAGGCAGACTGAAGAGCACCCCATGTTTATGTACAAAACAGAGATGACAATCTCCTATCTGGAGGACGGAAAGACATTTTTACAGCTGTGCTACTTGTCACGCAGTCCAGGGCTGTGCGTGTGATGCATGCATTTTCTGGGGGTGGATGCCYTTTCTATTTGGTATTACTATGAAGGAGGCAAGTTCTTGAGTGTATTTCCTCAGTTCTTTTGATTTCCACGTCTTCGCTTGGCCACTGCTCACAGGCTGCTGCTGGGAGAGCTGATTGAAAGAATTGCTTATGGTACTCGTTGTCACCTGCACAGTGCTATCAATTCTGTGTATATTATTCTATCATCCCTTCCTAAAACTTCTGTAGATACTGAGTAAAATGGAGAAAAGAGCAGAGCTGATGTGGAAAACAGCTCATTGTTATCAGCCCTTGAATTCAGCTGGAGAGGAGAAACCTGAGCCACTACAGGGTGTTTCCATTCCATGTTTTTTTAAGTTGCTTCTGAGAGTTTACACATGAAATATATTTTTTAAATGTGCTGTAAAAAGTGTTCTTCAATTTTTAACAACTTAATTAAGTATTAAAATCCAATTTACTTTATATCTCAAACTGCAAATTCTAAGGAGTTTTTGCTCTCTACTATTTATTAGGAAGAGTGTTTGGCGTAATTATTTGTTATGCGTATTAAATGTTGTATGAGTATGCATCATTTAAAATGTAAATACTTTTACCCAGAATGACAATCAAAGATACGATTGGTGCATATGCAAGTTATGATCGCACATCCTGAAGAATCCATGAGCTTCTGAGTACAGATGTCAGGTGCACATGAAATAAAAAAACCCCTGCACTTGGGGTACCTGTACATTGTAATGGTGTGTAGTCATAGCTCAAATCCACTCTGAATGCCTCTGCTAGCTTTAAACTGGCCACCCTGGTACAGATACTTGGTACAGGTTTCATCCCATTGTACCAGGTATGGCAGCAGAGGATGCAAAATATGTTTTTTAAATGTTAAGGTGATTATTTTGCAATGAGCTCCATGTTACTGCAGCTACACAGCTAACATTGCCCAAGGTAGCTTGCTTAGAAATAGCTGAAGAAATTCCACATGAGTTGAAATCACCTTTGACAGCAGTTTATAGGTAAATAGAAATAAGAAGGCGTTATTGCCCTTATTTTATTGAAGGGGAGAAAAAGGAACACTGGACTTAACTAACTTGTCAGAGACTGGGAGGTTGATGGACTACACGTAGGATGGCCAGTCAATAAATCTAAGGTCTAATGTGGGTTCTAGTGCACTCTTGCATGATGATTGTGTCACTTAACTCCTCTGAATCTCAGTTTTTCGTGCTCTAAGATGGAAGTAATTATATGCAGCTACCATATCATATCCACAGAGAGCTCTGTAGTTGGAAAGTATCACTGAACCTATCAACAGGAAAAATGGGAAGAAGTTAATAAATTTTAAGGCCAGAAGGGAACATCATGATCATTTAACCTGTCCTACTGCGTTACTGAGGCCATAAAATTTCCCCTGCGTGATTTCTGAATTACTCCTCAAACTTGTAGTTTCAGAAAGGCATTCAGACATTTTCTGCTCTTGATGCGAATACTTTTAGAATCCACACCAGTAAGTTTTTCTAAAGGCAATAAATAAAAGTAGATCTTTGGTATCATAGGGAATACTGTGCTTCAAAACAGGAGGAAAAACCCATTTAAAACAGTGTGAAGATATTCTTTAAAGCAAAATTCCAGTTTGTTTGAGTCAGTTGAAATATCTTGTTTGAATAAAATTGAAAATGTTAATTCTATTACCTCATCCTGCTCCCCTCTCTGGCTGAGCAGGGAAGAGATCTGCTGGTGGAAATATATACATGTGTACAACGTGGATGTCTCCGGCAGCTGGGCTCTGACACCCAGTAGCTGCCCCTGGGTCCCAGTCTCCTCAGTTTCCGGCACTTGGACACGTGAGACCCCAAGGCTGCAGCCTCACTCCAGCTTCTGGTACAGGCCTTACACGCACACGCACTGACACACTCACACACACACACATGCACTGTGCATCCCTCCTGTAATTCAGCTTAGTCACATTCAGCAGCTGGTCTGGGTCATCACTCTTCCCTCCTTCCCACCTCACCCCCAGAGACACATGCACATACACCCCCCACACCACCCCCCAGTCGTCCCTCACCCAGGAAAAGAGTTAGAAAGATGTTTAGCAAGAAGACAGGACAGATTGCACTGATTGGGCGCAGGGCACGGCCAGACAAGCGTACTGACCAGCACCTGTTCATACATGACCGATCCCTTTTATCCCCTTATTCCTCTACCTTCTTACGAATGTTCCTCCTCCCAAAACCTTGATCCATCCCTTTCCCCACCTCTGGTTCCTGCCCTAAACATCCCATAATCAGTCCTGTGCAAGCATGAAATGCTCTTCCCCTGCACCCCACAGTGTGTCCCATGTCCCTCGGCAGTGGTCCCCCTCAGTGCAGAAGGTGACCTGGGGAGCAGCTCCCACTGCCTCATGGTGATGGGTGTCCCCAGCCCATGGTGCTGAGGCTCTCCTGGGACAGTCCGGGAGGAGCCAGGCAGGGGCTGTTTCTCTGACTGGGTTACTGGGGCTCCTCCACCTGTCTAGAGCCCCTGTGCTCCTTCATGGGTGTGGAGATGGGGCTTTGATGGGCTGACCTGGAATGAGGTGGGACTGGGTGTAATCTGAGCTCCCCCTCCTACCTTTGTGTCTCTGTACTCCTGTGTGTGTGCAGTCAAACTTTTTATCCCATTACTTAACAATTTCATTACTGGAATGCATCACAAAATCATTTTTTTCCTCCTAACGTTTCTTTTCAAACAAACATTTTTCAAATTTCTTAAGCGGCGGTGAAATATTTCCTCTTGGGGAAATCCATATTAAAATATTAAGTGGGAATGTTTCCAGCTGGCCTCACTTAATAGTTCTTATGGTGAAGATTTGTACCTTATGAAAACATTAAAACAGAATATAAATCCTCCTACCTCCCACTTGTTTTCCTAATAGGGAAAATCACTTCACTCTGCACTAGTCATCTTTCCCAATTATTTTAGGAGAATTTCTGTCTGGAGGTTCTTCCGTCTTTCTGTTGGTTATAAGGTGAATCTATACCTTACTTAAAGTAAATGTCTAAATCTGAGATGGCTAAAATCAGGGGAGATGAATCTCATTCTGCATATCATTTTGGGGCAAAAAGGACAACATTTCCTCCTACCATCACTGTTATGTGAAAATGTAAATGCTTTCCCATGTTATCTCCAGAGTGTACAGACTAAAACAGCTGATCAAACAGCTGCATTTCAGGAGGTTCAATAGTCCAGAAAAAGAATCAGTGGAAAATCATGCACACATTTTTGTACCTTTTATGATTTATGATTGTAAAAGCCCATTCAAACCCTTTAACCTGCAATGTATTCTGTAGAAACAGGCCTTGAAACGGCTATGAATTCCACTGCAAATACGGTGCATGAGAGCCAGCAAATCCCAGTAAATCTCACACCACAAGCTTAAACTTTCTTCTTTACCCCTTTGTCAGCCATTACCCCTGAACACATCTAGCAGGGCCAAAATGTGCTGCTTCTCCTGGTAATGTCCAAACATAGTTCTCCATTGCTGGATGAAGTCTCTTCCATAGACAGTTGACCTTACCTTGAGTGCCTGAGCCATGGGGACATATTTTCTTCTATCGACTAGTGGATGGAAAACACTCTTTGGTGCAGTGAGGGTAACAAACCACTAATGATGAGTAACCTGCCATAGTGAGATTTAACAGATAACTCATCTTTCATCAGTCATAACTGTAATACTTTCCTTCTTAGATGCCCTTCCCGATTCTTCATATTTGCCACCACATAGACATTCAGAATGTTCAGGTGAACACCAATTTTTTTAATTCTCTGTGCATCTTCCAGTTCAAGATTTACAAATATAATAACATGAATGATCAAATAAAAGAAGGGTGGGGAAGAAACACTGTTGTAAAATTTAACTGTGGTTAAAAGCCAGCCAACTAAATAACAGTTAAAAGAATTTTGCCAATTCACTCAGTCCCTAGGTGATTGAAAGATTTAATAGAAGTATCATCTTTGCTATAAATACAGCATTACTCTTCTCACATATAGAGAGAAGTTTCAGGAARTATACTTTATTTTTAGCAACCTTAATTTAATGTTGAAAAATGTTACTTCTTGGAGCATTACGTATTTTATATACAGCTGTATAATTGAGTACCGTGATTATCACAGCATCCATAATCTGATTATGAAGGTCTTTTTTTTGTCTATTATAGGTACAGGTCTAAGGTATGCCTTTTAGAAGCTGTGTCAAAATGGACATGGCTATATGAGGTATTCAACTTCTGCCAGGAAAAAAGTTTAGTGGGTACCAAAAGAAGAGACGTAGATAACAGGATCCGTGCCATGTAGAAAATCGTAACTGCTTCTTGCTGCAGTACTTCCACTGTCACTTTCTGGCTTGTACAAAGTGAGGTCCTGGCACACCCTGCCTGTTCCCCTGCCAGAATTCGGAATGGCCAGAGTCCACYGCAGCTGCCAGATGAGTGCACTGCACTGAGAGAGGGAAGGCATTGCCTCCACCAGCTCCGTTTTGTGCCAGCACAATGCAGAGGAAGGCATGAGTCACCCTGCACAGACTTCCTGTATGACTTTGATTAGCTAAGATATTTTTTTATATAATTAAATTTTTAGAAGAGATGTATAATGGCCTGCATTTTCCAGAGTAATAGTTTACTTCGCCTATTCTCAGCTTCTTTGCTGAAATTGCTAAAACTGAGTGTCCAGATCTCTTCTGAAAACAGACCCAGTTCAAGGTTGAAAACAGGCACATGTCCTGGTTTAAAAAATGCTGGAGGCTATATCTTTTGAAGGGTATGGGCAGTGTGCATAGATTTCTAGCCAAAAAAAAAAATACCTTTTGTAGTCTTGGTTTTGTTGGTTTCTCTAATTTAAAAAGTATGCTCTACTCAGAATGTTTCCCAAATTCATTCCATCTAGGTATGAGTTGGCATCTCCGTTACATGCCTGTACCTTGAAGACAAGCTGTTTTGAAATCAATACACACCTCTTTTAAAATGCCCCTGTTTTTAAAATCCACATTCCTGCTGGTTAAAATTCCTCTTGCCCTGTAAAAACGGAATAATCTTCCTATGGTACTCGATGCAATGCAGGCTGCAGCTAACCCGGTCCTTTCAGAGTAACGAAGACTGTGAGCAGATGATGTTTGGCCCTGCATGTGCTGGGTCCTTTTCTTTCAGCGTAACATGCACAAATGGTGTCTCTTCTTCTTTTTTAAGAATATTTTGATGTTTTCTGGATGGGATTACTGTATAGCTCTGAAGGCTATTGCACAGGTCACATAGCTGTTTTGATACGCATTTCCATTGCAAATTCTACCCATTTTAGAAATACTTGGAATACATATGGTGCCACGTAATTAAACTGTGGTACTTCCAGTGGAAGTGTTATGCTCTATGAAGCTCATACTATCAGTTAAAAAGAACTTTTTTAAAGAAGATGCACACAATGCAGTGTGGAGAATAATATATCTTTTCACAATTTGTTGAACTACATTTGCATAATTTAATTTTTTGAAGTCCATAAATACTTATTTATTTGCAAATCCTCGAAATTATGATGTGACTGTATCAACTCTCATGTAACCTAATGAGAATTAAAGAAATTAAAAATCAGGGCACTAGCACAAGAAGAATGAAAAGAATCTTATATAGATAGCCAGGAAAATATGATACGAGAAACAAAAATCAGACACATTTAAAATTAAAGCTGACACGCTATTCTCGGTCCAGCCCACTGTGTATAGGGACTGTTGAACAACGGGTGTTTTTTCAAAGTGAATCACATTCTCAGGAAAGGTCCTGGGCTGGTATCACTAGCATGCAAAAGTTGTTCTTTTTTAAAATGTTCCACACATGACCTGTAGCAAAAAMCAAGAAACGTATGAGCTGCCAAGCATCCTTATCTCCCAGGGAACTGAGTGGAGAGGAAGGCATTCAGCATCCCACAGGATGGACTTTCCCTTTGTTTCCTTCTCATTCACTTTTAGCTTTTTTCACAGGAACAAGTTCTACATAAGAAAGTAATTAAGTTTCCTTGCCTGTCTTGCCCATAGCTGTTTGGTTTGTGGGAATTTCTGGGCTTCACAACCTCAACACAGGAACTGGAAGGGTCTTCCTCTTACCGCTGAATCTCTCAGTCAAGCACAGCTTTTGTGGGGTGAAGATTTTTGCGTAGAAACCATCTCATTGTTACAGACAGAGGATAATCTCACAAACTAGGTGCACTGCCCTCTTCCATACAAAATTGCAAGGAAGTCGATGTCCTGGAAATGCATTTATTCACGTTTGTTTCCTAGTCCAAAAAGGGCCAGTTCTCTAAAACAAAGGAGCAGAAGATTTAGCTAATCTCCCTCTGAATGAGGTTCCTGTTTTTGCCCCAAGCACAAGGATGTTTTTGCACTGATCTCTTTGCAAGACCAGGTCTACTATTGAGGGCATTYTGATCAAAATCAATACTCAACCCTTTGCAAGCTTGGGTTTGTGAAGGAGTTCAAGAAACAAAAATCTATTTTCATAGTAAAAAAAATGAAAGGCATGAAAAGCAGCCCAAAATAAGACTGTAGACTTTCTCATTTGAAATTTAACAGAAAAAAATAATCAGATTACTGTAACCTTAACTGCACAATGCAGATGCTTACTTGAGATATGAAGGCAGGATTTTCTTCTAGCTGAATCTGGGGGTTCTTTCCAAAAAACTTTTATCCTCTGCAGTAGACATGGACACAACAGTGTGAGCAGAAGCATCGCATTGCATTCTAACTGGAACAAGTAAACAAAAGGCCTCTCTGTAATTGTTATACATTCATTAATGCAATGGAAAGAGCCCCTTTTGGCAGTGTCTCCGTGGCACTGAAACAATTCTTCTGTACTTTTTTTCTTATTATAGACAGCAGCAGCTATCTTCTTGTCTGATCCACTCCATCTTACTGATACAAGTCTTGACAATCAAGCTGTATATGAAGTGAATGCATCCGTTTGAGTTACAAGCACCATTTAAAATATTCAGTTAGCTGCATATTTTAAATATTGCTATACCATAATTATACAGCTGTATCATGCTTTTTGTCCAGAAATTCCTGGAAACCTGAAATTGTTTGTTCCTTGATGCGGCCACAGGCTGTTGAAATTCAAATCAGCTTTTTGCTCAGCTGGAATAGTATTAAGTCTGTAGGACAGCCTGTGATGCCTGGATTGGAGGCAGGAGACAACTCTTGTTAGTAAATGTGTGTTTGAGCGTATTGGTATTACTGAATCATAGCTAATCATCTGAAAGTCAAAGGAAGCCTCTTTGAGGGAGCAATGCCTCGACAGAAGAATAAGAACAATTCTGGGCCACGTCTTTATAAGTAATGAATTCTCATTTCCTTTCAATCTAGCAAATGCCCACTTTAAAGGTTAATTCTTAAATAGTCACTTGGGAGCAGATGTCTCCTTCACTCTGATCTCTGTGAGTCAAGCAGACTGCTAAGAAACTTCAGTTTGCCTTTTTTATTACCTGATACCCCTTTCTTTCAGATTAAAAGCACTAATAAAGATGATTTTAGCTGCCTGATCTCCTGCATATTTTGTAAGTGCTGAATAAAGGAATGAGCTGAAGTAACTAAATAGTAACAAATGGATACCCAGGCAAGTTACAACTGCATTTCTCAAATTCCTCACTGTTATTTGAGGCAGTGAGGCAAAAGGGAATAAGATTTTTTTATATATCATTCCGGTGGGACAAAGACTCTGAGGAGGCAACTGCCTTGGCTGAGCAAAGGACCATAAAGGCTGTTGGGCTGATAGGGTAAATTGCCATTTTCTCTTATTTAGGGTGATCTGGCTGAAGGCTGAGTAGCAACTAAAGTATATCTGTGACAATAAGAAAGGATGCTGTCCTTGTTCCATGGCCCTCACGGACCTAGATAATCACTCCCACCTCCCACCCCCACCTCTGAAATTCTCGCAAAGATAAAACAGATGGAAATTGTTTTGACACTGTTCATTCATCAGCATGAGCACGGAATGAGAAAGTTCGACAGGAAAATACTTCAGAGACATATGATAAACTAATACTACCCAGATGAATGCAAGTGCTGCCTGGAATATAGACGACAGTGGGTAAATTGCTTCAAATGAGCCTTATTGATTCCACTCTGTGTTGATGGGGCAAATCTGAAGGAGGAAGTTTCATTTAAACACTTGGGCACTGCGGTAATTAAATGAACTCTGGGACAGTTTACGTAATGGACTGGCTCTGATTCTTTAGGAGCTGGTGACTATCTCCCTTAAACATGAAGCATGTTAATAGCCAAGCAGCTAATTCATTATAATGAAATGAAAATATACTGTAGCACCCTTGCGGCCCAGATAATGTAGCAGCAGGTTACTGTTCTGATGAATAGGGATGTTGCTCAGCAGATGTAATGCTTTCTAGTCTTAGAAGAGGTTAGATCAATTTCTTATTCTTTATGAAGAAGGATGATTCCTTTGCAGTGCTGCTGAGAGATGTGGACATTTACATCTTTGAGTTAATCACTCCCAGAACAATCCAACCACTACAGGTATGCTTAGCTGTTATATTTCTTGCTATATAAATAAGAATTTATTTAAAACAGGAAATACAAGACGGATCTGATTTCTGTTTCTGTACCTTGATGGTATTTCTATAGACTTCTACCGCTTGCATTGTGTTTAAGGAATACCAGAGAGGGGAAAAGCCGTCTCCCGTGGGCAGGGAAGGCTGCACGTGGGAACCCATGGGACTCCCAGGCTAAGCAAGCCGTGTTTGGGTGGGCAGCCCAGCGAGAGGCTGTGGTTCAGTAGGTGGCAGCCTTCCCTCAGACTCTGCTTAGTCCCTGCCTAGGCTGAGCTGGCGTGGAGCTGGGAAAGGGACATGGCTCCTCTGGAAAGCTCAGGCTCCCCCCTCGTTGCAAACCCCATTTGCAAACCCTTTATGCACTGTTTCATAAGGCACTTCTGGGAGCTAGTGGTGATACACCCAGTGCTCCATCAGTATTGTTCAGAGGTGCCAGTTACAAAACCCTTTACTAGTATTCTGGCCCCAAAGCTCCCCATTTGCCTTTATTTGATTGTTAGTGGTGAATTGTGTCTGAGCACGCAGAAGAGCAGAGGAGTGGAGCACACACAACTGAACCAGCTCTGGTAGCAACTGTCTCCCAGTTTTTCTCTCAACCAATTATCTGAGATCTCTTGCAGTCAGATTTCATAGTAGACAAAAAAAATGACATAGTGACAGTGTTGATGAATGCCTTGGACAACTTTTTCCTGGCCATCACCAAGGAATAGCATTATAATAGTGTTACTGAATGAGTGACATTTAGGATGATACATTATGCTTTGCATAAAGATGACTCCTAACATAAAAATCAATGTCTGGAATTTATTATGTCATTTAACTTAACTCTTGATTTTCATTAATTTGGGAAATGTAGCATTCCCAGTGGATACTCAAAAAGGAAAAGGCAGCTATGTCCTATATTGCAAGCACATAAATAGCAAATCTCCCCATGCCAAGATTCAGGTCTATTTGCAGAGAGTTCCCTGCTGTTCTCACTGCCCCTACTTCTGGTATGATAATAAGATCTTCATGATTTGAGAATACTTCAATAATTTTCTGTAACCTTTTTTTCTTGTTGTCCCTCCTGATCTCACTTCCCTGATCAGCCTGTGCCATACTTGAGAGCTCACCCAAGGCTCTCTTCAGCTAAGACAAAGCTGAAGAAGCACTCTATGGCCTCTGCTTACATTTGCAGATGTGCACTGAGGTAGTCCTGCCCATTTAATCACAAAGAGACAACACAGAGCTTGAAGTAAGGATGGCCATTCTGCAGGAAATTCTGACTATCCATTAGTGTCAAACTGAAATGAACATCTGACTGTGATCCTGCATGTGAAAAACATTCTGAAAAATTGTTTAGGGAATAGAAAAATGACAAAATGTATGTGGTTTTTTTTTTGTTGTTGTTGTTTTCTTTTTTTTTTAATAACATATGGGTGCTTTGCTTCAGTAAGGACCAAATGTTTTGATTTGATGTTATTTGTCCTACTGTATTATACATATTCAGGTGGAGGGGAGTGACTGATAACATTTTTATATAATATTTCCAAAACTATGAGGTAAATTTATGTTAGATATTAGGAATAACTTTTTGACTGGTAAGCAGGATGAAACTCATGAAAAAAAGTCTTGTGAGGCAAGATTAGACAAAGCTTTGCTAGGGATGCTGTATTTAAGTTGATTGTACMTAAAAAGCAGAAGAATGGACAGTCAGTTGCTGTCTTCAGGCAACTCCCAGCCTGTCATTTCTGAGAGACTGTGCAATAAAACACAGTATTACTAGCAGTGAAGGAGATTGCTCTGGATTTCTTAAAATGAAATGTTTCAGCTATATCGAAAAGGAATGAGTAGACTATTTTTGTAAAATCTACAGATGGAAACATTCCTGCAAAAATGCTTTGATTTAAGTAGGACAGAATTTTCCATCAGGAATTTAAACCAGTTTTGCTCTTCCTCTCTTTGGGGAGTGCTTTGTTACACAACTGTGTCTTTCACCAAAAGTTCTTCCAACATCCTGTTCCTTGGGTGTCTGCTAGAGAAGTGGTTTCCCAGTCCACGTGTTTCCCAGTCCAATGTGTTTGGATTGCAGCTCTGCAGGACCTCTTGGTAGTCTGCCTTGCCTGACTCACACCAATGTGCAGGTAGGAGAGGTCCTCGCAGCAGTACATACACTGCTAGAGAGATGGAGGTCATGCTGTTGAGTTTCAGGTCATTGACTCTGAGTCTAGTCTTTACAGAAAATAATTTGAAAAGCATGTATCAACAGAATCAGACCCTGCAAAGGCTATGGCTGTACTTGCAAAACATTGTTCATGTCCTGAAGACTTCAGCCAAGAAACTGTCTGTGTGGATCTAATTGCAGGTCAAATTGACAAACAACAGTATGTGCATGACTCTTACCATTAATCTAGTTTTATATTGTCTGTAACCAGAAGCTATGTCCCTTTATCAGAGGTTTTTACAGGCTATGTCTATACTAGTAAATAAAACAGGCAGGGGCAGGTCTCCAGTCGTGAGGCCAGTTGGTGCTGCATGGTGTGTGTCCAGCCAGAAGGAATCCTGCTCCCCTTCTCCCATAAAATGGGACTGCCATGCCCAGGTTGCCAGTGAAGAGAGGTCCCTGCCCTTACTACCCTTAAGCCCTTCCTAGGCAATGTTTGAGACAGCAAAGCCAAAACCAATGTTAGGGACTGCGCTAACGGCTTAACTGAATGGAGAGTTTCAGACCAGCACTTGGCCTGTGTCTTAACCTTGTTTAGTTTACTACTATAGATGTAACCATATGTGAAGGTGTGCCCACCCTCCACATTTTCTCCTCTCAGTATCCTGCTAAGGTAAGGAAGGACTATATTGACTTTCCATGCCTCCCTATCCTCACAGATAAAGCAGTGAGAGGTGATGTGGCTTGCCCAGGTTTATGTAAAAATCTTGCAGAAAAACTGGAATGCATGTGCCAGGCTCTACGTTACACAGATCATTATTGTTCAAAAATGTGCACTGACAGTCAAAGCTGTGTTTTATTCAAGGGTCTCTTTCGTCCATTCTGGCAATGGGTAGGGACTTCGAAGTATGTGCACTTTGAAGGATTATAAATCATATTTATAATACCAAAAGAAACCTCAGAATAGATGAGAAACAGACAATGAATTTTTAAACACTCTTCTCTCCTTAAAAATTTGATAAGATACAGGGTTTTTTTTACCTCCTGTTTGTTTGGAGTGGAGAATTTGTTTCAATTAGAGTGGCAGCTCCTCACCCCCAAAATGTTCCGTAATTATCAGTGAAAAGTGCAGAATCAACAGAAAAATCTGTTTCATGAATTGCTTATAAACATAAATCGTTCAGACAATACAACATTACTTCCTGGTTGGGCACTTATCCAGGCAGTGCTCCAGCTGAGATTTATTTTCTATTATTTAATTTTAATTGAATGTGCTGTTACAGATACTGTGCACAAATACCAAGCATGGTAACTGACTTAATTACATAATTTTTCCTGGGAAAGCATGACTTTACATATCCCCTTAATACAACCACAGTTCCCGTGTAATCTATCTCTTTTTCTCACTTTGTGTTTTGACAGATGGGCTCTGTCAGACTGAGCAGCCGTGATCCAAGGTGTTACCACCCTCAGCTCTCCTCTGCCCCATGCTGCTGGGAGCTGCTACCCTGGAGCAGGGTGACAGAAGCCGCCGTGATCCGCTCTGTCGCTGCAGCAGTTGGGTGGCTTTGTGGCTTGAAGCGTTGATGASCTGAGAGCGTGATCTCTGCTGAGCAGCAGGTACATTTGCCTCTGATGCTTCTGCTACGGGAGCACTGACTTTGGAGAGAAAAGCGGGGTGGACAGATGGGGTGATAATGCCCTCAGCCACACTTACTGGTCTGTCAGAGCCCCCAGCTTCTTCTAACAGCATCCCAGCACTGCCTCCACACAAATGAATTTTCTGTTTCAGTAATATCAGCACAAATTTCCCTGCAGCAAACTCCAAGCCACTGCCCTGTTGTTTACCATGTCCACACCCAAATGTTCAAAAACCTGAGTCAGGCTCCCCAAGTCATGCTATGTTAAAGCACTTGAAAATTGAAGTCTATAGTTTTGCCTTCCAATATTTGAACTGTACAAGCATAAAGGGTACCAAGTTAAATTTTTTTTGTTTGTTTGTTTTTTTGTTTTTTTTTTTGTTATGATAAAGTTGAATTTTCACATAACTGCATTAATTCCTAGGGACATAGTGAACCCCTTCTTCCAGGACTTTCCAGAGAGTTTGGGGTGGCCCATGGCGATGCCAGAGCAGTGCATGTCCAAGCTGTGGTCCCAAATCAGTGCTGCTGCCAGGCTCTGCTCTGGGACCTACATGTGGGACAAGGAGAGGGTTTACCCTCTGCCCATTCTCTCACTAGAGAAAGCGCCTGTGATTGCCCCTGGAGCAAAGGTGGCATCAATTCTCTTCTTTCCTGATGAAAAGGGAGACCAAAGAAGAGCAGCACAGGGCTGTGGGAGCAGTACGTTGCTGCCTGGGAGCTGTGTGGTCCCCGGGGGTGAGGGAGTTAGTCATCCTGCTCCATGTTAGCCCAGGCCTGTGGAAGCAGAGTAACGGCCATTGTCATCTCAATGGATGGGCCTGCCCAGAAATTATGTCCTTTGGCACAGTCAGCATCTACTCTTCATATATCAGACCTCAAATGACCTGCTGCCTCTTCAAAGTGCAGCTCAGGGTGTTGGTTTTGATCATTACAGCCTCTCACTGTCTTTGTGCATTACCCAGTTCAGCTGGGAATTGTTTTCAGTGAGAGTCTTCTGCTCTGGAGCTGACCTCAATCTCAGCTACTGATAACATCAGTGAAATGGAAGGTCTAGCCACAGTATCATGATCAAGGAATAATGATTTATAGACCACTTTGACGGATCATTATAGGTCAAGATGTGTAAGAATATTTTCATGCGTCTTCAACAGACAGATTTGCTGAATGTTAATGGCAAATCATATTTTGTCCTCAGTAAGCATTCAGTTTTTTAACATATGTTGTATTTACCTGTGGAATAAGTGTTAACAAACTAGCTGATATATTTATTTCATTCTAGCATGTGTAAAAGAGCTATTTATTCACAATATAGTGATAATAAATTTGGTTTCCTTAGTGATTTCCCCTGCATGCATGAACTCTGGTTTATGTTCAAATTCTTTTCCCTGTTAGATTAAATTATTTGTCTTCAGGGAAGATGGGTGGACTGAAGTGACACAATAATATTTGTGATGAAAATCTGAAAAATGAGTGTTTTTGTGGTTATTTACAAGGCAGATACTGGAGAACCATGTGTTCATTATGTTGTACTAAAAATATAGGCTAAATAATGTTTGGCTTTTATCCATAGAGATGGAATGGAGTGTGTATTAATTCTAATACTTACAATTGTATATCAGGAAAATGGATGGAAGAAGAAATTCTCAAAAAAAATCGCAAAATATAGGTTTCATCCTAAGTTTTCCTTTCTTCATAAGGCTTTTCTGCTCCATAGCCTTGTGTCTCAGGAGATGTGCCTCAGATCACCTCATTATAATATGTTGTGTTGAACTGAGTAGTGTTCATGTGAGCAAACTTGAGAGTAGGTCCAGCCCCCTAGGGTTTCAGTATCTGGTGTCAGGTTGGTTGAGCAGAAAAATCATCTGTTCTTACACATTTTATTCCTTCACATCCTCCATTCCTATCCTGAAGAAGGATTTCTGAAAGTGTAGCAAATGTTTGGGATTTTCAGACTAAAAAATATGGGAACAGGGGAAGACAATTTTACTTCCTTGAGTCCCTTTAGATATTAAAACCTCTCCCTGCTTTTTAAGAGCAAGGAGAGAGCGGAAGCTTAACTCACAAAGATGCAGGTTTATATGAGCTTGCAGCCATCAGGGAGCATGTACAGCTAGGATCTGCATGATTTCCTTAAAGATGTTAGCAAATCCATGGTCCTAGTAATGTGAAATGCTCCTTGCTCTGCAGCCTGTTGGGAACCTTCTTGTGCTCTGACACCCTTTGAAATGTGATGGCTGGGAGTACTGTGTTTTCTGTTTATCTGTAACTCTCTTGTCTTTCTTTTAATACTGGAGACCAAATCTGAGGTAAGTTACAGTATTGTCTTGGCTGTATGTGCTTCCTGGATTGTAGTTCTTAGTTCATGGATGTGTTAGGTTTGCTGTCGTGATGGTGCTGGGGACTGTGATCAGGATTTTGCTCAGCTGTGCTAGATGCTGTCACACCTGCAGAGTCCGTAACAGTTACAGAAGTGAGTCTTGAGGAGGCACTTGCAGGTTTGAAGCTAAAGCTTTGTTCCTCACTGAGAAATGAAGAAAGGGTGAAAGCTTCTGGAGGAAAAGTGGATGCATAAGTAGCCCATGGCAGCAGCAGTGGGGCATGGGTAAGGGGGCTTGAGCTGAGGTTAGAAGCAGAAGATGCTCTTGTTCATTTTCACGCTTTTAGCAAAATAATGGCATTCAGTTACCAAGAGTGTGACTGCCTAAGAAAATTCAGCAACTAAAAGAGCAAAGCAGCATTTTCTATTTTTCCACCTTCATTTTGTTGCTGTTCTCTGCATTCATCCTTCGGTTGCTCACACACTGAGTGACTGCAAAAAACCGAACACGCCTTAGCAAATCTAGTCATTTTGCTTGCTTGCTTACTGCCTAACCAGGCTAAAAAAAATGAAAGGCATACAACAGAGAAACATGACAGCTCAGGAGAGGAACAGAAGAAGTTTTCATCTAAAACAGCTTGCTTTTCGGTTGACAACAGGAATTGCTTGTTTTAATGACTGGGGAAGTAAAGGGTGTTTAAAGGCAAATTATGTATTTTTTGATACATATAATTTCTTCAACTCATATCTTGCAGGAGAATTGTTAGGTTACCGGAAAGCTCAGGATGGACAGTGCAGTTCTTCATCTCAAATTTGCAAAGATTTATTGATTGTTTGCCTTGCTCTAGCACATTGTGACAACGTAGTGGCAATCATTTTGGCAGCCAYGTAACTTCTAAAATTTTCTAAAATGGTCTAAGTGGTTGACAGTTTATTAATGTTCCCATAATGGTGCCATTATACTGCTTGTTTCTGTGCCGATTTCCTAAGCAGCGCACAGCAACTTTTGCTGTGGCAGCTTTTGTGGCAAAGGCTGAGCAAGGTATGTCACCATGTGAGTTAATTTGGTCTAACAGCAGTTCATTCCCCAGACAAATAAGAAAAGGCACTGGTGTATGTGAAAAAGAGTCTTGAGCTATGTTCCTTTAACGTTGTTATGTTAGGGCAGTGTGGTAGTGTTTTAAAATGGGGGGGGGGAGGCGGGAAATTAAAATTCATAAACTTAAGACCTGGTTGGCAAACCTGGCATGAGAATTATAGGTGTTGGCTGTTGCACTGTTGTTAACTGTATTAAGGAAACTTTTAGGATGCTAGCTGTTAGAAAATTATTTACTCAAAAGAAGATATCTCAAGATGGATGGACATGATAGCTTTTGCCTTACCTGCTTCCTAATGTCCAGTAAGATATTTGTTCTCTGCTTTAAAGTTTCTCTGAATAGTTCACCATAATATAAAATAATTGTTGCTGAAGGGTAGTTAATGACCCAATATACAGCTATTGTAGCAAAATTATGTTCTTTAAGGAAATAGTTTTTAAAAGAATAATTAACCAGTTTTGATGGAGCTCTAGCTGGTGGAAGTGCAGCTCCTTAGCATGATATTTATTTAAGTACATTTCTGGAGCAATTTAAGTCAGGCATTTGTTCTTCTCTAATGGGTGCTGAAGTTCTCCACCACTGAACAAACAGATTTTCACAGTTCTGGCTGTTGTATTCCTGGGCAGTGTTTCTGCTTCTCTTGAAAGGGTCTCCTACCAGCTGTGGACTTACAATTTATTATGCGATGCTGAAGGTCTAATGTCTTGGTTAACAGGCTGTTAATTACGCTAATGGTGCTTAGGAAAAGATTGTTATGAAATGTAGTTAATCGTCCTTCACAGTGCAAAAATGTTGTCTTAATATAGAGATATGAAGAAATCACCATGGTGTCTCTTAGTGCATGAGAAGATAGAGAGATGAAAAGGATACACTGCCTGCTGTTGAAACCTTACAAAAAGACAAAGCAAAATTTCAAGATACTTCATTTCATTGGAGACATGATACAGGCCTTGCAATAGCCCATCCAGCCTCTGGTACTGTTATTTTTCATTTCCATTGTCACTGACAGGTTTTCAGACCACGATGGCATCCACAGTGTAAAAACTGGTGAAGTGTAGAAGTAATGAGAATGAAAATCCCTGAGGTAAAGCCATGTCATGATATGTTCAACTACAAGGCATAACATAAGCAGATATTTCCATGGTAAATAATGTGCTATTAAAGTAATGTATTTGTAAAACTACAATAGAGCAAATTACAGAGGGATTAATAAGAGATATGGTATTATTATGGAGGAGAATATCAGTAGCCATTTTTGTTTATGAAGACCAAGGAACTGAGCTGGGCAAAATGTTTGCTCAGTAACAGTAGAATATTTATTCTTTGACCTTTCTTTTAATCTGGCACAAAACTTCCCATTGACCAGAAGTCAAGGTAATGTGTACTAATGCACTGTAATTACATCTATAGTGGGAGCACATAAAACAAGTTTATCGAAGAAAACCAGCATTGTTTTCTCTCCTGTTTAAGTTGTCCTTACAGCTTCATTGCTCTCTAGCCCTCTTTCATACAAAAAATGTCTAATAACTCTTCCCCTCGTCCCCAAACCCATAACCTATGTAGCCAAAGCAGAGAGGAAGACTAGAATACGCAGCTGACAGTGGAAACACAGGAATAAATATTAGGGTAAATTCTATTCTTTTTTACATATCTAGACATTTGAAGAAAGTATACTGTTAACACAGTGTTACACTGGTGTATCTAGACTAGATTTTGTCCTTTCTGCTAAATTAGATCCTTTATTTCACAGTAGAGTTATATATTATACTAAATTGTATCCTGCTCTTATCCCTGCCCCTATTTGCAAGTCCTAGTTCAATTTGCACTTTGGGTATTTGGTACAAGTGGCAATTCTAGAGCCACTTCAAAGCAATGAAATACCCAGGTGAAGATGTCCATGACAAAACAGACGATGGTTCCACAAGAAAAAAAGATACAATGTTCAGTGGAGGCTTATATATGCAATACACATCTTTGTGTAGGGCTGTAAGCCAGAGGATTTTAATTCAGATTTATTATTCTCTTAATTTATTCAAACTTGGCACTATATACTCTCTGCCAATTAGCAAAATGTAGTGTTTTACGAAACATACTTTAATAAGAATTTTCTTTAAACTGTTTCATGAGTTTCAAGAAGAAAATGGCAAACTGGTTTCCCTGTCTTGCTACCCTCAGACTCTCCACCACACCCTCATATGGCAAATGACAAATCAGTATTCATTAAGAGTCAGTGAGTTAATGGGTATTATACTCAGCATGCTATAAACTAGAGAGTCACAGGATGGCTGAAGTCGGCAGGGACCTCTGGATATCGTCTAGTCCAAACCCTGTGTTCAAAGCAGGATCAGCTATGGAGGGTTTCTCAGAGCCCTGTCCAGACGTCTTTTGAATATCTCTAAGTGGGGAGACTCCAAAACCTCCCTGGGCAACCTGTTCTGATGTTTGACCAACCTGACAATAAAAAGCTCTTTCTTATGTTTAGATGGAATTTTCTGTATTTCCATTTGTACCCATTTCCTCTTGTCCTGTTACTGGGCACCACTAAGAAGAGCCTGGCTCTGTCTTCTTTACACCCTCCTGTCAGGTATTTATATACACTGATAAGATCCCCCTGAGCCTTCTCTTCTCCAGGCTGAACAGTCCCAACTCTCTGTGTCTCATCTTGTATGAGAGATGGTCTTATCCCTTAATAACCTTTGTGTCCCTTTGCTGAATGCCCTCCAGTGCGTCCATATCTATCTTGTGCTGGGGAGCCCAGCATTGGACAAAATACCCAGGTGTCTCACCAGTGATGAGTAGAGGGGAAGGATCACCTCCCTCGACCTGCTGGCAATGCTCTGCTTAATACAACCCTGGAGGCTGCTGGCCTGCTCCGCCGCAAGGGCGCATCGCTGGTCCATGTTCAACCTGGTGTCCACGAGGACCCCCAGGTCCTTTTATGCAAAGCTGCTTTCCATCCAGTTTGTCCCATACTAGTGCATGAGGTTATTCTTATACTTTAAATTAAAATAAAATTGAAAATAAAGCTAAAAGCAAACGTTTCAGACTTTCTCTTCAGAACAACAGTGCTGCTTTTTTTTCCCCATAAAAGGGTCAGAACAGTAGTTGAGCTTCAGCAATATGTTAAAGTACCAACTGAGAAAGCCAAAGCAGCATTATTTGTAATCTTGCATATGCCATAAAGAAGCCTGGAATTAAAATATGCAGAAATATAGAATGAATGTGATAAATAGCTGAAGCTTCTAATGCAAAAAAGATATTGACGGTAGCACACTATGGCCAGTTTTAGTCTTATCTCTTATTTTTACATTTTTTTGTTGTGCTTTTTTTTAAAGCATTCTTCTCATAGCACAGCATATGTTGCTCAGCTTTCAGTATTAGACATTGTCTTTCAGGTACAGCTGAAGAGATGCAAAGGAATCAGTGATATATTCCTAGGGCTAGTTCTGGAAGCAGAGATGGAGCTGCTCCTAGTCGTTATTTGAGGGCCAAAACTGCAGTTGACAACAATTGGAAATGCATTAACTGCAGCCATTATAATCGAGACTGTGGACACAGAAGTGAGGGAGACATAATTTTCTTATTTGGATCTGCCACTAACTTTGTTATGAGAAAACTTGGACAGCTAAAGGCACTACAACAATGGGACAGCTAAAGGCACTACAACAATGCACTAGACATTTCACATTTTGTTGACACACTGACAAATACCAAAAGGCTGTCTAGCATCTCATTCAAGGTAACATTAGTTATGAAAAGCAATCTGATGAGAATCCAGCATATCCCTGCTCAAGCATTCCATTACGATGCAAAAGACTGTAAGAGCTGAATTAATTTGTGTATCCTGTCAAGAGGGTACATGCCAGTGAGGATATCCAGAAGGAAATTGAAGTTATGAACCAGTACAGCAGTGGTTGCATTGATTGCTCATGTCAAAGGGAGATTCGGTCAGTGAAAATCTACCATTTAAAGACCAAACAGTAAACCTTCAACTCAAATATTATTTCAATTTTTCTATACAGATGTGAAAGCTGAAGGATTTGTTATAAAGGCAGGGCCAGTACCTGCCAAAGTAGGTGTGCTTCTGGGTACCTGGAACAATATTTAAATGTTAAAGGGTGTAACAATATGTTAAAGGGTGTAAATAAACAGAATATTTATATTGAACAAAAACATCTTGGACCTAGCAAAACAAAAGGAAGCAAAAAGAAAATTAACATAGGTAGAGGATGGACTGGCGGTTTTTTTATTTGATTGGGTTTTGCTCCTAAAAGATTTGATGGCAAGGAAAGGATCTACAATCAGAATCTTTTTTGTCCTGAGTGCCTTACTGTGCTCTGAAAATGTTTCCAGAGTGTAGACAGTTTGTTTTATGCCCTTCTTTTTCTGCCTCAAAACCAGTAAGAGTATTTCCATTGTACATTTTCAGAACTTGATGAGGTTTTAAACATTCTCCCCATGTGAGAGCACCATCTGAAGAAAGGAATTATCAAACTACAACAAAAAAGATTTTGTTTGCCAGATAAAACAAAAGGCAATATTAGCCCCTTCAACAAGTGTTTAATTTATATGTAATGTATTTGATCTGAATCATAACAAAACAGAATAAATACTGTGGAGATTTCAAAGAAAATGATAGTAGTATTACTTCACTCAAATACCAAGGGATGGTAATACGAAAATATTTATTTTCACAACATGTTGCAAACATGACAGTTTGATAATATTCTGGATGATTATAGCTGACATTTTGTTTGAAAAATAATAAATAGTATGGTCTCCTGGAGCAATTACACAAATGCTTATCGGGAATGTGCCCTGACACATTCATAGAGAGTAGCTCTCATAGTGGGGCCAGGGTTCCTCCAAGGCTGGTGTCATGGGCTGACAAATACCCCCCATTTCCCACCTAGCAAATAAGAACCTAATAATGAGAAGTTAGAAGACAAGAAGGAATTTCAGAAAAGACATCATGATTATTGAAAAAGTTGAGAATTACTGCGCTTGAAGGAAAACATGGGAAACCACAATGCCATTTTATGTCTAAATAAAGCCGATCCACTATGTTACACGGAACTCACAGAAATGTATTAAACACTTTAGGATTCCCTGGGCCAAAGAGCTATACTGCATATCTCTTCAGTTAAGTATTTATTTCTCAGGACAACTAAGGACAGTATTTTTATGTGCAGAAATGATAAAGCTGTAAATCCAGACAAATGGTGGTAAAATCCCTGCAGGATGCTAAAGCTGCAAGTACAACACTGTTTCACAAGAAATCTTAGAAATCTTGCATGCCTCATGGTTTGAGTAATGAGAGGAAGTCAATGTAGATAATTTTTAACATACTGCACAGTGCTTTGAATGTTACCAAATGTGGATGGATGAATGTCTACACACAGCAACTATAGCACGTCGCACAAATCTCAGGKCTGTGAGCTGATTGTTTGTTTGTAGCTGAGGACAAAGCCAAGAGTAATTAAGCCACTATGTAGCATTCCTAAAGTTCAGAATGGCTTGCTGTTGTGGGAGTTAAGGATGTAACAGTCTTTATTCCCAAGGCTTTTGTGGAAATTAGTTGAGTAATTTTTACTAAGTCACATAATACTTCTCTATCTAAATAAATAAATAAATACAGATTTATTTATAAATAAATAGTCTCTTTATAAATAGTCTCACTTATGAACAAAACCTGATAGTTAAAATCACCTATTTATGTTTGTGAAGTTGCAGTTTGACATTTAATAGCTGAAAATATCATGTTGCAATAGAGTAATAGTAATGGCTTGCACTGTCTGTAACAAGATTTGTTGGAAGTACAGTACTACATGGGCAATCCCTGTGTTGAAATGCATGTTACGCGCTTCTTCTCTATTATCGAAGAGAAACTATGGGATGTATAAGCAGAAAACTCAGCTGGTGCCAGAGCAATTTCCTATATCACCATTACCATGTTATGCACCTAACCATTTGGCCACTTAGAGTAAATGAGAATTCCTTTGCTAGACGATTACATGGGTTAGAGGGCTAATATTTTGTCCTTTATATGAAACTCTTCCATTTCAAAAAACACCTTATTCTTCCCTCCATGAATGTTGTCTGCCACTAAAAGGTGGCAAGGTCCATTTGTGAGTATGGTTTATGGTTTAGCAATATTTCTACATAGGAAGAAAGATAAAGTGCCTGCTAGAGACAATGAACATAACTCAGCAGAGCCCCAAGGGCATGTGGCCAGCAACAGTGGTCTCACATTCTCACACCTGTAGCTTGGAGAAACATGCCTATGGAGAAAATTGAAAACTTGCATATGGAGAAGAGCACGCCTTTTACCAGCAGTCAAAAGAGTCTCAAGCATCTGTTCCTCACACCTGCTACAGGTCACAAGGCTGCAAAGAGGATGCTTTGGCCTGAGAGTATGTAGATGGGGACAAGAAACAATGGGCACAAACTGAAACACAGGAAACACTTTTTTACTGTGAGGGTAAGCAAGCACTGGCACAGGTTGCCCAGGGATGTTGTGGATTCTCCATCCTTGGAGATATTAAAAAGTCGTCTGGACTTGGCCTGGGCAACCTGCTCTAGATGGCCCTGCTTGAGCAGGGGGGTTCGACCAGATGATCTCCAGAGGTCCTTTCCAACCTCAACCATTCTGTGACTCTGTGACTCTGTGAAGATGTCCTAGAAGTCATGTATGTTGATGAATGAGTTTTGTTGTCTTTAATATAGACACCATTCTACTCTCAGTACAAGGAGCAATATTACAGTCAAAGGCTGTGATGTGGCCAGAATTTCTTGGCAATACATATTTCTGTTCTGAGTCCAAGGCCAAACAATGGCCTTAAGGACATCATATTTGTAAGAAAATGTTAATCTTTTTCATCAGTTCATACCCTCATAAAATCCAGGTTTTCTCATCTTCTGAGACAGAGGAACAGATCTTTTCACTAAACTCTTTTTCTGGTACTATTCCTATACACTGTTGTAGGCACACTTGACAGTACCGGTGTTTCAAAAAGCACAGGTCAGACATGTGATTGTT
This sequence comes from Oceanodroma leucorhoa, assembly GCA_030449065.1. Classification (NCBI taxonomy): domain Eukaryota; kingdom Metazoa; phylum Chordata; class Aves; order Procellariiformes; genus Oceanodroma; species Oceanodroma leucorhoa. The sequence continues at coordinate 1,836,255 of JASVER010000009.1, read as the reverse complement.
GAACTCACCGTGTAGGTGATGCAAAATTTTTCAGTGTAGCTGCATTAACTATAGGAAAGCAAAAAGCAGAATGTCAGTAGTTTGCTGCTGAGTATTTAGTCTTCTGAACATATTAAGAGCATTGACAGATTTGGGCGGACTTATTAATTGCATGGTCCAGATTTCCATTTCTCTTCTGAGTAGGTGCCAAATGTGTGTACCTTTAAGTAACTAATTTGTACAGATAGCGGTGATAATTACTTACCTGAAAGAGAGACTACAGAAATAGCTGATCAGTTACGTAAGCCACCGAACTGTCTGAACATATCCTTCCCTATCTTTTATTTGCAGGAACAAATATGTAAATGCTTCTCTAAAAATCTGGGCTTAATATTAGAACTTCTTCATTTGTAAAACTAAACGGTATAGAAAAAGGTGGAGGAGGAAAGACAAAAAGAATTTAAATGAGTCCAGATAGATTTGCATAATGTGGGAATATCACTACACTTTAATATCTGTTATAACATTTCTGATATTTAATAAGATCAGGTTAGTGCCAGACTCTGGTAAAGGTCATCATAGTGCATTTTCATTTATAGCTACAACATTTTCACATTTGTTAAGATTATTTTAAACTGAATGAATTAAATGAATGAATGACATACTATGGAGGTAAATATCAAGGAAGAAGAATTATTATTTAAGTTAGAGGATGGTATTGGCACAAGATCAAATGATTATAAATTGACCATGAATAAATTTAGAGGGGAAATTGGAAGAAGGCTCCTTATCCATCCAAGAAGTATGTTTCTGAACTGTCTGACAAAGGGGGAGGGGATTGAGTAATTTAAACTGTTTTAAAAATAGCATGATATGCTTGGGAAAGGGATCACGTAATTAAGTAGGAGATTTCACGGAGTGAGATTTGTCATAGGATCCTGGGAAATAATTTTGTTCCAGGGCATAAGTTTGCAGTGACAGTTTTCAGATACGTGGTGTGTCAGTATTGCCAAAGAGGTCCCTTAGAACTGCTATTGCTAGAAAATTATGCAATCTTATCCATGTTGCTGCGTTTCTATTCAGCACTGGTTAGAAATCAGCTATCAGTTTCCTATCTTGATCTGTAATTTGGCTCCTGGGGTCTGCATTTACTGTCCTCTGAAGCCTGGGAGGTGAGCAAGCAGACACAGATGGGGTGAAATTGTACCTTTAATGGCGTTACATCCTCCGATGTCTGGTTGATGTGCCCTGATCGCACAGTCAGTGTTAAACCAGTTGCCAGGTATGAGCTCAGGAGGAAATTCTTTCCTGAATTTAGCAGCAGTCTTCCAGTGTAAGTATGTGACTCTTTTAGGACTGTCTCTGAGTTTTACTCAGCAACTAAAGTGTAGGGACCTGTGACATTAGCAAGATTCTTCCTGCTTTTACCTAGGGCATGGTTCAGGCTTGGATTTCTGATAGGGTGTTGAGAAGTCTTTTTTATCCCTTAGTGCATGGTACAGGTGTTCTCGGACCCCTTTCAAACGAGGCTGCTGTTGCATGGCTGCCTGAAATTTGAGAAACTGGACTTTATGAGTTGGCTGATTTCTCCCATTCTTTGTTCTTAAATAAGGTAATCATCTTGCCTATTTTAAATAGAATGTTTAAATTCCGTTTTTTAAGAAAATAAAAGTTACTGTTAAGAGTGGAAACAAACAAGTCATATGCATTCCTTAATTTTATAATTCTGTAACCATTTTCTTACGGATTTTCTGCTTCATGATCACCTTCATCTTTCTTCACATTGGTATTCCTTGCCTCACTATAGGATTATGTAAGTGAGGGATGACACATGAAATGGGAGCTTTGCCTTCGATTCTGGGGCACAAGGGGAAAAAAGACAATACAATGTAATCACTAGTTCTCAATGGTATGCCTTTGCTCCTAGGAAGCCTTGAACAAGGATCCCATGGAGGCCAGATTAATCATGAAGTTTATTGACAAAGCTGAAAAGAGAAAATTGCATAGTACTTGTCTATGACACCTGCCTTTAGCAGTGCTTTGAGCCTCAAATCCAAAAAACAAACAAAAATCCCTCCTGCATAAAGTAAGATCTCACAGCTGGACTATACAACTAGGTTTCTTTGGATTTGCATCAGCAGAGATGATGTGGATCTGAAAGAGCTAGAGAAATATTTGTTGCAACTCAAATACATTTGAAACACATTTTTAAAAAAAGTCTAGCAGTTATTTGGCAAGAGGGAAAAAAAATCCCTTCTGTGAAATACAGCAGATAGTGTGTTAAATATAATCCACTGTCTGTTCATCAGAGGTCCACAGCTAACCAGCAACATTACCAATAGTTATACCATAATTTCCAGATCTCATCTCTGTGTGTTGTGTATTGCAAGAGTGTGGTGATACCATGATGAGAAATTGTGATTCACAGTATTCCTGGTGTTTTTCATAATGTTACCCATGAAATACCATGAAGTTCTGAATGCAATAGGAAATAGTTCTGACCTCTTGTTCTTCAGATTTGTCAAAGGTCTCCAAAATGACAGGCAAAGACTATCAACTTATGTATAGTCTTGACTAACAGACTTTTCACTATGATGATAGGAAGGATGAAAGCTGTAAAAAGAACTCTGCTTTTCCCCCCACTGGATTTTCTCAAATCCGATCTTCTTCACTGTTCTGGTTTAAAACTTTCTTCTTCAGAGTGGGGGAAACCACTTCTCCTCTTCCCTCTTGCAAAAATGAACTTTACAATGCAAAGGCTGTCTAAACCCACATCCCAACTGTCAGTAGAAATTTTAGCATATTACAGCAAATAAACCAGTCTGCTGCTGAAAAATAAATGGGAATTAGAACTGGCCAGAAATGTTTTGCCCTGCCCTGCTTGCCTGTGATAGATGTGATGAATTTCAGTAAAAGTGGTTTTGATCACAATTTCCATCAAAAACTTCATGTTCCAACAACAACATTTGAGCATTTTGCCAAACCTATATAATTTCTTGATTAGGAGAAAATCTAGTTTGGACAGAAGATCAAGATATGTAGTCATTTTAGTGTGCTCTCAAGGACACGAACCATATTGTGAAGGAACATAAAGGAAAAAAGGAAAAAAGGCCTAAGGGCTCCAGTACAGTAAAAAGAGTTTCAGCTGGCAGAAATTAGAATTAAAGCATGCAGGAGAAAATAAACTGGAAAACATATATTAAGTGGGATGGAAAGAGCAGTAAAACTAAAAGAAACCTTGGGGAAGAGAGAGGACAGCAAATTAAACATGAATTTGTAATCTGATATTGGAGCAAAGCAAGGCAATGGAAGTTGAGCTATTTGTACGAAAGAAGTGCATCATAAAAATACTCCAAGTAAATGAAGTAAATATTTTGGCATCTAACTTTCCCTATGGCGGGTTTATAGCCCCATTTTATAACCAGAATTGCAAATATGGAGTGCAAAAAGGGTGAAGGGCTGGATCTGGCCTCAAATATAGGCCTTGTGAGTAGTATCCATTATGCCTAACTTTACATGTCTAAAAGTTAATAGACACATCAAAATAAGCTCCGTGTCTTAAGAGCAGACACATCACCCTTTGGATCTGCCTATTTCTACAAGCATAGAGTGACTTAAGGGTGACCAATTTAGACAGCTGAACTTTTGCATAGCTAAAGTTTAGGGAGGTGAATCATGCTTTTKTGTTACTAGAAGACCTGAGAGAACTGAGACGATGAGAATGACATGAAAAGTCTAGAGGGTCTAGAAAGGATTAGATGTTTTGAAGAAGTACTGAGAAAAGACTGAAGACCTCATAGCAGTTAATAAGTATAGGAAAAATGAAAACTTTGAGGAATATGAAAAAAAAATTGAGGTGCTATAGGTGAATATAACCAGGAAAATTAAAGCATTTTGAGGGGGATTTAGTATTTTGCAGCTTGTTACATGGAACTCACAGTCCACTTCAGGTGAAGGAAATGAATAAGCTGCAGGGAGAAAGTTTGAACCTCCAGTAAGATAATTCTTTTTCTCCAACTTCTCACAGTTTGTGATTTAGTATTGCAGCACTGTCAAAGCATTTACATCAGTGTAACTGCAAAATGGAAGGATATTCAAGTTGTTCCAACGCAGACAGCCAGTTAATAGGTGCCTTCCTTAAACTGATTCACTACCTGAGATTATGGCAGCTGCGTGTCATGGCCAAATTTAGATGAGCAGTAACTCTTTGCACACAACACGAAGTTTCTCAGAAAAGCACCGCTCTTCTGGGTAACCATTTTCTATGGCACAATCATTGATTTTCTGCTCTTTTACCTTCTATTTGTAGCAAGTGCAAAGACGACATGCTAACCCCCAGGGTTTCATGTTAATATTTTATTAAGGAAATATGATGACCGTTACTAACTGACATTTTATAGAAAAATCTAGGGGGTTTTGTATAAATTTTTACTTTATTTGTGACAAAATTAGAAATCTATTCTTTTCACAGTAAGTTTTGACAAGATGAGGGTTTTTTGTGGGTTTTCTTTTTTGGTTGAAGTGTACATTTCCTGGTGTAAATGGGTTTGTTGTTATCAGTTTCAGTTAACTGGCATTTTTTAAACAATTCATTGCTTTTGTTTACTGAAATATCAGTTTTGTCAGCTTTAAACATGTTGACTTACACTTATTTATGATGATGGAGCTCAAATTAAGGCTGGTATAATTAAGCCCTGAATATGTTACCCCCYTGCCTTTCCATAACCCTGCGAAGTTGAGCCATCCTGTCTTCTAATATGCAGCCTTTTATACTGAATGAACAAAGCTGAGTTTGACATAAAATATATCCTGGAGTCAGACTTGCAAAGCTCTTAAAATTACTCACCCAGACTCAAAATCTAATTATCTTTCAGCTTTCTTCCTTTTACCATGAGAATGGTCAATAAAGTGGGGGGAAAGCAAACTCACAAATGACATTTTAGATGCTAATGGGAGGAGAGGGAAAGGAGAAAGAATTTTCCAAAACTGAATATAACCCGTCTCCAAAAACCACAAGTAAGCTTAGGCACCATCAAGTTTAAATGCATTATGATACAGTTCATGTTATACTGTTTAGTATGCACTGAGTGCATAGAGGGAAGAGCATGATAGAAAAGTAAATGGACTCAGTACAAAATAAATGGGAAACATAAGGCTTTTGAGACTAAGACAACATTTCACTGCCTCTTACTGTTTTCTTTCTTTTTATTTTAGGTTGAAGTAGTTTATCCTTTATATTTCCAAGTTTCTATATTTATCTGTGAAGCAGCTGGTGCTATTTGTTCTGGGTGATTGAATTTATTTATTACCATGTATTCTAAAGACACATAACTCTATCTTCTAATGGTTTTACTGCATGCTCTTTAAATTGAAACAGTTGATCAGTTTTTTTTGCTACTCTGTCTCCTAGTTTCTTTAAAAGAACAATTAGACTTCAGTGCATTTTTCTTAAACAAGGAATTTAATCAAAGTGAAAGAAAGACTTGAATAATGCTGTATATAGATTCACTGAACACGAATATCAGGATGCTGGGGAAAGCTTCATGTAGATTTTGTTCTTTGGTTAAGAACTTCACAAAGGCTGCAAATACAGTTGCAAAGTGATGTGTGATCTCCTAGCAAGATCCCAAATAAAGATGCATTTCAATGGAATGTATTTGCCTTAATCAGTCCTGTAAGTCTTAGTTTTAGATAACACCGCCTTTTTGTTCATGTTTTATTGTGAGATGCAAACAAGAATGTAGGAGTCTTGTAAAAATACATTTTTACATTGCTAGTATAAATGTGCCTGTCATTCCAGCAGTATTTTTTACTTCTTTTAAATGAAAATATCAGTAAACATAATTTATCCTCATATCCATTCTGATCTGATTAGACTGAAGTCACACATCTGTTGATTGGGGAAAAATAGTTTGATAACCATGGTAAAGGGAAGATTTTACTCTAGAAAACAATTCAAGAAAGAAGTGAATAGTGGATCTGTAATACTGCCTCTTTCTTTTTCTGCTCTGCTGCAGGAAATGAATGGAGGGCTGTAAGAAAGTTGTTACTGCTTGCAGACTCTATCTTGGATGACACTAGAGAAATAAATCAGCAGTCATTCCTCATGCAAAATTCCAAATAGCAGGAGCATTGCCACAGCTGACTCATACTTGTATTGCTGATGCCGTTGTTTATCTCTTTGCTAACACCTAAACGATCCGCTGAGAGGGTACCATCTACATTCACTACAGGGCAGATAAAAGAAACTGTCAGCTGAAAAGGAAAACCTGTTAAGGTCTAAAGGAATAAAGGTGGATGAGCATTCATTTGTAGACTCATTCACTTTTAATTCATGTGGGGGATTTTTCATGTCCAAGCTTAGGCTTTTTTTCATGTTTTTTTCTGGTTTTGGTGATTTTTTTCTACTCAAAATTTTTTAAATACATGATGGTTAGGAGCAGAATTAGACTTTAGAACAGTCACTAGCATAACAACCTCTCTCTTTGCAGTTGACCTTTGGCTTCTTCTCTCAATCTTTCCTTTATATAAAAAAGAGTGGAGGCTTAAAATCAATTTATCATCCACTTCCAGGGCTAGACTTTCAAAGCAGCTTAGTTTGCTAAATGAGTCATCTGAAAATTTGACTGTAAGAGTCACATCAGGAGCAGGTGCACTCTAACCAATTCTGAGAAATCTGGTCTTCATGTGCATCCTAGAGAGCGCCACACGTCTGATGCATCTTCACCCAACGCTCTGAGAGCAAATGTTGTCTCGCATAGTCATTACCCAGAATCAGAAGCTGTTTTTTACATTTTCTACGATTTATTTTGATCTACTTCATGGCTTGTGCATGTCAATACATGGATAGATATCACTCCAGCTGTGTTACACATATTTTATGTCACTGAACAGAGGTTGTCAGTGAGTAGCAATTGTCTATTGAGTAAACACAAGAAAATCTGAAGAAGCACAAAGTAGTATGCTTTGAACTGTCATATTTCTAGGCAGAACAATACAGTAAATGATTCTCTCTGCTGTGTCAGAGCATCAACCCCTTTGAGGCACCAAATGCGGCTAGAGCAATATTTGTTTAATATTTGTTAGAGTGCAGGGAAGGATACCTGGCATTCAGTGCTGGCTCTGGAGTTGACGGTCTGAACTCCAAACTGGCCTGGAGTGAGGGAAAAATAGCTACCCAAGCAGAAAAGTTTTACTTCTTTTCCCCCCAGCTGTGGTATGAAGTTTTCTTCGTTGGTGCCTATTAATTATTTTACAGTCCTTAGAAAAAAGCACCCTGTAGAAATTCAAAGTACAAACCGCCATATTAAAAAGAGTAACAGAGAAGCACAGGTGCTCATATATCTGTAAAAGCCAATAACAGCATTTTTTAATGGGTCTACAAAACAATTCCTTAAGATCCAGCCCTTGAATGGCATGCTCCTGCCATTCATACGCACTGCTCTTTGAGGAGCAGCGGAGCAGAGAGTGAGATGAATGCAAGTGGCCAAAGTTGGGTACTTTTAACTAAAGAGAGCAGAGCAGAAACTTTACACAGGCCCCAGTCACTTTCCTTCTCCAATCTCTGCATGCCACATTGTTTGTGCTGAGTTGTCTTTATGTATGAGACGGTTGTCTGAAGAAGGTGATCAAATGGAGAGTGCTAGTCGTGGTTACTGAGAGGTTGTTTGTGCATCCTGGACACTGATAACACTTATGCCACCAGCTGAGCTGGCAGTAGTAGGGTTAGGAGATGGCGGGGGTATCTCGAGGGAAAAGGGAGTGAGAGGGCAGTGGCAGGGATCCTGAAATTATCAGAGAGCACYCCTTTTCGAGGAAGGCAGCAAATGGAGGGAGGATGGTATGGCAGAGCTGCGTGTGCTGCCTAGGAGAGCTGAGATGTTCGAAGACAGCAGCAGAAGTCCGGGCAAGCGGTGAAAAGAGAAGGAGGAAACAGCAGGCTTGGGGAAGGCTGGAATTGGTGCTCTAGGTCAAGGTCCAATTTGCTTTTAGGGTAAATCCTTTCCAGTAATGAAAGCAGTGAGAACTTAGAAGAGGAGCTGTTTCTGCGAGAAGTGCACCAGACTTCTGCTGTCCAGCTCCCACTGACTGGTAAAAGCAGGCCAGTTCTTGGTCAGAGGTTGCCCTTAGCAGCAGCAGCACTGTATCAGTGTATTGTCAGCCTGCTCTAAATATGGTGCTGTATGAGTCAATGTCATTTGTTTTTTATTGCTGCACTGACTTTGCATGAGTCCCTGGAGGAAAGGCAGTTTAGGAGTCCCTCATGAGATTTATGTCTGATGGCCTTTTGATAGCTCTAGGGCTCATATCACTTTGATCCCTTCAATTCAAATAGAGTAGTATGTGTTTTCCACTGCTCTAGGCCTGCCTGTATTCTAGCTGAATAAATATATCCTTATTAATGTTCATTTGTGCATGAGCTTACATTTCTGCTTGTGACTGGATCTTGACTGGCAGCCCACTAGTGTAAATGCAGCCCCACTCTGAGCGCAGCCAAGCGAGCTTGCTCACTGCCAGTGTCTAAAGGTATCGTGTCTTTAGGGGGACGATATAGTTCATAATCCATTACTATTTAATTGTATCCTCTCTGTTGATACTGCTGTTGAGGGCACCAATTAGTTTCAATTGTGCAGGTGGTTTTAGTAAAGCAGACAGGCTAATGGGAAACGGACTGTGATCATCTACCTCATTTCACAGAGCTAAGGAGCAACAATCTAATTTGAACTGAGTTCAATTATTCTTGACTGGAACTTGCTTTAAACTAGCAACCTCAGTACAAAAAGGCTGTCGGGGCCATTCAGCCTCTTGATTTCTCTTTTACATGCATAGGTCTCTTCCTCAGAAGTATTTGACAGCAACTGGCTCTGACACAGCCAGTGAAACGTTCCTGTTTGGCCACATCTAACGGACGGTTCCTTCCACCCACAGCCATTTTGACATTTAATTCTTGGGGACTGTGGGGAAAACTCTTCTTATCTAAACACACAGATAAATCATTGTCCATTTAATGAGAGTAATCGCACTAGAAAAATTTCAAATGACCTCTTACAGGATTTTAACCATCTCATAGATCTGTGTTTTGTTGTGTGGCCCTAATCCTGTGTGTGCAGTTATGAGTGTTTAGCACTATTTTCTGTCTCCTATTCTGATTCTGAAAACTTGAGGATGATAAAAGACAGAGGGAGTAAAAGCAGGATAGGAGGTGGACAAAATTGAAGTGCAAATGGAACTACACAGGTGTGCTCACTGATGGGTGGTCATTTCCCCAGGAGAAGCCAGAGAGCTTGTGAGTGCACCGGTAAAGTCAATGTCTTTTTGGTCTTAGGAGACAGATCTTCTTGCCACATGCAAATGCTTGACTTAAAGGTCATGTAACTGCCAGTCTATCTGATTTTCCCTTTCTGTAGCATTTTGAAACAAGGCTGGCTCATCCTCACTGTCATGTTGTTTTTCTTTCTGTTTCTCTGCAGGGTTCTAGTCCTGGATGTCCACACCACAGACTTGTTAGTTTGATCTCAGTTTCTGCTTGAACAATGCAAGTAGATCTGCTGGCAGGAAAATGTGGTTGTGAAACAGAAAATAACTCCTTCCACAGGGTGCACATTGCAGACAGTGCACCGTGTCTCATTCTTCCTACCTGAGAAAATCCTCCAGCAATAATACCTCAGTAGGCCATGAAAGGGAGCCCATGGCACCTCCCTAAAGGACAGAGATCATATAAGGGAACAGCCTTTAATGACAGGAGATGAGCAGTGCAAGAACACAGCACCAAGAGGCCTCTCCAGAACCACCCCATCCCAATTCCACCGCACCTCACCACCCATGTGCAAGGGGCATAGAGCTAGGACTGCCACGCTCTGCTCAGCAACAGCCCTTCTGTCCCAGGTCACCTCCCTGGTGACTGAGAGTGGGATGCACCATTACTGCAACCGCTGGATCCTGAGTGACACTCAGTGATACTGTCCTGCTTTCCTGACAGTCCTGCATCTGGTGATTGCCCTCCCACTTGCGAGTTGCAGCACACTCCCTCATGAGGGAACTATTATTCCAGGCATCAGGAAAAAGGAAAGGGGAACTGCTTAGAGCTGTGACCATGACCAAAAGCATGAGATACTGCGAAACATCCCCAGCAAAGATGTCCTCCATTTCCTGCTGGTGAAGTAGAGTTGATTCCTCCAGCAATTAACAGCTTCTGTATGAGAACAAACTAAGTGGACCTATACTCTCCTAGATGGAAAAGAGACAAGTGAGGAAGACTGTTTAAGAGCTTGTATGATAGAGTGACACTGAGAGGGTAGATAGTCTCTTTTGATACAAGGACTTGGGGGAATGAAATGAAGTTTGAAAATGGTAGGCCCAAGGTAAATAAAAGCAAGCATTCTTCAAACAGCTGGTAATTAGTCTGTGAAATGCCTTGCTACAGCATCTTGTGAATGTTAATGTCTTTCAAAAGCAACTGGACACATTAACAAAAAAAATCCATCAAAAGTTATTAGATATAATCACCTTTGTCTAATGATGTCCCCTTTGATGGAGGTGAGGAAAGCATTTTTGGGAAGTGCTACTAGCTTTTAATTTCTCACATTCTCTGGTCATATCTGGTTGTGGCCACTGTCAGAGTCAGCACCCTGGACTTTTGTTGTATGCTGATAATGCCTTTCTGATTTAGTTGAACCAGTTTCTGAAGGATGAATCCCATGCCAAGGCTTTCTGAATATCAGGTACTGGAAAAATGGCAGCAGGCAGTATGCTCCAGTAATATATGGTAAATATTCTCCAAAGACTTGCATGAGAGGGTGGTCCTGAGTAGGTTGATGCCATGTGTTAAATAGATGAATAGAGAGAGACCATATTGTCCGTATCACAGGACCTTCTAGTCATGAGGTGCTAAAGGTTATGGGCTAACAAATCCTATGCCACTGTGTGGGCCACCTGATGCATATCATGGATATACACGATCCATGCCAGCAGAACAGTACAAGGGTCTGGACAATGTGAATATAAGCTGGTCCCTACCAACTGACCATAGATAAATGTTTGTTCCCTTAAACTGATTTCAAAGTCTGTATGAACAAAACCAAGTGAGCTAGTGACTAAAATATTTTTTTGATGAACTGAATACCAAAATGGTATTTTTTGAGATTTATTTCCTCCTATATTAATAGAAATGTTATCCCAAGAAGGCAAAAAATATTAATCATTATTTTAAATTAATTGTGTTTCTGGACATTGAGGAAAACAGGGGGACCGTGTTGAAATTATTATTGTTATTATTAAAAAAAATCTTTTGGGCCTGTGGCTAGGTTGGAGGGAGTAATAAACATTTCAAAAATCAAGAGCTGATATACAAGGGCTGAGCAACTGTGGTAAGAATTTCAAAGCAGCTCATGTCCTATTCAAACTATGATTAATCTGTCTTTTGTTCTTAAAATTAAATGCTATCAATTTTACTTTTAGGAAATGTTACTATAGAACCCAGAGTATAGCCAAGACACTATTATTTTCCCTGTACAATATCTCTCCATGTGGTAACCATAAAGTCAGGTTTGGCACAGGGAATGGGTGATTATGCTTTATTTATCTAATATAGAATTTTAGTAAGGTGCAAACACAGATCTCTTAAATATTCAATAGTTTCCATTCTGAATAGAAAAATGTAAATATCCTATCTGATTTATTAAATATGTCAACAAAACAAGCATAATCTGACAATTTAAAGGATTTACTCATGGCTAGCATTCATTTCAGTCTCTCCTGAATCCCAAATAATAATTGAATCGAACTAACTTTTATCTGACATGATGAAGATTGAGCCTGTTCTAAGAATGTTCAGTCTGTCTTTGAGAGAAATGGATATCCTGAGCTCTGAAGTCCACTGTGAAGAGAAATAATCTTGAACCGTGGCATTTGATAAACAGTATTTGTATCACCCCCCAAAAGTAAATGGATTTGGAGATTAAGTGATGATTGCTAGTACAAACTTGCTTAGAGGTTTTTCTCTAAATGTGGTTATTATCTCAAGCAATCTGTATTCAAGCTGTCTCAGAATATAGAGATAACATGGGGTAAAATTACCCTCACATCAATGAAAAGAATTTGTTTATGTATGGCATATCCCTTAGTTGTGTGAAACAATCAGGGGAGTATTAATTGCCTTCTTGATGAAGAGACCAGCAGCTCAGTTACTTTTGGAAAATAGTAAGAAGTGCCTTCCTGATTCAGCACAGAATTCATTCAAGCCTATGAAAATTTGTATTAATTCAATATATCATTGTTATAAAAACTGCATTGTATATAGTTAGCTAATGCAATAAAGCGTAATTTAGCACTTTTATTTTCAAAGTATGTTTGTATGTGAATCTATTCTTACATTATAGTGCCTTCCCTTTGTTTTATGGTCACAATTAGCATAAAACAATGTTTTTCTCTTCAAGGAAAACATAATTTAATATTAAGGCCATGTCTGAAACTGGATAATTGTGAAAAATAGTCCTGCTGCTGTCTGGAGAGCTTTTGAGCAGTATAGACCCCAAATTGAATGTTTTTGGTGAATCTGTTCTTTCCCTGGAGAAGTCATCAGATGGAGAAGTTCATATAGTCCTGACTCTCGAGCATTGGAAACCATCACACAGTAGAAACTCTCCTTTCGGAGATCAGGAGAGGCTGAGACCTCAGGTCAGTGAGACACATTGAATGTGGGGCATGTGCCCGTGCCTATGCTTGTGCAGTCGATCCTCTGCAAACCTGCGTGCTACATTAATCATGCCTCAGTCCTTTGATGCACAGCGAATCAAGACCCTAAATTCTCTCCAACTTGGCTTTTCCACCTTGTTGGGCATGGAGCTCCTCTTTGACATGCTGTCACACGGAAGTAAAAACATGCAGAGTGGTGAAGGGAGAAATTTTCTAGCAGGGACCTTGAACTGGCCAGAACTCTGAAGGGGATCCACTTAGATGTTTCCCCCTAGTAAGCTCCCAGACAAAAGCCTTTAAGCCACCAAAGTTTGGTTGTATTAGGAATACAAGCTTAGATTGCTTTTTAAGTAGCACAATCTCAAAGTGACTAGCAATAAAAATGTCTTATAAACATTTCCTCTGCCTGCTGTAAGTCTTTGCATTCAGGCTTACATTCAGCCAATTCAGAAACTTTCCGTGTTGCAGCAAACTCTGCACTGTCCTTTCTGGTCCTGATGAGGACTCTTACCACCGCCTCTGAGGGCTGAGGACTGACGGCTCCATCTGTTCTCCATCTGAACACATGTACTGCTCCTCAGAAAAAAAGCTATCATCTCCCTTTTTTCTAAGAAGTGCCATGTGACCTCCTCTTTTTTTGAAGAATATAACCTGAAGCTGAGAACAAGCAAATCGAACATACGTAAACATTTATCTGCTAGGGGTTTGAAATTATGCACAGGTCAATGCTCAATACCTGCTAGCATCGTAGGGGGACCTGCTTTCAGATACTGTAATACAGAGTGCTGTATGCATACCCAAAAGATATTTCTCCCACCTTAAATCACTGGAGGGCTTTGTGGATGAGAAGGATGTTTTCATGTATCCAAAATGATCAAGACTGTGAGCAGTTCTTCTGCCTCCCAATGGAGCCCAGGCTGAAGAATTCAACTCTTTTTTGTGTTCTCACTAGTCCAAAATTCATCCACACCCTTAAAATGCCAAGTGATAAAAGAATTATGCCGTATAGTTTGATGGTTTTTATTTATATTTTATTTGTATTTCTAGACATTCCAAATAAAATTCGCCTGAATTTTTATCTTTTAACAGAATGAATCTTCTGCTGTTTCACAGGCCTAACCTGCAAGAAGATGTGGCTCACCGTGTCCCAAAATGAGACACAACGTAGTTGAGTTTATGTATAGATATAACATGTCAGTGGAGAGAAAATACTCAGTGCACTGGAACATATTTTAACTTAGTTTGTGGACTGAAGGCCAAACTCATCCCTGAAAGATGCCTGCAGATTCCCACTGAAGACACTTGGAGTTACAGGTGTTTCTCTGAGGTCAAAATATAGCCCTAAAATATTAACAGCCTTTCTCAAAAAGCTGAGAATTATAAAGGTCTTGGACAATTTAAAGTAGTAAGTCTGAAGTCAGTGTGAATTCTCTGTGGCTGGAAGCAGTGAGGGGAAAACAGAAATATGTTCTGCAATAATTTATAGGTTTGGAAGATTAATGGAGAAAAAGGTGCAGACATACAACAGAGATAAAAAGCAGCACTATCCAGGACAACCCCCACACAGAGATCAAAGTTAATTTGAAAACTTAAGTGTTTAAAGAAAAAGCAAAGAACAGCTGAAGTAAAGAGAGGGTGACACTGAGGAAAAGAAACAACAAGTTAAAAAGAGATACTAACAATTGCAGAAAAGAACAAGAACAGAAAATTAAAAAAGAGAGAATGTATGTCTCAGGAAGTTGCTGGGGATCATTAAAAAAGATCTCGATGTGAGGTATTTCAGTAAAACAGACTATTTCTTTGGATGAAATTACACATCAGTAGAAGGGGAAGAAAATTACTAGTAGAAGCGTTAAATATGATGCAGTTGCATGTAAGTGTGGAAAAGGGAATGTTCAGAGTAATCCGGAGGCAGAAAGTATATGAGCATCAGGGAGAAAAACAAGCCCGTCTTGATCATGACACTGAGTTACAGCCTTATGTTAGAAAAACCGCTGCCATTTTCCAAATTGCATGCACTTTGGACACTTTTCCAAATGTTTCAGAGAGATCACAGGGTTTGAAAAGGGAGGCTAAGAAACAGGGAAAAGGAGGAGATTAGCACACTGTATCAGAAAGAGCAACGCACTGCCAGTTCCTCCTACTCTTGGCCTTTTGTATTCCTGAACACCCTTCTGTAAAAATGGTGCCTCATCTTCCCATAATGAATTTTCAGGATGCTGCAGTTGTTAAAAATGTTCATGGTCTTTTGATTAGAAAGCAGGAAAACATCAAGTAGAGACATAAGAAAGTGTTATTCCTACTTCTCTGGCATTAACAAAATCCATAAAACACTGAAACACTTCAAAGGGAAGTTGAGATCTTGGACAGAATTAGGAAAAAGCTGTAAGAACAGTGTCAGTCCTAGAAAGCCTGCTCTCAAGAAGAGGTTAGAGAAATTAGATTTTACCTTTGCCAAGGTCAAGAAGTTCTTAAACAAGGAAAAGAATTCAGAAACAGAAGTTCCTTTGGTCTTTTAAAAAAGAGCATAGTAGCATGCCATAGCTAATCAGAGACAGGAAAAAAAAGTATAAATAACATTAATTATCAGGAGTTTTTTTCCTGATGTTTTTAAATCTAGCCTGAAGTCTCTCGGAAAGCTACACTCCTGCTCACCAGGAAGTTGTGGGCTTGATGACTGGATCAGGTTTGATGGCATTTGGTATGCAAGAGTTGGATTAGATGATCATAACAATCCATCTGATTTTATAATGTGCAAATCTTTTTTTAAAAACTTACTCTTATTGCAAAGCTCTTTCTCTGTCACATTGTATTAGATCTGGCATCTTTTCTTCTTTGACAAGGTAGATTATTAACTCTGAGTACCTACAGGTTCTTGCGTTATTTAATGGACTTTCTCTGGCCCCTATTGCTGCATTTTTGAGTGCTTGGGGAAGCATTGTGAACATCTTCAATTAACCCAAGTTAGCAAAGCTATTTATGCTTTCAGAACTTTGTAGTTTGGTCATGGTGACACAATAAGAGCCATTTAACTAACACTGCACAGAAGCTTTTGCACTACTTAGAAATGAATCGGCATCCAGTCAGGCTCTTATTTTCACTATGCTGAAAGGAAACAGGTTCTCTTCTTCCAGCTCGTGTACCTGTGCATAGACATACACACCTACATATTTATAAAGTTGCCATGTCTACATACTTACAGACATGAAATATTTCTGAAAAAAAGTATGTGTGTCTGTGGATGTTGAACCCAGTCATACAAAAGAGTTTCCTCTTCAATGGGGTGGATAGAAAGAAATTCCGGTGCCTTACTGTGCTTCACATGAAGTCATTAGGCACTCTGTAAGAATCCAAGAGACATCCTTGCACTTTGAAGACATTTCTCTGTGTTGTTGATTTCAATGTTTCTTCTGTGGCTGTGAATCTTTGTGTTCAGTGTGGTGAAGTCTACATCTTTTGTAACAAGTATTCACCAATCCAATGTTTTCATTGAGCAGCAAGCAACGGTCCCTAAAGCAGTTTTTTATTATTCTTCTATACATTCAGAGTATTCTCAGGGTCTTTCTTTAGCTCACTGTTACTCCATATGTATATGCTGTCACTTACAGGTGTAATTCATTGAACACCATAGCAGTTTGAACACGTACTTTTGCAGATGACTTGTACACTGTTAATATTTCATTGAATTTCATTGTTTGCAGTGGTTTAGGGGAAAAGGGTATTTCTCTAGTCCTTAAATCAGATGAGCTGTTAAGATATGCAGTGGACTCCCAGGCACTTCTGGAAGCAGTTTACAGTCTTTACATGTATTTTAACCCAGCCTGATTGACAACCTTGACTAAAAATGTAGGTCACTCAGCCATATATAGCTTATCTTTCAGACTTCTATTTATCTGATTGCAGGAACACTTCTCCCCAGCTCCCACTTGAGACTTCAGTCCACCCAGGTGTTTTTGGTTACATTTACCTGTAAAAGCTTCATAGCTTCATACTGTTTTTAGCAATATCACTCATTCATCTGTGTACTGCATTTTTTATTGTAGCGTAAAATCCTCCCCTTTTAATACACTATCATTCTCCTTCATAATGGCCCTGAATTGATATCAGAAATACTCTTCCTCCATCAGTATGTTTCTCTGGAGAAATCCTTTTTTCTTTTCCTAGGAGACGCTCATATGTTGCCCATGCATTCATTTCAGAAAGTGCTGCACACTGAAGGCCTGGCCTCTGGGGTACAGTCTGTCAAAGCATGGGACACAACCCATGTTTAGAAGCTGCTGACAGTCATTGAAAGTGCTAGTTTTCTCCTTGTGGGATTTGTTGACTGTCTGATCCAAAGCCTTAAACCTCCCACAAATGTTTATTCATTCATTTGAACTGTCTCATGAGGAACTGAGAGAAGGATGCTGACAGCCTCACCTAACCCTTGCTCTCTGGAGCAAATGGCCTGCTGTGCTCCAAGGCCAGGTAGATTAGGATGCTCTGGTTGCTGGTTTTTAGCTCTGGATTGGTAATCAAGCTATGTAGGAAGCAATTTTCCTGAGGCTGAATTGCAGAGTAGCAATTGCTTGGAATATAGGTGGCTTTGGGACCATATCCTTGCTATGCTTGATTTGGTATGAGGATTTGAATTGCAGTCTCCTGAATCTTAAGAGACTCTCAAATCGCTCCATCTCCTGTATTTGCTGTTGTTTTTTATTCTCTCCTGCTAAACCTGTTCAGTTTTGTATGAATAGTACTTGTTAGGGCAGAGTCATTAGAACTGGGACTAGGCACTTGTCCACGAAGAGGAAAAGCTGAGTTTTAGGCTTTATTTAGCCTTTTGGGGCACTGGGATATTTGATGCCATGTCTTGAGCCAACAGCTTCCTTACCAGGCTCTGGGATATCCTATGCCTGTTCTGCTGCAGGGGGATCTGAAAGAAAACAGAGAAACTGATTTTAACTTAATCGCTAAGACACTAGGCTGGGATAGGGCTTACTCTAGGGCACCCACATTCAGGTTGCTATTCTTCAGTGAATTATCCATCATCTTTCTTAGGTATTGGCATGAAGTGTCCAGGTAGGAACTGTATTATGACTGACCTCCAGCAAAGCTTAGTGGTATTGTCAGCACACAGCACAAGGTGGAGTCTGCAACACAAACTGGATTCCACGACTTACAGAGACTCRTCCTCTTTCACTATATGCACCTTTGAAGGAGTTTGGCCTTGGACATACACTGCTGGACGATCAGTCCTTACTGTTATTTGTATGACAGTATTGGAGAGGTCTACAGTCCTAGATAGATTCTGCCAGGCTGTATTGTGAATGTGTGTAATAATCCAAGCAGAAATTCAACAAATAAATGCAACCCACAGACTGCTCTGCAGAGAGGGGCGATGAGAGGGGCCGGCAGTGTATTCTCTCTTGTGTGTTTCTGAGTCTTGATCTGCTTTTCTGAGTCTTGATCTCTCTCCTCTGCTCTCTGAGCCCTAGGACTTGAATACACAAGGGATTTGTGCACTGGCTGTACTGTGGTTCAGAGGAGGAAAAGAAAAAAGATTGAATGTGGCTTTGAAGTTAGAATCTGCAGAGCAGCTGTAAGAGCATGTGTAGGATGCAGTAATAGATCATGGGCCATATAATCTTCTTTTTCCTCTATATTTCTACTGTATGCTTCAWATATATATATATATGATACAAGATTGTCTATATGGAGAACTTGATAAATTATATATTTACAGTAATTGATCTAAAACTGCGATACACTCTGTGCCACAAGTGTTAAAGACTATTACTGAGAAGACAGCACAGTATAAATACGACTCCAGTGATTTTCAAGTATTCAAGCTTAGTGGTGTCTAATACAGGCTCATATTCAGAGTGACGAGTCTTAGTGGCTGTATTTTAGAAGCCTTAAGAATAAAGAATGGGATGAAAAGAAAGAAAAGCAGTAAATAAGAAAAGTCAGCAATTTGGAAGGCAATTTGTAGATATCAAGGTGAGTCCGAAAGATGTGTGTCTGTCCTACAAAACAGGCTTCCTCCTTCAGGCAGGAAAGCAGCATCACTCCCTTTTTTTCCTCCTTCACCTCTTCTTCTTCCTTTGCTATTTTATTGCTGGACTGCACACACTATTACCCTTTTTCTGGGCTTGACTCCTGTTTTCCCGCCTTTTCTATAGAATTTCTTACAAACCAGTTGATAGTAGGTGAGGATAGCTATCCTTGTCCTGGATGAAGCCTTGTTGCTTCTCACTGTACACAACCATTCAGGGAAAGTAGACAGTTGAAGCTAAAATCTGAAACACTTTCTGAATCTTTTCCTGCTGCCATTCAGGCTTTTAAAATGTTTTTTTTTTTTCAGACCAGGCAAAATACAGAGCACATATAAGGTGAAATAAATGACTTTTGATGTCCTGAGCTAATGTATCCTCTAGCATTGTGGGAAGATACAAAATGCCATGTGTAGACTGTGAAGCATGAATTTAATATGTCCTTTTAATTATTTTCCTGATGGCAACCCACAGTATTTAAAAAACTGTGGACCCCCCCATCCCAAATGAAGCTGTCAGAATACATTAGCACTGTTTCAGTTGTTTCCACAAGTCCTCAGTCCTGCAATGTATGTGCAATCCACTGTGCAGCATATGTATATGTCTGTCATCAATTATAACTAGATCATGTGAGCATATTTTCAAAGATGTTGTGGGATCAACATGATCTGCAGCTGATGAGAGGACAACTCAAGCTGCAATCTCAGCAGTGCAGCTTCTGGCATAGTGCTGAGATTACGTCTCTGGTTCCGCACCAGGGACCTGTATTCTCCATAGATCCTATATTTTCTAGCTCCACTGGTGAAAACCACAGTGGCATTTATTCCATCCTGATTTGCAGCAGTTTAAGTGAGAAGGGATTTGAGGACCAGGCAATGAAGCAAGCGTTTGGTAACCGACTGGGAATGCAATCTCTTTGAACAAATGTGCCTATACTTTAGGCAGTTTCTGTTACATAAATTGGCATTTCTAACCTAGAAGCAGAGAACATTTTAATTATATTTGTGTTATTAAACCCACATAAAGCAGGAAATCTGCTGAGTTCTTCAAGACGCTCCTTTGTTTTAACCACAGAGACATTTTATTGCAGTCTTCCCAGCTTTATTAATAATGTTATTAATATTCTTTTTGCACAAAGCAGCAATGGAAAAGTGCCTGTTACTCGTGGGTGTTTCATTATTTAAAATGTAAATAAGAAAGGCTACAAGAAGTTAACCGTCTCAGTAGGAAAAAAGGAACAAACCTTTACTCTGACAGATATGGGCTTATCACAGGTTTCCTCATTAGTGCATATGAAATACTTTATAGTTCTGTATCTGTAACATCAACAAGAATATGTTTCTTTGCTCATATACAGAATTATCCACCTGCCTGTTTCTTTAGCAAAGAAATCCAGATTAAAAGTTTCTGAATAGCCTGCAAATGAATTTTATTTTCACAGTTATCAAAAACTTTCTTTGATCCATCCCCTACTGCTGTGACTCAGGCCTTTGTGGTGGTTTACTGATGGACCATGATTTGTTCTTCGATTGTGCTGACTGGGTAGGGTAAAGAAAAGGTAAAGGTAAGTGTATTTCATCTGTCACCTTTGAGCCCTTGGGGAGTTCCTGCATGCGAAGCTGTCTGTGGCATACATAAAGGAGGGACATGAGCTTTGTTTTGGGCCTATACATCTAGCGGTTTTGTGTTGTCTGTGGATAGGTCCACGTCAAACCGAGCTGAGAAGGATTTGAACTAACTGGGATTTGGCAGCTTTCATACCGCTGTTGCAAACCTGCACTCAGTGTGAATATCAAGTTGGTAATTGGTATCCGCATTACAGAAGATATTTCTCTACAGATTTTTAACTGAGCAGCACTCCTCTCCCACTAGTCCTTGGTTTTTTTTTCAGGTACTCAGAAATCACAATGAAAAGTGGTATGAGATCAGGTCTGAGGGGCTACAGGTCGCCCTTCCCTGCTGGGAAGTTTTGGGCATTAGATACCAGTACGGCACACACAGCAGATACAGCTGCTTTCCTGTGGTTCTGTGGTTCTTGTTACTGGTTCCTGGCCCAGGGCAGACGAGGACTGGGTAGAAGGAGGCTGTGCGTGTCCCAGATCTGGTATTGTACAACAACAATGAGCTTGATCTAATGAACTATTTGCAGCTGCTTAAGGCTTACACCATACCATTGTCTGGTCTTTCATTGGACATTCATCATGACTAAACAGTGAAAATTAAAAAAGGGAGATTTTAGGCATAGTTTCAACTATGAGCTATTAGGTATTTCTTAATCCATTAGCAGAGTCTGGGGCAGAAAGCCTTTGGGACCCAGGTACTCAGTCAGGGCTCCAGAACCTGCAGTGTGAATAGTGTTAGGCAGTGTTTGGATTTTACTGAGGCTCTCTGCCTACTTCTCAGGTATACAACAGCCATAGGCGATGAGTTTTATGAGTTGTATAAAAAAATCAGCACAACCCAGAAAGCCAGTGGGATTTTTTATTTCAAAAGCGTGACACCAGAGGAGTAATCATTTATATTCACTTTTGAATTTCAGTTTGAATAATCCCAGTCTTGAATAATATCTATGTGTGGAACGATGGTGGATTTTGCTGTCTTGTGTATGGGGCTAGAACAAAAGAATGGAACTGTTACTGTGGTAGATTCCAATGCAGAAAAAAAGTTTCAGTTGAAAGGCTGTTTTACCAATAGGCAAGTAGAGCAAGAATACTTCTTGTCCAATTTTACCTTTGCCTCTCAAAGGTTCAGCATATTCTTCTGTAAAACAATATGCAAAAAATAGTTGTCCTCTACTCACATCACCTCCATTCATTTACTGGTTTTCTCCATATGTTATGGAACACCCTAAACTGACCTCGTAATAGACTTATATACTTTTGCAGCTTTGGAAACTGCAAAATAAGTCATTCTCATCTTTTTATACTTCTCTTTTCTTCTCTTGTTATAACTACCTTCAAAGACACTTTCCAGTTGTCATATAAACCTCTGACTAACAAGGGAAATTTTGGCTCAGACTTTTCAGGGTTTCTGGAGCTTCAGCTAGTGTTATAGCTTTGAAGGAATGACTACTTTCCTAGTACCAATTTCAAACATTTTCCTTCTGCAGCCTTTTTTACACYCTAAATTGGGAATGGTCATATTATTCTTCTTAGCATTTATTGGTGTTGAGTGCTCAGACTCATTGGGAACTGGATGAGATGGAGAGAGAGACAAAGAAAGGAAACCCAGTTTAATTGGAATTATGATGTAAGCATGTACTTTCTATGACAATAAAACATTAGGAATACCAGTTCTGAAGGTTAGAAAATCCAAAGATAAAGTTACATCTTCAGAAACTTCCCCAAAATATTTGATAGCCTCACATAATGAACTAGATATTGCTGACACATCACTTGTCATCTTTAAGTTTATCTGCCATGTTGTCTGTAAGGTATGCTATCACTCATCTAATCTATTGTCCAACACATGTAGTTAACTATTAATGAAAGGACAATACCGTATGGTTTATTAAACAAATGATATATGGAGCCATCTGCTTAAGTGTATGACAGCTGAAAGGTAGGTTAATATAGTATATGTCAATATATGCTAATGACTTGAATTTATGCCACCGCAGCAAAAAGACCTAAATGATTCAACTTGAGTGCCTAAGGTTAGGGGCCTAAATCTGTATTTGGGAAACTGCTTTTCAGGACTGTCAGTGTTAAGTATGCAGCTCACACTGTTCACTGAGCTCAGCAAAGGCTGTGATTGCTAAGTCCTCCTGAAAACAAGGTCATCTGAATTTTGTACTACTCTGTGTAACTTTTGGCTTCGGTTTTAAAACTTTGGCCAGAGGTATCTGAGGGAGTGAGAGTTAAGCATCCCTTCTGTCAGCTTGACTGATTTATTGTGTAATGCACTTCTTCCCAAGAAAGATGTTTAATGCTATTGATTGCAAGGTTGCCCACTTAAAATAGTGTAATGTGACAAATGATGGATACCACATAGAGCAAAATTGTAGGGTAATTCAAGATATGAACATGTATGGTATGTATATCAGAGTAGTAGCTTCATTTTTCACGAGGGCAAGTTAGAAGGTCATCCATTTCACTTAAAGGCATTAAACATTTTTGTTAGTTTGACAGCCATTATGGGCTTGATCCTGTTATTCAAAGCAGTCATTAAACTCCCATTGACCTAAAGTGGGTAGGAGTAGGGCCAAGCTTTTCAATATGCAAAGCAGACTCTATGAGATGAAAAAGAACTGATGGATAATATTGCAGAGTGAAAAAAGCATTATGGTGGCTGTTATATATCAAAAATAACAATCCTAATAATTATCTGATGACTTCAAAGTTTTGTACTGCAGTACTACTTCTGTTAAACATTTTCCTGTTAATGAGGGCCTTCTGAATCTTCCAAGAAATTTATGCATCTTTGCACTATTGTTTTGTAGCATCATAGAGCAAATAAACTGCTCTATGTTTTATAATTTTGCATTTATTCTTACCTATGGGTTGTATGATGTTCTGTAAGTGCTCAGGAAGGTCATGGAAGTATGAATGCTGTGAGAGAGAAAAAAAGGTCTCTACCCTGTAAGTCTACACATAAACCAGTATTAAAAGTTTGTCTCTCGCATACTGTTCTTCTGGCCCATGACTTCTGCATCCTTGGCTTCATGGAGCTCCAACTTCTGTAGAAACTGTGAGGGTTTTGTTCAGGAGGAAGGAGAATATCTTCCTGTTTTTTCTGGGGCTCATTATTTATAAATAACCTGAAATTGTTTTCTTCAGGTTGAAAATTATATTGATTCCAGGATTTTTAGTTCCTGGGTAAGTAAAATAAGCATCTCTACAAAGAGTGAATTTACAAAACCTGTTACCTTTGTTAGGCTTTTCTGTGCAGCAGAGAAGTCTAGGCTCTGGATCATGTGGGAATAGAAGCATTAGTTCTGAAGAAAAGGAGGAGTTTAGGTGCTTTCCTCATCCCTGTGTGTCCTCTCACCTAGCTCTGATTTAGCATTTTACCAAAATTATTAGAGAAAAAGCCAACAAGCAGCTTTTTGCCATGTTTATGTTTTCACTAAAAGGGTCTTTGTTCGTGTTGCTAACATTGTCCATTCTGTATTTTGGAATATAAAGAAAAAGGCCTTCAGAAATGACAGAATTCTTTACATCAGTACTACTGCATCTAGAGACCTTTACATGAAATCACAAGATTAAGCTCAGACAACCAAAACTGAAGATTTACATCATAATCTCAGCTTCATAACTTCAGAAAAGGCCATGGACATGGTGAAAACTGAGGAAAATGTCAATTTGTGAGAAAATGCAGAAAAAGATAACTGATGAATTTCATATTATTATGTACTTCATATTATTATGTACTTCATAACATAAATGAAAAGGAGTTACATTTGATGGAGAATTTTGTACATAATGATGTAGAATGTCTAAGGTCAAATATCTGTAAACTAATTCCTCTCTAGGTCTTGACAGAATAGGAGACATCATGTCAAGAATCTGCTTCTTAACCCCATAATTGCATAATTAGTTGAAGTAGTGAATTCTAGGCATTTAAAATGCCCTAATTGCAGGTTGTATTAAGTCATTTATCCTTATTTACTCAGTAAGAATCATCAGAGATTACCAAATAAGGACTTAATTAGAGGATATCTTTAAAATACATAATTTGTATTTGGTAAAATGAAATAGTTTGATAACATTGGTAGGTAGGTGTGTGGACTCTCATGCATGTTAAATCTAACCTCATAAAAAAGAGTTGTTTTAATGGCACTTAGACTATATCTTAAAACTGTAGTAGGAAGCCAGATAGGAAGGAAGCAAAGAAAGTTGTTTCTAGAAATAAATATGTTTATTAATGAAGAAGTCAGTGAAAGAGACAAATTTAGGAGAAAAAGAATATTTCTATCACTGCAATGTATTTCATGCTTCAGCACAAAACCAAACCCAAGTCTTTTCACTGTTTCTTATTTCAATCTGTTGTTTGTCATYGATGTCTTTCGTCCTTTGTTGTAGCTTCCAGTGAAACTTATGGGTATTATTTGCTGCATAAGCTTAGGAGTATACAAAAACAAGTCTGGGACTAGCTTGATGCATAAATGTGCTTCTGCTCTCTTGCTGATGCACACTTCAGTCTGATACAACCACACAGATACTTCCCACCTGCCAAGACATGCTTGAGGAGGATCCAGGTGCWGGGTTAGACCAAGGGACCACTCCTTGTGGAGACCCAGTCTGTTATCTTGCTAATTACTGGTCCGTGAGGTATGGAAGTGCCTCAGGTGTAGCAATGTTTTCCATAGCTATCTTTTGAGCATGAATATGAAAGGAGGTAGAGAACACAAATATTTCTTCACAGAATGAACCTGCAGGGCCATTTAGGTGTCTCAGCACTACCTCTGACTTGCACAACAAGAGTAACCCAAGATTTTTGCAAGACATGGAGAGTTAGGCCCATTGCCTTCAAAACATATTTCACACTCAGGTCATTTTAGGTAAGTGTTTTAACACCCACCCCTCAATATCATTAGACATTATTGTTTTCAGGAATCCAAAACATGCTAATTTTTAAAAATTGCACTCAGAAATAACTCAGCTTCATGTATTTCACACTTTTCCTAATAAAAAATAATAACTTCTTGATCTGAGGTAAAGCAATGAAATAGTCGGTCAGTGTTAAATCCAATCTTATGTCCCTTGAAATACCCTTGAGTTTAAACTCAGAATAAATTTTATAAAGAAGTTCACTAAGGTTTGAGCTCAGTTACAGTTTTAATTCAAAGTGAGATGAAATGAGTAAATTATCTTATTTTTACAGACCAGTAGATGAAATGCAGAAGCTCAGGGAATGTTTGCTTTGGTTTTGTGCTCATTCAAGCTCAAAAAGAAAGACAGAGGAGACTGCAAACACACYTGTCATAAATCATAGATATATTCCTAAAAAGTCCTGCAAAGTAAACTCAGTTTTATAAATCGGTRTGTGTTGTTTTACAGCATTAATTCGAAAGGTTATTAATAATGTAGCCTGATTTAAAAACTGATTTTAAATGAAAATGAAAGGAGATTTTGAAAGTAAAAAGCAATAAAATCTGAAAAATACAGTTTCTTGTGGATAAGTAAGTTCAAACTACTCAAATATAGTGCTCTAAGGATTTTCTTTGCCCCATCTTTGCAAGAATTTTAACCTTTTTACCTCTCCCAGAAAAGAGTCCAGGAAATTTAGCAAAGGGTATCAGATCTTGTGTAATCCTTTAATGAAGGCTTTGCTTGACTGTAGTTTCTTGTTAAGCAAGGATTAATTAATTAATTAATTAAATCTCATGTTGCTAAGAAGTTGCTTTGACATTTCCAAACATAGAACAAGGTGAGAAGGTCAGAGTTGTTGTCTGAAACACTACAAACAGATGAGCAGATTATTCCTTCCCTTGTTCATCCACCAGAAAGCACCCAGTTTATATTTAGAAAGCTTATTTATCACATATATCTGTCTGTAATTGTCAATACTGTTTCTTCTGTCTTTGCTTCCTTGTTATGGACATTTTACTGTAAGTCTAAGATTACCTCTTTTTAACTTAGAACACTGCAGTGGGTACTTAATTGCAGTTTAATTCTGATCTATTTAGACTTGTACTGTCAAACTAAGTAGAAAGATGCATTGTTTTTTAATTATACACTCCAATAAAGGTACCACAGTTGAATAAGTTTTGTCTACCAGCGATCAATTTTAGCAAGTACTATCTCCTTTTGTTCTTTTGGAGTGCAAGTCCATCATGTGAATTGCCTGTCACCCAGTAAATCTGGAACTGTTTGTTATAATAGTGCTGCTACTCTAATTTCAGAACTATTTCAAAATGGCTATCTGGACTGCTTCATTATGTAGAACATAAAAAGTAGTTGAGAGGTTTTCTTTCTGTCCCAGGTACCTTCAGGAGGTTTTGACTTTGAGATCAGAATCTCTCTGGCAGGTGTAACAGGAATACTAGAAAGGAATCCACATGTTTTTAGCTGTTTCCAGTGCAATATCATTTGTTCTTTTTGAAAAGATCTAAACAACTTTGAGAATTTAAGAACATCTGTCACTGATGCTTCAATTTTTTATTTAACTCGGTGTCTACTTTTAGGCTTTCTGTCATCCTTATTCTTCCATCTTTACTGTTTTCTTCGGTTGGAAACAAGACAGATAGCTAGTTACTTTTCTGCCAGCCCTAATGGTCTCTGAGCCACTGCCTGCAAACTGACACAGGGAAAAAAAAATGCTCAAAGAGCTTATGACGCTTCAGAAACTGTGATGGATGACTTTCAAGGCTGCTGCTTTTTCCTTTTGTTTCCTTTCGTTTCCTTTCTTATCTGAACTGTGACATATTCCTTTCCATTAATTCTTTTTGATTTGTAAAGAAAAAAGGAGGGAATGTTCAAAAAGGCATGCAACAGACTTTAAGGATTTAATTAATTAATTTACTGAGAGGTATTGATTAGCAATGGGTTTAAAGCAGACCAGATGTGGGTTTCTTACAGCCCCAAACAGAAAACATAGTCTGAGTTTTGATCACTGATTTACGATCATCAAAAGTAACTACATACAAGCCTATAGCATACTGGATGCCTAGCTGGAAAGCACGRCCTTTAGGAGAAAAGCTAATGGAAATGGGTAAGTAAATCAGCTGAAATGGTCAGAGTTTTGTAAAACTGGTAGTTGTTTCAAAACTTGTACAACATGTGGGTAGACGTGCACACTCCCTGCGTTGTATTCGAGGAAGAGGGGATTGGGAAGGACAGGGGTGAATCTGGAGCTTCCATTACATCCAACAGCCAGAAAAGGAGGTTGCCCCACTGGCAAGAATCATCGTTGCTCAGAATCAAATGTTTAAATGATGCAGTGCTTTCTGATATTTATTCATTTTGCACAGCCACTGCATGTAAGTTGACATTTAAAATGCACTAAGACAGCGCTACTTGATGTACTGTATTATGCAGCCTATCAGTTTTGAAATGGAGTTTAGCCTGTCAGCAAAATCCTCCTTGCTGTACTCAAATAAACTTAGTCAACCTTGGATCAAGGTGGCTTAGGGAGCCTACATAATTTTAATCCCCCTGTCATGTTTTTTCTTGTATTTATCAAGTATGTCATACTTGGGTTCTATGGGATCTTTCTCCATATGTGAGCATATGGACAGTCCCCTTTGTGTCCACAGGACTAAAGTATTTATACAAAATAAAATAACTTTAATTCTTATGGTTACTCAATGCCTTTACTTATTTTTCTCTTCCTTTATGTCTTTTACTCTTCCTTTGTGCTTGATGACTTATTTTCAGCATTTTCCAGCACACAACGTTAAATTATTGTTACCTCATACAATCAGTTATTTCATTACATAAAAACCCACCATGGATTTAAATTTTGCACCTCAGTAAGCATTAGAAAAAAATAGTTTTTCTTTACTGTTGTGTACAGCTAGACTTTTGCAGACTTGGATAACTTCTGACAACAGCAGATGTGGTCTTTGGGGAGATCTTGTGATCAACCCAGCCATTACAATGGCAAGTTCAAGTAACATCAGGTACAAAAAGCTTCCCAGGAACAGTCCATATCTTATTTTTTATAATGACTGACATAGATTTTTAMAAAACGTCTTGCTTCTTGCAGCGTGAAATCAAAATTCTTCATGACTCAGGGGAATAAAGGATACCAAAGCCCACCTCTGAGGCATCTGCATAATATCCTGCTCTTAAATTCAGGGAGGTCCTCTTTCTCCCTGTTCTTTAGTTGGCTCTTCTTGCTTCAGGGAACATATTTTATTTTCAGTAATTGAGAGTTTGGCTAGCTAGTGATTTGGATAATTGAGATGACTCTGTATATATTTATATTTACAAGATGTTCATAGCAATCTTTCTTCCATGACTACCTCTGTATTTTTTCCATTACTTCAGAGGCATACATCACTAGTCTTTCATCCAGCAAAATGACAGCTTCAAATCCTTCTGAGGCTTCATTGAATGAAAGGTTGTTATTCTTGTTAGTCTGTAGGGGGTTTCCATTCTTTTCTCAAATGTGCGAGCAGTATTTGCCACTGTCATATTTCCTACCTCTGCAATGAACTTTCTTCTTCCCTTAGTCCAAGGGATAATTTTCTTAAGGGAACAGTGGCATAATGTGCAATATAAGGATTCATGCTTTGATATTTCAGGTCATTAAGTCAATTCTTTTGTTTCTCCTCTCAAGTCACTTTTCTAGCACTGAAAATCTTTCCTTTTTTCATAACATCCATGTCATCAAATATCTCTTGTAGTGTTTTCATGCTTGTTTTATAGTCCAGCTTTGTTGATGCTACTTCAAGGGGAACTAGTCCTTACCTCTTCAGAGGCTGCTTCATTAACATCAAGTAACTCTCGTTGTTGTGCTCTGTAATCTACTGTGATATTTGCCAGCTGACACATTTACCTGCTAATAAAAAAAATGTTGAGGGACTGCAGATAAATCAAATGTATCTATTTAAAATATRCTGAAGTCTAACAAGTCTCTCTTACTCTTTCCTGCTAAACAGCCTTCTGTTCTTATTTTCAATACAGAAAAGACAGAGGCTACAAGGGTAGCTGTTTATTTAGATAAATGAAAAAATGAAAAAAGTGCTTCTATACAAAAACCTTTAATTTGTCTTGGGTACCTTTTAAATTGGCCTCAAAGCACACATGCACATAAATAAATGTTTCTTGCAGTTCGTTGGGAAGTGGACAGCAATTTCTCTATTGCTGGCTTGTTTACAAGTGCTTTTGAAAACTAAGGTAAGAATTGACTAACTAGATGAATTTATCCTCTTAAGAGCTACTTTTAGAATACCAAGCCCAAAACTGGACCACGTTGTTACTGAAGCAATCATCCTTTCCATCCACAGTTCTTTCCAAGGCATAACACTTCATGAGATTAACCCTGCACTAGTCTTTTGGTGAAGGAAATTTGGTAAGACTTCCATGATCTTTCAAATTGCAGAGGTGAGGCACAGGAGCGTGCTCCCATTTCTATGACTATTCTCCTGACTGAACAAAATATTTTCTCGCCTACAGTAGAGATTTGAGGACATGTCGTGGTTTAACCCTAGCCGGCAACTAAGCCCCACCCAGCCGCTCGCTCACTCCTCCCCAGTGGGATTGGAGAAAGAATTAGAAGAGTAAAAGTGAGAAAATGCGTGGATTGAGATAAAGACAGTTTAATAGGGAAAGCAAAAGCTGCACACGCAAGCAAAGCAAAACAAGTAATTCATTCACTACTTCCCATCGGCAGGCAGGTGTTGAGTCATTCCCAGGAAAGCAGGGCTCCATCACGCGTAACGGTTACTTGGGAAGACAAAACACCATCACTCCGAACGTCCCCTCCTTCCTTCTTCTTCCCCCAGCTTTTAATGATGAGCATGACATCATATAGTATGGAATATCCCTTTGGTCAGTTGGGATCAGCTGTCCCAGCYGTGTCCCCTCCCAACTTCTTGTGCACCCCCAGCCTACTCACTGATGGGGTGGTGTGAGAAGMAGAGAAGTCCTTGACTCTGTGTAAGCACTGCTCAGCAGTAATGAAAACATCCCTGTGTTATCAGCACTGTTTTCAGCACAAATCCAAAACATAGACCCATACTAGCTACTGTGAAGAAAATTGACTCTATCATAGCCAAAACCTAGCACATTCTCCACCCCTTATTCCATAGCATTTACATCATGCTCAGGTGTCACACTATCCAATACCTTCTCATTACCCACCACCACCCTTCCCATCCTTTGATATAATACAGATATCATTCCCTTAGTCTATGGACCACCCCTGTGAAATGTCTGTAAAATGTCCATAAATGTCCACAAAATGTCCACTGAGTTCATATAGTCCATGACTTTGGGCTCCATCTGTTATGGTGGTCACTCAAGACAGGAGAGGTGGTGTGTTCCGTGCAGTTACTGGGCACCAAAGTCAGCTCAGGTTGGGTCACTGCTGCACTCGCACTGCTTCTTGTAAAGCTTGTCCTCCATTGGTTCAGGTCGTTCCTGCTATAGTAATTCCTATAACACGCAACTCACATCATGGGTTACAACAATTTAAAGATATTTCCATTACAATCTCCACCCCTGGTCCCTTTGGGCCAGACCATAGGGTTTAACATTGCCATGAACTTGTCCCCAAAACCAGCACAGGACACTAAGCTGAATTAATAAAAATATATTTACTTTAATGACACAGATAAGACTAGTGAGTTTAATTTTACTGAACTATTGGAATAGCCCTTTGTAACAGAAATAATTGTTACTGGCTTTACAGAGCAAGCTTCAAATGTATTTTGATTTAAATACATTGATGATTCTTCCCACATTTTTRCAAAAGTTCAGTTGCACATTCTATCCCGTTTCATTCAAACTTGCTATAAGCATGAACTTTTAGTGAAAATCAGATTTATTTATAGACTTATTGGTACTTT
Source organism: Oceanodroma leucorhoa (assembly GCA_030449065.1). Lineage (NCBI taxonomy): Eukaryota > Metazoa > Chordata > Aves > Procellariiformes > Oceanodroma > Oceanodroma leucorhoa. Next base: position 1,805,088 of record JASVER010000009.1, on the reverse strand, counting down.
GGAGAAGAAAGGAATGAAAATGACCATGGCCATGTGAATCCCTTGACAACAGTAAAATATCTACTGGCTTTAGTGGGATCACCATCAATATCCTAGTTTTTTTGCTTCCCTTTTTACACTTTCTAATACCTTTAGTTACTAAAATAGTGATCATCTGTTCTGTGTTTTGTGAAGATCTTTTCCACTCTCAAGAAACACGGTTACATTTGCATTCAGTCCTAGATATTTCTTTTGACTTCACAGTCTTTTAGACTTCCATGATTCACATATGTCAAGCTAAAATCCTACCATTGTTCATCTAGTGGATTGTTTGCCTTGTCTTTGTAGCCCCTTGTAGTGACTTAACCCTAGCCAGCAACTAACACCGCACAGCTGCTCACTCACTCCCCCGCCTCCGGTGAGATAGGGGAGAGAATCAGGAGAGTAAAAGTGAGAAAGCTAATGGGTTGAGATAAGAACAGTTTAATAATTGAAATAAAGTAATAACAACAACAACAACAACAATAATAGAATATACAAAGCAAGTGATGCACAATGCAATTGCTCACCACCCGCTGACTGATGTCCAGCCTGTCCCCGAGCAGTGATCGCTGCCCCCCCAGTCAGCTCCCCCCAGCTTATATACTGAGCATGGCATCAAGTGGTATGGAATACCCCTTTGGCCAGTTGGGGTCAGCTGTCCTGGTTATGCTCCCTCCCACCTTCTTGTGCACCTGGCAGAGCATGGGAAGCTGAAAAGTCCTTGACTAGTGTAAGCACTACTTAGCAACACCTAAAACATCAGTGTGTTATCAACATTATTCTCATACTAAATCCAAAACACAGCACTATACCAGCTACTAGGAAGAAAATCAACTCCATCCCAGCCGAAACCAGGACACCCCCCCTTTCACTCTTTATCCCTGTGGTTGAATTAATGTGCCTGAGTCCAGAGCAACAGTGACATTTTACTGATAGCTCTGGGAAAGTGCCTCATGCATGCCTTTGGTAGGAGAAATAATTTAAGAAATAAATGGCCGCAGCTCATAGATTTTTATGAATGTCAGATTTTGTTGGGATTATATGCACACAGTAAATGCAGTCACTTCGTATGTGCACTGTATTCCATGACATGTAAATTTAATAAGGCTTTACTTTACTTACAAACATTATTGCATCTTTGCATGGCTGAGGGATCAGAGAAGTTCTGTTAAGACTCATATAATTATGATGGAGATTTTTAAAGCTTGCTGTTCTTTCAAGGAGTTCATCAGATTGTTTGATACCAATTTTGGTTTACTTCCTGCATTTTGGCTGAATAAACATTATCATTGGCATTACATAATACTACAAATTCTTACTTGTAACAGTAGAAAATATTAACTTTAATTAAATTTGAATCTAATGTCTACTGCACTAGAGTCATGCAGCTATAGCCTTGCTATATGAACTTGTTTGKTTTCTACTTTAGGATATTCTGTTTTCACAAAAATCCAGTGTTATTAATGATGACCATTAAAATACGGCAGTTTGTATTACAAATGAAAAAATCATCCTCAAAAAAATGAATGCAACTGAATAGGCAAGAAGCTTGGTTTTCTTTTAAAAGATATCACTACTCTGATAATTTTTACTGAGATAACTTGTGGGACATAACCAAGTACAGACTTCAAAAAATGTAGGTGTTACATTTATGCATATATAAAATATTACTAAAGACTAGAAGTATGAGAAGGGAAGGAGTCATAGCACCCAATTTTAGACACTAGGAGTTAGCTGTCAAGTGTGAACTGGTCACTCTAGACTTGCTTTGTAGGGCAATTCATTTTACTTATCCTTGAGGCTTATGATGAGATGACCTTTAGGAAGTGGTTACTTCTTTCCAGTGAGTACAAAAGGAGCCTAGTTTGACTGAACACCATTTAGTTAGGGCAGATGAATCTTACTGTCTTAGCACTAGAAGATACCAATGAGTTCCATTCTTCAAAACTAGTCTTTATTTGAACAGAAATATATGAGCCAGAAAAGAAAAATACTTTAAATGATGAAAAAACCAGATCTTCTGAAAGAGATAAAATGAAAGTTGGAAAAGAGTGCTCTCCCTAGCCCCAGTGTTCTTACAAGAACATTTGTTTCCTCCAGTATTGACAATTCAGCATTTTAAGTGCTTCCAAACACATTTGTGGCTCTCTCGGAGAGACCCTTTCCAGCTGTGCTGGGCTGAGGACGTGTTCCCTGCAGAGCCAAGCTCTCTGCTACTCGCAGGAATCTCCCACTCCCCACATGAGCTGTAGGCACCCTGCTACATCCCTGCATGCCCCGTCCTCCACTGCAGACAGGTCTCCAGGCTGAGCATACATAGAATTTTGTTGGGAAAGCAAAATCCCCTCTCCCATTGCTTTTTCTGAAGTCATTTAACCTGACAGAGACTGCAATAGCCAGACAAATCAGAGTCAGCCTTCCCCTCTGCTGCCCAGCTGCAGCCTTTTAGCCCAGGTTACAATCTACAGGCTTAAACACAGTAAACTCTGAAACATTAAATCCTTTAAAATCTTACCACAAAATGGTCTCTAAGAGGTTCACCTACAAGTTTCCCAGCGAATTTCCCATCTCCATCTTTCCATTTCCAACTTTCCACTCTCCCATGGCACAATTTTGATCATTATGGCTAATGCAGATAACCATGAACAAGGTTTTGTAATTATGTCAGAAATGGAAGAGCGCGCTGCACAGACTGGAACTACTGCTATTTGTCACCTTTACATTGCCAGGATGTGTGTGGGAAAGAAACAGGGTATACTTCAGAGCTTTGGGGATCTTCAGAACTAAAACAGTTATTGTGAACAGTACTTTAAAAGTTTGATATGTCATACTCACAATACTTATGTTTTTCCTTCTTCACATGCCTAGAACTGCCCTGGCATAAGTACCGAGGTGCCTGACTCCTGTCTCTATTCCTGGGGGTTATTTCAGGAGGAGATGAATTATATTCTGAAGTACCTAACAGATCTCCCTCTCCAGTAGCAAGCACAACGGTCAGAAAAAAGGAGCTTTTCTCCCCCAGTTCTTGGGTTGGTGCCCTGCTTGTTTAAGCAATTATATTAGAGGTGGACCATAGCACTGCCTTCTTTTTTCTTCCCTGTTTAAAAAGGAAAACAGTGAGCTGTCTCAGCTCTTTGACAAAAAAACTGCTGGTGATAGTCATAAAAATCACCTTCCTCGGTGGATCAATTTTCTCTCCCTATTCTCTCCCACTATACAACCCTCCTAAGCACTTGGCAGTACGTTGAGTGTTCACTTGTGGGCCCAGATTCCTAAAATTCTTGTCAGGCTCAGTATCTTTCACTGGATCTAACACTGAGTATTTGTCTGCATTACATCTTGCATTACATCTTGCATTACCTGTATCAAGCCTCTGCCTGTTCTGGCTCTTTCTTTGGGTATTTGAGGTGGAATAGATGTAGTAGATGATTCAGCTTCTCTCTTGACTGTGTCCTCAATGTATTAGTTTTGTTTTAAATGAATGCACAAAATTTTAACAACATCTTTGGGGAGACTATTTAAAAGTCAGATGTATTTCATGGTTAGGAAGACAGAATAAGTAAAGTTTTCTTTTCTACATTGTAGAGGAACTAATTGTATACTGCTTATGATTTTGCTGATAATGTCAGTTCACATAAGAGTATGAATGTCCCCTGACAGTTTTGCTTTAGCTTGTTTATTCTTTGAATTTGCAGGAATTATAAAGCAGTAAATTCAGTTCTCAAAATTTTACATTCATATAGTTACAAAAGGCATGGCCTTTACACTATTTCCAACAAAAAAGTGAACAGGTCTGTTGTTTATCACACAAAACATAATCCTGTTTAATACTTGAATGACCCTTGCATCAAATCCTGATCTTCATCCTTGTGCAAGTATAGGAACMTCACTCTAGCAAAGGAAATAGTAATTGAGGAACAGCTTATGGAGCTGCTTTTATCTTCCCTTAATATTGTTTTTTCCTTGTGAAAGACCAGCTTCCTCCTTTTGATTTTATGTTCAAAAAGAAGATTCAAATGTTTCACTATAAGACAACAGACTGTCAGTACAGACTGACATCGAAGTTCATCTTGGGAGTGTTAAGTTCATGACTATAGTGAAAATAGCAATTATGTAGAAAGCAGCGTTACAACTGGCATTGCAAGCCCGCAGAAATCTGCACTGCACATACAAAAAATCAGTGTACCTATGCCAGATAAAATATTTTTTTGAAGTTTTCCAGGTGGCTTGGTGTCTTCTTCAAACACAGAGGCTGATTTTCATAGACAGAAAGAGGTATTTTGGTGTGAAATGTGTTCAGATTTCAATGTGGCAATGGTACATTTAACCTGGAGCAAATATGTGAAAATATTATCCAGGACGAAATTTGACAATTACTTTCCAAGCAGAAGAAAATGCACTTTTTGCATGTGAACTTTCTGAAAGCCATAAATTATGGTTCCTTACAGCCTTACAATGGGAGTTAAATAAACAACTATGTGCAGTGAAAAACCATTTCAAAAGCACAGTAAAATTCTCATATCCAAAGTGGAAAATATTTTTAACATTTTTTGTTTGCTAATAGTTTTCCGATAACAAATAGAGGGATTGGTAAATAAATGTTGCAATAATTTATGTAAATGAAGAAAAATTATGAGCAGACTAGTTTACTGTTTATACAGCTCCCAATTGATCACTTGCCCAGAAATGTGCCTAGAGTTCTGATAAGTAGCATTGAATTTAGAATTTCCACAAATTCTGAATGTGCATTTCTCTTCCATTTTTTCCATTGAAGAAACTGGAACCTGCATAAGATGATGTTAACTCTACTGGAATTTATGAAGTTATTTCCCTCCAAGATGACTAAGTAGAATTATAGTTAGATCTTACATGGGTAAATTCATCCCTTCTAGAGATGCATGTGTCTTTCTACTGGCTCCAGGGAGAGAATAGGGTGACTGTGAGGCCTCAGTCATTTTTTATTATTATAGACTATTTCTATTAGTGGTAACCAGGAACAGATTTTATTTAATTTCCACACTGTACTCTTGAAATTATACCCTCTGCCATGTCAAAACAGCCTTTCCAAAGTCTGGGGTCCCAAACACACAAAATGAGTCAGAAAGTAACTAAACTGACCACCAGAGATGATGCACAGAGTATTTATTGAGAATCCGAGATCAAACATACAGATGGAAAGTAAGCCTCAGATTTTCCAGAACCTGCTCTTTTGTTGAGATGTAGAAGTAGCCAGTACTACTTCATACAATTCACATCATCAAAATTAGGTTTGTTCCTTACTTATGCTATACTCAAATTCAATATCTAGTGATGCTTTTTTCAGCTTTACAGTAAAGAAAGGCCTAAATTCAGTTGTGCAATGGGAAGTAATTTTCCCATAGCAGTCTGACTTGATTTAGCTATCAATCAGCTGTAAGATAAGAAAGCTATTTTGCATAAGATGCCAGCATTTCTAGATTTTCACATTTATGGGACTGTATGCTGTTGTCCAAATTTGAACAGTAAGGGACCAGTCGCTCACCAACGTGTCAGTTATTGCTGCTGTAAGCACTCTTTTGCCATGTGATATTTCTATATGCATTGCATAGGTCTTGACATTTTAAAAGCATGCTGTCATTTCTTCTGTCATTTTCTTATTTTTCTCACAGCTGAAGCACATAATACATCTGGAATGTGTCCTAACATCAGTGCATGGTACTGTCTGGTAGAAGTTTTACATACAGAGTGTTCAGCTGTGTAAATTGTTAATCTTTTCTGTTATTTGGCTTGTTTGACTGAAGGCACTAACCATTATCAAGTATTCAATACTCATGGCAAATATATCCATAATTCAGCATTATTCCATCTACTTAAAACTACTGCATATATTCGTAGTATCTCTAATTCTACTGCTGCCCCTGTTCTATGGAACAGCAGATTTTCTCTTAATCCCTGGAGACTGCATGGTATTAAGAAGTCATTAGTGGTGGATAACAACTTTATTAAGCCTACTAACTTATGAACAGGGTTGCATATATCCTCAATGGAGCTCTTTACATTAATCATCTACCCCCACAGAAATTTCTATATATCAATCCTCTAATTCTAAAGAATCCAAAAAGCATTGCAAGCACTGGGCAAAAACCCAACCAAGGCCATAAAGCAAAACTTCTTGGAAAGTCACATGCGAGTCACGAAGATGTACAGCAGCAGCAAATGTATGCATAGGTATGTCGGGAGGAAGCTGGCCTCTGTGCAGTGGCCCCCCCTCCACCTGAAGCAGTGCAACTCCATCCCGTTCTTCTCTCCCAGCAGTGCTGACCAGCTGCTGCTGTCCTGAAATGACCAAATCCCACTCTTGGATGTTTGTATAAGGGCCCTGAGTGCATCTTTCCCTCTGAAAGGTTTGCCTGCCAGAGTGACCCCCTTCCCCTGTGGGGGAAGATGCCCCCACAACCCTGCCTTGCTGCCTGGCTGGGGGTGGTGAGGCCCTGACCCACTGGCTGCCTGTCTAAGGTTATTAAGAGAGATTGTCTCTTCAAAAACAAATTGCAATAACATGTTACTGAGGTTATGAGGTTACGAGACTATAGCCCTGAGCTAAAGGGAAAATTTTCAGAGCAGGCATATTGAAATGAGTTTTCAAACAGTGAACATCGACCTTTTAGATGATTTGATATTCCCTGTGCTTTGAAAGTAAGCAAGCATATATTATTTCTGTACTTCCAGTGTGAATCCTTCCTCATTCATAAAATTATCTGTTTCTATATTCCAAGGTAGTAGATGGGTCACATCAGATGCTGAAGCAAATGCCCTGACATCTGAATTAGCTGTCTGATCTTGCTAAGAAGGTAACCCACAGGAACATGACAGCAATTGATTTTAGATACCTCATTTTTTCATGCTATCCATGACACCTCACATCTGCAGTTTCCCATTTTAAATTATGAAGAAGTTTAATCTCAGAGAAAGCTTTATTCAAGCATTGTACTTCTAGATGAACAGCGTGCACTCTTTTCCCTGAAGTTTAATGCAATACAATTTTGTTTTCATGTATTTCTGCTTCACCAGTGTATTCCATTAAGGCATTTTCAGAAACATAAACCAGAATATCTCTTACTATATTGTGCACATATTCCTTAATAAGATCTGGGCATGTCTCTCCAGGGATGTTTTGTTTAGTCTAGTTTAGTTTAGTTTTGCTTTGTTTTTTATCAGTATGATGTTCTGACTTTTTTCTGAGCAAACCTGTGCCAAAACTCTTTGAAGACTGATATCTATAACACTGAAGTCTTGGCATTTATCTCACACTGCTGCATTTTTTTTAGTGATTAGAGTGCTGGTTCAACAACGTCTGCCCTATGAAAGATGTAAATGAAGTATAGTGATASCAGAAGACTTTGCTACTCTGCACTTCCTAGCATCACAGGCTGTAATAATATTGTCACTTGGAACTCTGCATTCACAATTTTATGTTATCACTGTCAGAACATGAAATGTAACTTTGGTGGAAAGGTGGGGACTGATTTTTCAAAATATTAGTTGCCTTTGGTGAAACTCATCGTTATTGCTGTTCTTGAAGACACTGATCCTCGAGTTTATTTAAAAGTTCTTTAAAGTACAAACAAAAATGATGCATGGTAATTAAAATCCTCTTCCAGCTACAACAACTCTTTCATACATTCTTCTCTAAAGTGATGTTTTATATTCATAATATGTTAAAAATTAAGTGCTGAAAGCATATTCAAAAACATTTTCAAAATGCTTTCTCTTTTCACCTGTAATTGAGTCATCAATATTAGCAACCAGCTATGAAACTAATTTGGCTTATTGCATTACTCATCCTCACATCTTAATTATTGATTAACACTCTTACTGACAGTAAAAGGTTCCCTTTGAAATGTAATTACTGCATTGTAACACTATGCTATGACTGTCTCCAAAATTATCTGTGCCACAAAATTTCTTTATAATTAAAATAATAGGTTTAAATTTGCAGCTGGACAGCAAGCAAGTATGTGAAGCTTAATACATTCATATGTATTAAAAGATCATCTGTAATAGACAAGGGAATTAAACATCATGATATGGTTTATCCCTCCAGAAAATGAACTCAGTAGCCAAATGAATGTTTCATGGCTTTTGCCACCTGCTTACCTTCCTCCATCATCTGTATATCCCTTGCAAAGATCATGTTTCTTTGATTAAAACCCAGTCTCACTGGGAAATTACAAAATTAATGTTTTTCTTTGTGCTAGCAACACTCTGTTAGTACATTACATTAAGTCAATCATAACATGATGAAAATATATTAATGTGTACATGAAGTTCATTATATATGATACATTAYTCATTTTACATGTTATTATAATAGATCATAGAATATGGCAGTTTGGCTAGAGATCTACTTTTAGTCTTGAAGAAGATTGTCTCATATATGCTGAGTTTGAAGAGATATGATGCAAAATCTTCATGTTTTTAACAAGCTTGAGTGGTTATTGTTTAGTAGTCAGAATGCTCTGCACACTCCTGAAAATTATTTTTGAGTGACTGGTGTTTAATGTTTCTCTCCCTGCAATGGACTCTCAGGAACATCAGCTTGTTGGTCACAACAAGCTGCTTCTCTATCTGCTGGGTAACTATTCACAAAATAAAATTACTTACAATGTTGCATTTGGTTATCTTTACTAGTGAAATGAGTCAGCTTACCTTGTCTGCACCACTTGATTTTAATCATCGACTTAATTCACTGACTTTAAACAAGGTACTGTGAAAATAGAGTCAAGACCAGTCCACACCCCAATAAGCAATCCAAGTTTAACAAGAGACAGACACAGACCTTGGCTAGACCTGAGTTGGTTATCAAGCCCAGAAGATAGGAAAATGCCTAAGACAGATGAGAACAAGAGGAAATCTAACCTGTGGTTTCGAACAGCACATTTAGTAAGCAATGAGAAGACAGCTAGTGGAGAGAGCTTGTATTGTCAAGGACTTTTGCAGTCAATGATATTAAGACATGTTTGTATGGTAATGGCAGGAGAGGAAGATGTTGAAGAGTGAGTTAGGAAATGAGTAAGCCCGTGTGTAAGCATGGGAAGGTTGCAGTCACTGGGACAGGCTGAGATGTCACGGAATGTATGGCTGTCATGATGGGAAGTGCTGTTGCAAGGAAGCTGTTGGAGAGCAGGCAAGGTCACTTTTTTGTTTATTTTGCCTCTATAAAAACACATTTCCACTGCTTGCTTATTTATATTGCTCTTCATGAGTCTCTCTTCTTTACAAAAGTACTCAATAACCACTGATAGAAACGGTTTGGGGATAATAAATATCTAGAAAGCCTTTGTTTTTATCAGAAAATGTTGTTATTCCTTCCTTTGAGCAGTTATTCTTTTTCACTCTGTGCGTCTTGTTTTGTGTCTTCCTTAACATCTGGAAATTACTTAATACGTAGAGTTCATTTTTCTGTAGTTCTACTATTACTAGACTAATTAGCATTTTCATTTTTAAGGATCAATCCATGACTTTTACATTTTAGTGTAGTGATATTTTAGTTTTTGAAAGGCAGTTGTCAGCAATGTAGTTTTAGGTCCAATTCCTTTTGAGAAGAATAAGTCAGTAAATAATTATGAGACCCAACCAAAGGTATTAAATTGAGGCTTATCATCCCTTCTAGTCACTCCCACAAATCTTGTCTTTTTCCTTCTCTCAGTGTATTCCCCCAAACTCAGACAGTCTTTCTTTTAAAATTTTGTATGCTTTTTAATCTCAAGGGGACTTTCACCAGGACCCCTTAATTGTTTATTTATACACTTATTTAATTCAGCTAGATTTTGAACTATTTTTACTGAAACAATGTTTCTTTAACATCCACAAGTTGTCAGGTTTTGTAAGATGTTTTCTTGGGGTACTACAGTCTTATTCATAATTCGGCCATCACCATTCTGAGTTCTCATATCCCCCACAGAGGATTGTTAATAATTTCATCAGGTGTCCAGATTGTGCATTTTTATGTAGTTCTCTTGATTTCAGATTTTACTGATTAAACYCTCTGCACAGCATCATTTCTTTAACCAATTGTTTCCAGCTTTTTTTTCAGTGAGCGTCCCCCAGATCTGAGGTAGGAGTCTGTGATTTATCTTCATGGAGACACTGCAACAAATTTAAATTTTTTCTTGGGGGGGGACAGTAAGGCTTTGCTTAGACATTTTTCCTTGTGATACTGGGTGCTATGAATGTTATAAAATCAAATCAAACTCCCAAACAGTCTTCTGCCTTCACCAGTAAGCCAATAATGCAGCTCCTGTGCGCTTAGGGCTGCCTCAGCTTACAACCACCACACAGATGAGGAACACAGAACTCTTGGCAATAAGGTTCTTCTTTGCTCTTTCTTCTGGCTGCAGTGTTATACAAAGATCTATCCAGAGGAAAGCTAAAAGTTTCTATATCTGCCCTTGGAGGAAGATGTGTGGAATTCAATAGGAGGAGCAGATGAAAAAGCTAAACGATTTCCATGGATGGACAAGTGCATGAAAGGGTGTCGTTAAAGGACTCTGCTTTCGGTAACCATGTTCCCAACTCATAGAGTGCTACAGATCGAAACTTCCACCCAGTGAGCATTCCCACCTGGCAGAATAGGTGAGTAAACAAATCTTTGAATTTCTGCAGGTGCTCCAGGTCTCCAGCTCCATRCCAGCCTCCATCACAATAAGCAATTGCTAAAGAATCCTTATATGCATTTTCCCTGTGTGATTTAAAAGCCGTGCAATGTTTATAGTGTGTCATATGCAGCCCATATACTAACAATCTGCCCAGGTGCCAGCTGACCAACTGTGTTTGCAGTGCTCTGGTAAGCAGGGACTTTTGTGTCCAACTACGACAGCAAGGAAAATGTCTGAGTCAAATAAACCACATGGGTCACCTCTAACACTACCTTAACCTGTCCCCTCAGGTAAGAGGAAAAAGCTGTGTAGATTCCATGGAGCTGATGGAAAAAATTTTAAAACTAAAGAGTACTTTGTCTTTCATATTTTTTGAGGTTTCACACATTTCTTAAGAATAAAGTGATCCTTTAAATAGATACTAGTTTTATTTACCAGAACTGAAATGTATTGCAATGTTTTCATGGGTATGTTCCTATATTGAAATGAACTACAAAAAATTAATCAGAGCAAATATAAATGTTTTTCAAATATCACTTTCAGGTCCTACGAATGAAAAATGCCTTTTCTATGAATATGTATTTTTCTTTCCTTCAAAGAGTGGTCTATTTTGAGATTGGTTTCTGTAAAATTTACTGGTTTAATTCTGTTATTAAAAATAGTTGCAATGATAAACATTCAACAATCGTTATTAAGTTATTTGATTCATAATATTTGGTGCTTACCAGCAGTATAGCTATTTGTGCTGCAAATTATAATATTCAAAGTACATAAGTAATCGATCATGTACTTGTTGAATAGCTCATTCTCAGCTATTTTCCATCGCTATTGCTGATAGGAATCTTCAGAAGGATGATTAATGTGTTCTAGGATACCATTCTAAAGTCACAAGATTTGCAGCTGCACGTTTGCCAAAAGAGAGAAAAGACTTCTGCTCTGCAGTGCATGTAATCAAGCATCCAGCTGTTGAAAATGTTATAAAATAATGAAGCATAATTGGAGAACTTTTAGGCAGGGCTTCTACTCTGTCTCATAGCAGCTGGTACAAGTGGAAAAGCCTAGTAAACAAAAAGTGACATTGCTTCTTCCAGATATGAGTTAACAAGAAATTGATATATGCATACCCCTAAGAAAAAGGAAAGTCAACGCAGTGGCTGAAGTAAATATAAGTGGGGAAATGACCGACAGAACTATTGACTGTGAATAAACCACCAGAAGCACAGGCAGACAATGGAAGAAGTAATTTCCCATGACATTACCTGCCAAGCAATAGGAGACCAATAGCAACCCTTCCAGAGGATAATGGGGCATTTACTTGCATGCACAGTGAGTAATGGCAAATGAAGTACAGCTCCAAATTGTTTCCTTTTAAAAAACTCTTTATACTTTTGCAAGAGGCAACAAAAGCATAGATTTACACCTCTGCTGGTGTAAATCAGCGTATCTCCAAGGAAGTCACCAACCAGGCGTTCATATTTATTTGGTGTGAATCTAAGCCAAAGGAAGGAAGCTGAAATCCAAAAAACAAGTCCTTAGTCATACACAGAGTGCCATAAATACCAAATGCATATGGATATAGCTACTCTATTAACCTGGGAGTCTCTGTGTAACTAAGGAAGTGCCAGCATACGGAAAACAGGCAACTGTAAACATTTCACTTGAGCAGCATACAAAATGATACATGCTCTGAGTAGGCCAAAGGATGGAATGGATCATCTCTGTCAATGAATCTCTTTCAGGTAATTGCATCATATAAAATGTTATATAACACATATATAATCACTTGTTCCTATAATGGGTGCACTCCATCTTCAAGCTGTTTATATTCCACACTGCTTCAGTTAGAAAGCTGTCCCAGCACTACACTTTTGCAGAGATTAGATGAAAACTTTTCTTTTAACTAAGTATTTATTCATGGCTACTATACTTACATGTGTTGTATCAATGGGGATCGTTCCATGTGATCTCAAATCATACAAAAATGCTACTTGAGTCCATGCAATTTGGATTGATAATTATTGCTTGTTCTAATAATATTGGAAAGGATTGTGAGCTAACTGGTCACATACAGAAAGTGCAAGAGCACTGGAGACCATCTTCACAAACAAAACCTAGGGAGAATGATGTATACGATAGTGTTTGATCTATTTCACTATGTCTTGATTTGCCATGATTACAGGATCTTTGCTTTTATGCATATCTTTCATTCATCCATCTATTTTTCAGTAGGATGACACCACCTTTCTTCATAAAACAAGATTTCTAGAATGAAGCAGTGCTGCTGCTTTGGTTAAAGGCAAAATCCAGGGTTGGTAGACAGCTAATCTTCCTCAATGCTTGGAAGCACTGTTTTAGCTTTGCAGTCTGACAGATTGCTCTGACAGACAACTAGCCAGTTTTTAAATTTCTTTAACTGTTTCTGTCTAATTCCTGACATCCATGTAAGAAAGAATGTGATTTATTTAATTATTAGCATTTCTGCCTCCCAGCCCTCTTCAGACTTTTCCAAATCTCTCAAAAGCAGTTTAGCAGTTTTACACATAGTGCTCTGCAAGGCAGTTTTTTAGCAAAAGATTATATTTGCTTTTCTCAAATTCTTCTGGCTTTCTTAACCTATATCTTCTGTGAAAAACAGAGAGAATAAGTACATTGAATCATAATAGACAATTTAATTTCAACTTGTATTTAATATTCTTGTGCTATTCTATAGGAACTCTTATTCCTAATGTTGCATTGCTTCTTTCTGTCATAGCAAGAATAAATGAATGTGGCACATATCTCAACCTGAAATATCCATGGCAGTAATACTCAAATGATCATACTTAAGGCAATGCTTCACATAGTGTAACTGTTTTAAAGCAAATGCTGCACATTCTAAGTGGCAGAGGCCTTGAAAAGGGATAAAATATGGCATTTCTGTCATATTTGAAAGGATAACATTAATCTTACTTAACTTTGAAGCACATGCTTTTGTTTTTACAAGCTTAATACAAGACCTTTGTCAGTGAGGATTTGTATGTGTGAGTAGTCACTTGGTAGCTAACATAGCAAATATACACAGACACAGGATAAACTTCTAAATAGTCTGAAAATTGGTAGCTAAAAAGCATTTTGTTAGGGACCTGATTTTATTATCATCTTTATTTTTTCCCATTATTTTTCTAAGTTTTTTTTTTTCTCTTTTGCAAGGAGTTACCCTGAATCTACTAATTTTGTTTTTAAAGATACAGTTTATATGTACAGAGTGACACCTGTACATAAAAATAGTTAAGGTATGACTGAGATGTTGCTGACTTTGATTGTTGCTAATAGTACTTTTTGCACAATAGTGCACTATTCAGCGCAATTAACAACACCTCGTGCAGTGAGAAACAAGAGATTTTGTAGACAGTGGGCCATCTAGTGTGAAGTAGAGCCAAGGGTGAGGACCCTCAGAGTGGAATTCCTTTCTCCTTTCTTTTCCCATATGCCATTCAGGCGTATAATCTAAAATGCCTGTTGTGGTTTAACCCGGCAGGCAGCCAAACACCACAAAGCCGCTCGCTCATTCCCCCCCCCTCCCCCGTGGGATAGGGGAGAGAATCGGCGAAAAAAAAAGTAAAATTTGTGGATTGAGATACAGTTTAATAGAACAGAAAAGGAAGGGATAGTAATAACAATAATAATAATGGTAGAATATACAAAACGAGTGATGCACAATGCAATTGCTCACCACCCGCTGACTGATAACAGAGCCGCAATTGCTACTTCCTGGACCACGCCCCCTATTTATAGACTGAGCATGACATCACATGGTATGGAATAGCCTGTTGGCCAGTTGGGTTAGCTGTCCCGGCTATGCTCCCTCCTAGCTCCTTGTACATCTGGCAGAACATGGGAAGCTGAAAAGTCCTTGACCAGTAAACTGCTTAGCAACAACTAAAAAATTCAGTGTGTTATCAACTTTCTTCTCATACTAAATCCAAAACACAGCACTAGGAAGAAATTTAACTCTATCCCAGCTGAAACCAGGACAATGCCTCTGTTGACTCTCTCCATAATAGTTGGAGACAGAAGCACTTGTAAAGTTGATTCATCTTATCTAGATTAAACAGTCATCTTAGAGTGTGATGAATCATTCTCCCCATTTACTGTAGAAAGACCAAGATGACTTTTTTTGGCTAGACACCTTGCTTTCAGATGCCTAGATTCAGAGAGGTGAATCCTACCCCTATACCTTAGTGGATGCTAGAAATCAAGACCCCCAGTCAACTTGTTTCAGGCAATCTGGAGACTCGGTAGCTACTACTCTCAAGTAGCTTTACTCAGTTCCTGTGTTTAAAGATTTCAGCATAGTCAGAAGAGTTAGAGTCAGCAGGATGGGCTACATCGTTTGTGAAGACAGATGTACTGTGGAGTGAATATATGATAAATTGTCTCCAGTCGGTCTCTGCAAAAAAAGGGCTATTTGACTTTCTTGCAAATTGCCTTTCTTTTGCAAGAATGTATCTCTATATAAAAATACTTTCTTTCCTTATATTTCAAATAAAACAAGAGATTCAATCACTTGCTTGGGATTACCTTTCTTAAGCAAAAACATGTGAATAACTCAGTGGAACTTAAGCTCATGATAAGAGCATGAAAGAATACACTTTTTGAATAACCCAAGCTCATTACAATCCCAGCTTGGTTAAAAAGTCTGTTTATGTTCTTACTTTCATGTATATCTATGAAAGGCATATTCAGTGGTACTGAAGGTTGTTAATGCACTTGGTCTTGCTAATGCCTTGTTATAATATCTTATTGGATTTCTGCTCTGTTTCTGCATATGTATAAGACATATTTCCTGCATAACCACAAAATGCACTGACATACTTCAACTTTCACATGTCTCAAGAAAGAAAATGCTATTGATAAGTTGCTGCATGAAAAAAATAAAGTAGAAGTGCTAGTTTGAAAGTCCACAATTACATCCTAGTTGTGCTGGTCTACTGTGCATATTGTAGCTAAGGGAAAGTTCTCAGAGAGGGTACTCATGGTGGTCAGCAGGCACCTAAGTGTTTGCTTTGCTGGTGCAAATTTGCTCTGACTGTAAGAAGTCAGTTACCAAACTGGAAGGCAGGTAATCACAGCTGTCTTTCTGCAGACTTCTTGGCTCAAGATAAGTGCTTTTCTTCTGTCTTCAAACCAGTTCATTTTTCTTGGGTCTACAGAATGGATAATGTGATTTTTTGACTATCTGCAAAGTGTTGCTGGGAAGCTATTACTGCCACTTTAAAAAGAGTGCTTTATTGCAGTTATTGTCAATTAGCTTATCACAGTCTACGACTATACCTCTAACCAAATGTAGGAATCTACATTGAAGCTAGCTATATACATGCCCTAAATCATCAATAGAGTGTTCATACCATTCAAAAATCTTAGGGTTACTAGTGCAGATGAACATGTCTGTACTGCAGATATCCAACATTATGTCAGATGAATTCCACCCTAAGACATTAAATATGGCCCAATTTGTATTATTCCAAAAGAAACACTACTTGTTTATGTGTATCTTTTAAATAGTGTGAGAATAATTTTAGCTTTTATTCATATGCAAGAACACTTTGCTATTAAAGTAACTTCTAACTAAATACTGCAAGAGTCACATTAGATTACAGTTTTGTTCAGTTCTTTTTCTTTATCCTCACAACAGGTAATACTCAAGGTCAAGTTTCCTATTAGTATGCTAAACCCCACTGCTCTTGCTCAGGAGTTAGTCTGTTAACTTATGTGTGTGAGAGTTGTAAATCTCTGGTACATTTAAAATTTGGCTTCTTGGTGTTAAGGAAGGCAGTACACAGTCTCAATTTTGCTTTGCTTTGCTTGTACGATTACAAGGGAGATTTTTATTTCCCTTCTAGGTCAGAGAGCTGATATTGTCATATATCTAAAATTCATATTTCAGGAGCAGAAAGTCTTCCTGATTTCAGAATCTTTTGGGGAAATTTTCCAGATCCTCTCTGTCGGCAGCATAGCCTTACTGCCAATTTGTCCTAGATGTCTGAAGTACTAGAACTCAAAATTTGCATGGAAGAGTAATCATAGAATCATAGAATAGTTTGGGTTGGAAGGGAGCTTTAAAGGTCATCAAGTCCAACTCCCTGCTGTAGGCAGGGACATCTTCAACTAGATCAGGTTGCTCAGAGCCCCATCCAACCTGACCTTGAATGTTTCCAGAGATGGGGCATATACCACCTCTCTGGACAGCCTGTTCCAGTGTTTCACCACCCTCATTGTAAAAAATTTCTTCCTTATAGTTGGTCTAAATCTACCCTCCTTTAGTTTAAAAACATTCCCCCTTGTCCTGTCGCAAGAGGCCCTGCTAAAGTCTGTCGCCGTCTTTCTTATAAGCCCCTTTTAAGTACTGAAAGGCTGCAATAAGGTCTCCCCGAAGCCTTCTCTTCTCCAGGCTGAACAACCCCAGCTCTCTCAGCCCTTCTTCAYAGGACATGTGTTCCAGCCCTCTGATAATTTTGTGGTCCTCCTCTAGACCCACTCCAACAGGTCCATGTCTTTCTTGCGTTGAGGACCCCAGAGCTGGATGCAGTACTCCAGGTGGGGTCTCACCAGAGCAGAGTAGAGGGGCAGAATCACCTCCCTCGACATGCTGGTCACGCTTCTTGTAATGCAGCCCAGGAGATGGTTGGCTTTCTGGGCTGTGAGTGCACATTGTCGGCTCATGTCCAGCTTTTCGTCCACCAGTACCCCCAAGTCCTTCTCGGCAGGGCTGCTCTCAATCCCTTCATCTCCCAGCCTGTATTGATACCAGGGGTTGCCCCGACCCAGGTGCAAGACCTTGCACTTGGCCTTGTTGAACCTCATGAGGCTTACGCAGACCCACTTCTCAAGCTTGTCCAGGTCCCTCTGGATGGCATCCCATCCCTCAGGCGTGTTGACTACACCACTCAGCTTGGTGTCATCTGCAAACTTGCTGAGGGTGCACTCGATCCCACTGTCTGTCATTGATGAAGATATTAAACAGTACTGGTCCCAATACAGACCCCTGTGGGACACCACTTGTCACCGATTTCCATCTGGACATTCAGCTGTTGACCACTACCCTCTGGATGCGACCATCCAACCAATTCCTCACCCACCTGACAGTCCACCCATCATATCTGTACCTCTCCAGTTTAGAGAGAAGGATGTTGTGGGAGACCGTGTCAAAGGCCTTACAGAGGTCCAGATAGATGACATGGGTAGCCCTTCCCATGTTCACTGATGTAGTCACTCCATCATAGAAGGCCACTAGGTTGGTCAGGCAGGACTTGCCCTTGGTGAAGCCATACAGCTGTCTCGAATCACCTCCCTGTCCTCCATGTGCTTAGCGTAGCTTCCAGGAGGATCTGTTCCATGATCTTGCCAGGCACAGGAGTGAGACTGACTGGCCTGTAGTTCCCTGGGTATTCCTTGTTTCCCTTYTTAAAAATGGGGATTATGTTTCTCCTTTTCCAGTCAGCGGGAACCTCACCTGATTGCCACGACTTCTCAAATACGATGGATAGTGGCTTAGCAACTTCACCTGCCAGGTCCTTCAGGACCCGCTGATGGATCTCGTCGGGTCGCATGGACTTGTGCACCTTCAGGTTCCTTAGATGGCCTTGAACCTGATCTCCGACAGTGAGTGGCTCTTCATTCTCCCAGTCCCTGCCTTTGCCTTCTGCGGCTTGGGCTGTGAGGCTCGAGTACTTGTCGGTGAAGACCGAGGCAAAAAAGTCATTGAGTACCTCAGCCTTCTCCGTGTCCTGGGTAACCAGATCTCCTGTTTCATTCTGGAGAGGGCCCACATTTTCCCTAGTCTTCTTTTTATCCCCGATGTACCTGTAGAAGCTTTTCTTGTTGCCCTTGATGTCCCTGGCCAGATTTAATTCTATCAGGGCTTTAGCTTTCCTAACCTGGTCCCTGGCCGCTCGGACAATTTCTCTGTATTCCTCCCAGGCTACCTGTCCTTGCTTCCACCCTCTGTAAGCTTCCTTTTTGTGTTTGAGTGTGTCCAGGAGCTCCTTGTTCATCCATGCAGGCCTCCTAGTGTTTTTGCCCAATTTCCTCTTTGTTGGGATGTATTGCTCCTGAGCTTGGAGGAGGTGATCCTTGAATATTAACCAGCTTTCTTGGGCCTCTCTTCCCTCCAGGGCTTTGTCCCATGACACTCTACCAAGCAGATCCCTGAAGAGGCCAAAGTCTGCTCTCCTGAAGTCCAGGGTAGTGAGCTTGCTGTTTGCCCTCCTCGGTGCCCTAAGGATCTTGAACTCTACCATTTCATGGTCACTGCAGCCAAGGCTGCCCTTGAGCTTCACATTCCCCACCAGATCCTCCTTGCTGGTGGGAACAAGGTCCAGCATAGCACCTCTCCTCATTGGCTCCTCTATCACTTGGAGAAGGAAGTTATCATCGATGCATTTCAGGAACCTCCCAGATTACTTATGCCCTGCCGTGTTGTCCCTTCAACAGATATCGGGATGGTTGAAGTCCCCCATGAGGACCAGGGCTTGTGAATGTGAGGCTGCACCTATCTGTCTATAGAGGGCCTCATCCACTCGGTCTTCCTGGTCGGGTGGCCTGTAGCAGACCCCCACTGTAATGTCATGTGTCCCTTCCCTCCCTTTAATCCTGACTCACAAGCTCTCAGTCAGCTCCTCACCCATCCCCAGGTGGAGCTCCATGCACTCCAGCTGGTCACTGACATAGAGGGCGACACCCCCTCCCCCTTTCCCCTGCCTGTCCTTCCTAAAGAGTCTGTATCCCTCCATCCCAACACTGCAGTCATAGGAGCCATCCAACCACGTCTCCGTGATGTCAATAAGATCGTAGCCCTGCAGGCGTGTGCACGTCTCTAACCCCTCTTGTTTATTCCCCATGCTACATGTGTTTGCATAGAGGCATTTAAGTTGGGCCCCTGATGAAGCTGTCTTACTGGCTGGGGTTCCTTTGTGCCTCTCTTCAGGTGGTCTCCTGCTTACCTGTGATCCTTCTCCAGACTCTGGGCATCTATTGCTGGCTCTGTCATCAAACTGGTAGGAGTGGGATGGATTGAGGTTCCACTTCCCTGGTAACTTTAGTTTAAGGCCCTCTTCACCAGCTTGGCAAGCCTATGACCAAAGATGCTCTTCCTCTTCTCTGACAGATGGACCCCATCAACCCCCAGTAGACCAGGTTTCTCAAAGTGAGTCCCATGGTCTAAGTAGCTGAACCCCTGGCTGTGGCATCAGTCCTGTAACAGTCTGTTGACTTGCCAGATTCAACTGGCCCTTTCAAACCCCTTCCCTTTGACTGGGAGGATTGATGAAAAAATGACCTGTGCTCGAGAGTCCCTTACCACTGCTCCCAGGGCTCATGAAGATCCCAGCTCAGGATGAGGAGCTGATGTTCAACGTATAGTTTGGATTTTACACCTATATGGTATGTCAAAAACAGAGGTGGTCTTGCAATGTAGTCAATACACCCCTGATGCCATCACTGATCATCTGTCCAGTCCTCAGCTCCATCTCATGCATCCAGCATGATTAGAAAGCTGTGAGGAATGATTCCTCCCAGCTCTCTGCACTATTTCTTCCACAGTTTTCACCCAGAAGCCTGCAAAATCCTGAACAAATAACAGCACAAGATGCCTCCCTACTTCCAAATAGGTTTGTATACAAAGAAACCTGTTACTTGTGAAGACTTTCTCATTAAACTGAAACGTCCTGATTAGCCAAGAAAAGGTTTCAGGTTCTTCACATCAGTCTTGCAAATTTAAACAGTAGTTTCTCTTTTATATTCCATGATTTAAACTTTCATTACAATCAAGCATGTCTAGCTCTTGAATTTGCAAAAAGTCTTTGAAAAGATAAGCTTAGTATAACTGCCTAGACGTGGCTGCCAGTATCTGCAGAAAGACCGGGACAACAATATTTACCAGGAAGTGTGTTTATTTAGTGAGATATTATAAAATCATGAGCATGGTACCTTCATTGTCAACATTGTTAACTGTTATTTTGTCTTGTAGAGCATGTTAAAAAACATGCCTAATATATAGATATGCAATTAGTTTGAGTGCCATTTCATTTTTTTTCCACAGTTGAGTAGACCAAGGACCTCGTTATATCTATATATGACCACCATTTATTTATTCTGAGTAGATCTCACTTTAAACTTCTAGTCAGGAGGACTTACTTATTGGGTGAATCTTCACCTGCACTGAAGGTCATATTCTCTTATACTCTTAGGACATTTGCATTCAACTACTCATTTACATTTGTCCATGTTTTGTTATTTACCTTCTTTTGGTAAATAACAGGAAAAAGAAAAGGGTATGTCAGAAAGACACTGATAGCTTTTCATATTGATCTTCAGTTTTTGTTTGTATTTAATTTATTTCTTAGCTTAGTCTCCTAGATCTCCCAAAGTTTGCAAAATTTCCCAGTGTTTAGTTCCCTGATTAAATGTACTGTGAAACTGAGATTTTATTCTCTTTAGCTTAAACAGGTGGTGAGTTTACCCCTTGAGGTCATTGTCTTTTTAAAAAGAAAAATTAAAGGAATGATCTTCAATTGAGTTTGACAAAAATTTGATTTATGGTTACATTGTGAAAGGTGGTCATTAAGCATGTTTTTTACTATATTTTTTCCATCACACTATGCTTGCTCTTAAATTGTTCATATTGCAAAAATGTCTGTTTGGCTAACATTCAAGCTCAAATTAAACTTTATTTTGTTAATCTTATCATTTCTTGCTAAGTAATTTATGAGAGAATATAATTTTAAATGGAAGTGGTTCACTTCTCTTTCTGCAGAAAAAAAATACCCTAAAATTAGTGACACAGAGATGTAAAAACCCAGCAAGACTACTAAAACAGCACCACCATAATATGCAAGATAACTGGCACTGTGTGAAACGGTGGCTGTAAAAAAGCAATACACTCTGTATTACCAAGGTACACAGTCTTATAAAAAACCCCAACATTGCAGACCCTAAGACATGATTCCATTTGCTCTGTTTTGTAGGAAATTTACCATAAAATATCTAATATCTGCTGAAGGTTAGCGGAGCAGTTCACAAGCAACCCAGGAGGTTTCTGGAGTGCATTGGTGTGATAAATTTGTGACATGGGTGACAGTGCCATTGATGAAGGGACATGCTCTGCTGGACCTGATCCTTACAAACAAGGAAGCACTAACGGATTGGGGATCTTGGCTGTTGGCTGCAGTGGTCATGAGATGGTGGAGTTCAGGATCCTGAGAAGGGAGATCAAGTCAAACAGCAGGATTCCAACCTTGGACTTCAGGAGAGTGAACTTTGACTTGTTTAGGGACCTGCTTGCAAGAACCCCATGGGAAACCATCCTGGAGAGAGAAGGGATCCAGGGGAGCTGATTGGTTTCAAACATCACTCCTCCAGCCTCAAGAATGGTCCGTCCCAACGAGCAAGAAATCAAGCCATGGTGACAGGAGGCCTGCATGGATGAGCAAGGAGCTTCTGATTAAGCTCAGGCATAAAAAGGACACAGATAAGAGGTGGAAGCACAGTCAGGCGATTCCCAAGAGGAAGACGAAATCACAGAATCACGGAACAGCTGAAATCAGAAGGCACCTCTGGACATCAGTTAGTCCAACTGTCCTGCTTAAAACAGGGTCATCTATAGAAAGCTGCATAGGGCCATGTCCAGCTGGGTTTTGAATATCTCCAAGGATGGACGCTCCACAACCTCTCTGGGCAGCCCATTCCAGTGTTCAGCCACACTAAGTCAATCACCACAGTCAGACAGCTATGCTGTATGGTCAGATATTTTAAAATGTTGTATTTAATAAACTGCTATAATTAAAAAAAATGGAGTATGATTTTCCTGGTAGCCAAGACTGGGATCTAATCTCTATTTTATAGATACCTTTTTTCACACCTACTTTTCTAGGAGTAAAAAAGCAGTGCCTAACTTCTGTGTATAGAAAATGGTGAGCAGTAGGTATCTTTGAAGGCCTCTAGAGGGAGTTCCTGTCTGCCTAGTTTTAGGTGCTTAAACTGGGCAGCTTGATGCCTTCTCAGAGTTCATCAGTCATTACTGTTGTAAAATACAAGAAGAACGCAGAGAGGAAATGAATCTCTCAAAAATCACCAGCATACGTTCATGCAACTGTTGCAGAACTAATTGTTCTTCAGTCCACTCTTTGAGTATGTATCCCCAGGCATAACATCTCATGCTTTGAAGGCATGGTAAGAAAGGTAAGAAAACACCCTGTCCTTTCACCAGGCTGTAGGTCTCCATGCCCTGTGCTTTGGTGATGCTTACCCAGTATTTCTGGCTAGACTTAGAAATATTTACCTCCTGGAGGCCAGGCCTATCACCATTTATGAATATAGTAACTGGACAACATTCTTAAATGAAAATATAATTTAATCTTAATGGTAACAATAAAACTGAGTGTAGGAGTAAAAGGATTTTAAAACACTGCTTTAATCTGAATAAACCATTATAACCTGAGCTAATCCTAACTGTGATGCAGGCTGATGTAGTTTTCTACATCCTCACCTCTGTTTCCTTCCATCTGTCTGTACAGTTTCTCAGCAGCAGCCTTTTTACCCCTTGGGAACAGGTGCAATCTAACTATTATATGCCATGCTGATGTGCTGTTTCTCCAGAAGGGTAAAATAAGCTTGGAAACTTGGCTGTGTGTGATGGTAGGATCTAAAAATAACACTGTCATCACATTTTAATAACCCTGAAATGTTTATAAAAAAAATCCTTCTTGTGGTTTATTTTTCCCTTTCTTATTCTTCCAGCCTTCTACTGTTATGCTTAAATAATACATTCATACAATGAATATCCAAGTAATTTTGCCACATATGGTACAAAAATGTTTTTACAGAGCAGTGCCACATTCATCTCAGTTCATGAGCATGCATCTAAGTTTGAGAAAAATACTGTTGTAATGAGGCATCTGGTGTAGGGATAAACTAATAGTCTTCGCTTCCTTTGCTATCTATGGAGAGAGATGACTATTTAATCCTTCCTATTTTAGACACTTGGATGGGATGTGTTGCTTTCAGGAAGCTCCTAACATTTTACGTTGACTATATAGTGATCTTTTAGATCCTTAAACTAGATACCTATCTTTTAACTTTCTAATGGGTACTAATGAATTGCACCCCAGGGAAGCCAATGGAGAAGTCTGTGCTTGAACCTTGCTGAATGTTTTGTCCTTACTCACATTATTTCTCTTTCCCTTAGCCTGGTGTGAAATGACTGAAGTGTATGGTTTCCCTTTGCACATGGAGTACACAGCACAAATAATGTTACTGCTTCACTAGGGCACCATCTGAAATTTGCTAAATGTAGTGCAAAAACTAATATTGGATACGGCCCTGCTTTATTAGTTTTGACAAGTGATTCTTATCATTTGAACTTTCTGTCTGCTGTGCTTCGAAAATGGATGCATTTTTCCTTTAAAGGTTATCATACCCTAAATTCAAGTAGTTTATGGTGATCTTTTCTAATCAATATGCTAGCTGCATTAAAAATGGCTTTTGAATAAAGGTATTACATGCTTCTGCTTGCATGTTGGAAAATTTGTACTTTGTTAGATATGTTATTATTCCCCAGTCTTGCCACCAGACTTGAATCTATTCATTACATATTAAAAGCCAGTAACAACACGGATTGTTAGAATCTATGAGGTGGAAATTATGTTCCTCCATTTTGCCTAAGGTAAGAAATGATCTGATTGCCACAGCTTTACAGTTCTGTCCTCAGTAGCAAACCATCTTGAAAGAATGGTTCAATCACAAGCCAAATAAGGAGCAGGGAAATTAATAGATTTTGATTTGTATTTGAAAATTCAGCATGCTTACTCAGTGACACAAGTTGTGCGTTCACTAATTTGTGTCTATACTTTTTTCTTCTTTTTTCTGTAAATACACACCCACAGACTCATGTGTTTATATATTCACAAAATAGGCAGAAAGAGCTTGCCATATGCGTATATACTGATTATGTTACAGCCACAAAACTTATTTTTTTTCTTCTTGTCACTACATACAAAATACCACTCGTTCTTACAATGGAAACAATACTAAGTGGAAGTTCATTGCTTTGCCTTTTTGTTGTGGTTTAACCCCAGCCAACAACTAAGCCTCACCCAGCCTCTCACTCACTCCCCTCGGTGGGATGGGGGAGAGAATCAGAAGAGTAGAAGTGAGAAAACTTGTGGGTTGAGATAAAGACAGTTTAATAGGGAAAGCAAAAGCTGCACACGCAAGCAAAGCAAAACAAGGAATTCATTCCCTGTTTCCCATCGGCAGGCAGGTGTTCAGCCATCTCCAGGACAGCAGGGCTCCATCACGCGTAACGGTTACTTGGGAAGACAAACGCCTTCGCTCCGAACGTCCCCCCTTCCTTCTTCTTCCCCCAGCTTTATATGCTGAGCATGACGTCATATGGTGTGGGATATCCCTTTGGTCAGTTGGGGTCAGCTGTCCCAGCCATGTCCCCTCCCAACTCCTTGTGCACCCCCAGCCTACTCGCTGGTGGGGTGGGGTGAGAAGCAGAAAAGGCCTTGACTCTGTGTAAGCACTGCTCAGCAGTAATGAAAACATCCCTGTGTTATCAGCACTGTTTTCAGCACAAATCCAAAACATAGCCCCATACTAGCCACTCTGAAGAAAATTAACTCTATCCCAGCCAAAACCAGCACACTCTTTCAAAATCTGTGTTGCAGTGTATCGCCTGTATTTTAATAAGTTAAGCAAAATGATTTGTGAATTCATATTTTACCTTTTTTTTTAAACCCTCAAAAGTCTAGTTTCCTTCAGATATGCAGAAACCTCCACGTCTCTCAAAGCTGATTTTTCGTGTCCAACAATTAATGCCACATACACATGTATGCATAATAAATAACATGTGGCTAATTTACTTTTTTGTTGGGTTTGTTTTCTTCCCAGCCATAGTTATTTAAGTTGGAGGAGAATTATGTGTGAGCAAATTTAGAGATTTTTATGAATAGGCATAAAATCTTTCCTTGACAGGTTACTTACGTCAGCTTATTGTTTCACTTTGCCATGATTTTAGTGGCAAAGAAGTAATTACAATTTCACAGTAAATTTTACTTACAGGTACTACTGATTTACTGATGGAAACCAATGCTGACATGCTGCATTGAAGTTTGGGTTCAAATGGCGAAGTGCATTGCAACAGATAATTTATTCTCGATAGTGTCACTCAATACAGACAGTAGATAGATAGCACTTTTGCTCTGGACTGCAGGTAAAACAAGCTGAGGCTATGTGAGTGCACTCGGTATGTGTTCATAAGGTACATGTAAAGACACAAATTTGGGGCTGGAGGGAGGAGAAAGGTAGAAAAAAAATCGTATCTTCAGAAAAATTCTTATGTTATTTGGAGAAGTTTTATTATGCATCTGTAGCTGGACTTGCCTGTCAGTCAGATTACATAACAGATATTAAAACTGCATCCCCTAAGTGCAATGTCTTCCTAAAACTGAGTCTTTTAAAAGGGACAAGAATAGCAAAGCTGAAGTAATCTGGTTAACGTATTTTTATGTATTCCTGTATATTAACATTACCTTCTTTTCTTTAGAAGGATATTATTGGGAATGCAAAGTATGTTAGAAGAGAGAGATGTTTTTTCACCTATTTATCAGTTCAGGTGCAGTATATCAATAAAGCAACAGAAAAAGTGCAGCCACTAAAGAAATGATTTATTGATACTTTAGGCTTGTTAAAACAGGTTAATGTCAATGCAATTAACTTCTGGATCAAATCAGTCCACTGCAAAGTGAAAGCTGACAGAATGGCTTTAAAACCACATCCCAAAGAAAATAAGAGCATCAGTGAGTATTTAACCTCAGAGGAAGAACCAGCTAACAATACAAGGCTGAGCCTCTTTCAGTAAAATAACGGTTTATTTTGAAAGAAATTGTTCAAGTAATGGGCCACTGAGCCGCAGACTGATCAAATAGTTTCAGAGCTGTATAGAGAAAAGGAATACAGGATAACAAGACAGCATATAGGAATTAGAAATTAAACAAAGTTGAAAGTAACAGTACTGCATGATCAGCAAATGGCCAGGTTACAGGAGGTCAGCTTCCCTTGCAAAATATTAGATGCTAATTACATTGATTGGATGAAATTCTGCCAGGAAAGTGAATAAATTCTTCATAATTCACTCAATTATGTAATGCCATTATAAATTAGCAAAGAAGTTTGTTAAGATGTTCAGACTGCTTCTTAAAGTGAAAGTTAAAGTGTATGTAAACCAAGGGAGGTTAAAATTAACACCAAAAAAATTTAGAACTGTGAAAACACGCTATAAAGGAAAGGCAGATAATAAAAAAAAATCTCACATTTCAGACAGCCATTTAAATAAATTTCCATGTGTAAAAACATCATATCACATATTCAAAAGCAACTTTTCTGTTTCAACATTTCATCATGATAATGTAACAGCAATTGATTTCAGTCATATATATCTTATATTTGGTAAGTCACTGCTCCTCAGATAAGTGGCGGCCCACAGAATTTCAGCCATTTCCATGTATCATCTGTCCCCTAATGCCCATGGCCAGTGGCAGCTGCCCTGTAGGGCTCCAGGCTGTGGTATCAGTGATGTAAAAAGAACTTTATGAAACTGTGAAGTAGAGTTTCCACACTGAAGTGAGAGCACAGGAACAAGAGGAAGGATCCTAAATGAACTTCTGCAATCCCTACAGCAGGAGGTACAGTGGGGTCTGGAGGTACAGGCTGCAGGGCTCTATTTCCTTTGTAACAGTAGCCCTAAAATATACTAGCTTGTGCTAGAGCGTTGGATGGCTGGACCTCACAGCTGTCCAGAAATAGGGTGGCCTAAAGATAGTGTAAAGAAATATTTCATGCCCTCAAACCTTGAAACTTCGTCTGCTGTAGTCCTTCCCAAGAGTTGCACTGCACCCAGTTGGAGGAACCCTTTGTAGGCAGGGAATTAGGAATAGTGGACTGGCAAAAGGAAATGAAAATTTCAATATTTTTATAACATCTCACATGTCTTAAAGAACTGCTGAAATTTGTTTCTTTCCCCCCAGAAAGTGGAAAAAGAAGAAAGAGAAAAGGGAAAATCAGATTTTAACAGAAAATTTTGGAGTAAAATGAAATAAATTTAATTTCTTTTGAATTCAGCAGAGAAACAAAAATATTATTTTGACCTTATCTTGTAAATATTCACATGTGCTCAAGCCAACAAAGTATATTGTTGGCTGAGGAAGGGAGAGGTCTGGCAATATGATCAATATGATGACTTTCTTTTTTTTTCTTTTTTTTTTCCTGTCTGACTACTTCACTGAGACAATTTCAGAATCAATGTGAATTTTAAAACATCAGCATAGGTTCAGGTAAAAATATAAAAATAAGGGGTAAAAATATAAAAATAAGAAAGGAGGGAAAAGACTACACGGAGTTCCTGCGGCTGTCATCTTTTTAGTACAGCCATACCTTTACACAGAGAGCCCTTAGCAAAGTAAATGAGGAAAAAACAAGGAGAGCACAGAAAGGGAGGGGTCAGGCACCTGTGGTTGTTGGTGGGGAAAGGGAGCCCAGGCAGAGAGACCCTGGCAGGGGTTGGAGGGATGTCCTGAATCCCTGATGAGGACAAGGACAGTGAGAAGGTTGAAAGGACTGCCTGAAACAGAGGGAGATGAGCGGATGTCACGTAGGAGTTGGTGAAAGAGGATGGAAGTAATTTGGCCTTCAAGAGTAGCACAGTGTGAAACCTGCTAAAGTGTTTTGAGGTAAAGCTTCTCATCTTTAAATTATTTATTAGAGTCATTTGGAAAATTGGACCAAAATAATCTTTAAAAAAATCCAAACCTCAAGTTAATGATTTTAACAATGTCAAGGTTTTACAATCTGGCTGTAAAGAGTTCTTCCACTGTTTCCATTTTCCCTGACAATATTAAATCCTGTTCAAAGTATGAAGAAGATAGTAAAGTTAATTGATGATGGTGCTTTTAATTATACACTTCTTTCTTGGAAGCAACAATATTTCCTACCTCAGAATAATTTCTCTGTGATTGTGGCAGGGCCATGAGTCAGGCAGAATTCTGAAATGCATCTTTCCAGAATTCCTTGTTCCTCCAAATCTCCCAGAATATCAAAAGGCCTTTTAACTCAGAAAGTCCAATTTTGTTTCAATAAAAAATAGTAGCATATGTATATATTTAATTTGAGAATAATTGAAGCATCTAGAGTAGAAATAATAATGAAAAATTGTTTTACAACTCTCTCCTTTCCCACCATGTTCTTGGCTCCTGATCTTCCAAGTGACAGCAAACTCAGAGCTTCCCTGTCCCCGGGAAGGTGCCTCTGCCTGCCGCGAGCCCTGCCTGCTCCCTGCCCCTCAGCGCAGTCGCTCAGCCTCAGGAGATGCTGCAGGCTCCAGCCTTACCCTGGCTCCCCTCTGCCACACCTGCAGTCTCTGAGCCTCCCCACAACGTGTGCTGAGATACCAGTCGTTCTCCGCCGTACACCTTAAACAGCCTAAGCACGACTGTGAACATACAGATAAAACAGCATCTATCACAGGAGGCTTCTTCGGCAGGATGCAGTTGAACACGTGTTCAGTTCTTGAAAGATTAAAGCCACTGCATGTCACACTATTATTCTGTGCTGAATGTCACTATTAGGAACAAAAACTATGGTTTATGGACATCAGCTATTTTTCCTAGGATTTTGCAACATCTGAAAAATCTTCTGGTGATTAGAGGCTGCATAAAAAGTGATTTTATGTACAAGGCATTACAATCACTATTCAAAAGATATGAGAAATGTAGTTGCTTTTGAATTGTGGTCCTATATTTTAACATGGTTCTTGTTGATAATGAGTTGCTGCCAGCTCCTTTTTGCTAAAAGCTACAGGAGACACATGTCATGGGATGCTAATCACAAAAGCATGACAAGACCACTGTTGGGTGTGACAGGCATATATGAACCCTGATTTTCTGTTTGAAAAATACCTGACTCAAGTTAGGCAGAGAGGGACTAGCAAACTGATTCTAGGAATAACAGGAGTGCTACCTGGTCACCAGTAGAAATTAGAACTTCTTAAGAACTGCTTTAGTTTGTGTTGAATGCTGACATCCTCCGGGAGCCATTATAAAACCCGGGGATAAGCCATATTCAGGTATGCCTCTGCCACTTCCCATCTCCTATGTCTTAAAATGAGGAAAAGGCTTATTAGGATATTTGTGTAGCAAACAATTGTGCAATATTATAGCAGCAATACTACAGCAACAGTGCAAGACCTTATATAAGGAGATCCAGATAAATCCTTTTGAGAATGTAGTTTGAACATTGCTACTTTAAGAGCAATGCTCCTGTAACAGGTTTGGAAGTAGACACAGGAAAGAGGGTGTCTTGTAGCTCTTTGTGGAAGCATACATTGGCTACTCAAATGGCATTTGGATATGTTCTTTTTATACCGTATGTTTTAACAAACTCCTCACATACTGAAAACAGTTAAGCTGTCAAGAGTCAACAGAGGCTTGCTCCATGATTGTTGCATGAGTAAGAACCTTTCAGASCCACAAGGTTCTTGTATTTAGCTCTATTACGTAGTATGGGTAATGGAGACTCAGAATATTGATTAGCAGTCTTACAGAAAGTACTGAAAAATATCAGACTTGTGACAGACACTTATCTGTCTTGAATTAGCATGTCCTCTTCCTCTGATTGCTACCCTTGGATGACTATCTTTTAATTCAATATTTCCACCAATTCTATCTTTCAGTAAATTAATCAAATTTGGTTTGGATTTAGTATAAGAAGAATGTTGATAACACACTGATGTTTTTAGTTGTTGCTAGGTAGCCTACTTCTCAAGGACTTTTCAGCTTCCCATGCTCTGCCAGACGCACAAGAGGCTGGGAGGGAGCATAGATGGGACAGCTAGCCCAGCTGGCCAATGGGGTATTCCATACCATATGATGTCAGCAATAGAAGCTGGGGGAAGAAGAAGGAAGTGGGGATGTTTGGAGTGATGGCATT
Source organism: Oceanodroma leucorhoa (assembly GCA_030449065.1). NCBI lineage: Eukaryota > Metazoa > Chordata > Aves > Procellariiformes > Oceanodroma > Oceanodroma leucorhoa. Next base: position 1,774,408 of record JASVER010000009.1, on the reverse strand, counting down.
TTGTCTTCCCAAGTAACTGTTACGCGTGATGGAGCCCTGCTTTCCTGGAGATGGCTGAACACCTGCCTGCCCATGAGAAGTAGTAAATGAACTCCTTGTTTTGCTTTGCTTGCGTGCGCAGCTTTTGCTTTCCCTATTAAACTGTCTTTATCTCAACCCACACGTTTTCTCACTTTTACTCTTCTGATTCTCTCCCCCATCCCACCGGGGGAGAGTGAGCGAGCGGCTGGGTGGGGCTTAGTTGCCAGCTGGGGTTAAACCACGACACTAGTTTTTCCCATGTTCCCATGTTCCATCTTATGTTCATTCCTTTGTGGCCCTGGAGAAATAATCACTGATTTTGTATTGATATAATATCCTCAAGGTCCTTAGAGACCAATTGTTTAATAATTTGATTTTGTATCTTTCTGAGGACTAAATTTATGAAGTTGATTTTTTAAGAAGTGAAATTGGTTCTGCATAATTTTTATTACAGAAAAGAACTTCTTGTCCATGTGTTTCTAGTATTGGCTAAGTTCTGAAATACAGCTGCTATCAAACTTTCAGGTTTGCCATTATTTTTACATCAGTTGCCATGAACTTTCAACATGTAATCCAGGAAATTCTTCCAGTGACATTAAAGGCTGTCAGTGTTTGATAGTCTCATTGACCAATAGATTTCCATGAAGTAAAAAGACACGCTTCTGTGTGCAGAGAAAAACCTTCCCCACAGTTTAGATTTATTTTTATGTCAGGGCTATTATAATCAGTGCTATCTTACAGCTATTCAGAATCACCACAGGATGTGTGTTCTGAATCTGAAGATTTCACCTCTAAGGTTTTTTTTCTTCTGAAGAATCTGAAGCAGTGACCACTGTCAGTGCTGAAACACTATGGCAGAGAGAGTTGTGATCTGGCGCAGCATGGAGATTCCTTCCAGTCTAAGTTCAAAGGCTATGAGCAGACCTACTCTACACAGAGAGACATAGAAAGATAACTGTTGAGTCTGTGTTTCTGCTCCCTTTATGCTTTAATAAGACATTGCTTTCTTTTGTTGACCTCCTTGGTGAAACGATTAGCCTTGTGTCCATAAGTGAAGGTTTGGCAGAACTGTGCCCTGAACAGAAAAACTTCTTGAGTATGTTATCGTTTGTTAAGAAACATGTTTTTCAGAATTAGGCTGGCGTTTTACAACAGGATGAGTAGAATAGTTGAGGCAAGGGGCATGTTCTTTTTTCCCCAGTGAAGGGCACCTACTGAAAGTGAATGTGGATTCACCAGAAGCATCTCTGATGCCGTCTGGGAATAGAGAGGAAAAGGTGAAGGGAATGGGTCCATCCCAGGATGCATGGCTGTGTAGCTGTCTCCTGTCTGGAGCAAATGGGCCTGTTCATCAACCTGCCAGCTGATGTTTCTCAAGTATTACTTTGCACAACTTAGAATAAGACTTTCGTCATGGTTTTCTTTTTCATGTTTTTTCATGTCTTGCTTTTACTGTCTTCTCAAAACACATCACAAATTTCTGGGGCCACCCTTAAAAAATTGCAACATACATGTCAACAGACTACAGGTAGAGGATTCTACACTCACTCTTTATTCAACATGAGAAAACCCACGTCTGTAACATTGATAACCGTTAGAGACCCAGAAGGCAAGTTTTTTTTAGCTCATGTTGCTTTCATTTGTACTTTACAGAGATCTCAAAATACACAAGGATTAATTTTTATTGGAATATATATGCACATATTTTGTGCTGCAGCGTATGTTCACTAAGGGATCCAGAGAGGATTCAGCCAATCCTTTATCAACACTCTGTTCTGGGCTTCTGTTACAATACTCTCTGGCTCCTCTGTGCACCAGCAGGCAGACATCTGAGCCAGTAAGGCAAAATCTAGCTGAAGACAACTTTTCCACTGATTGGGAAGTTAATTGTAAAACTAGGTTATTTTAAAATATATGTTTTAGTGGTACTTTAAATTAAAATACAATTTCAGTAATGTAAAATCATGACAAATACATAAAAAATATATTGACCAGACATCATAATTAGAAATTGGTTTACCTAAATTAGCTTGATGTGTTGTCTTCACTAGGAGTAGTGAAATACATGTTCCCTTTCAGAGATTCTGAGGGAATATATACTATGTTTTGGTCTACCTTAAATGGCCACTGGATGTAACTGTTACTCTTCCAAAATTGAGCTTTCAATGTATTTTTTCTGACAATATATCAACTGGTTATGAGAAGGCAAGTTTAATCATCTAAGTCATCTCTAGTCATTTTCACTTGTTCTCACTTTTCATATGACATGGTGTCAGTACCTCCAATGGTAATAGGTATCCACTTTTGTATGTGCATGCTGTTTCTGTTTGTGTTATGCTTGCTTACTTCAACAACTGTTTTCGCGATGCACTTTGCTTTGCTTTCTCCAGGAAAATGCCTGGCTTTAGGAGTTGCTAAGAACTTATTAAGTACCTATTGCTCTCACAGTTGTCAAATATCTGTTCTACTCTGTATGTATCATGAAAGTACAATCTATAGCAGAACAGAAGTAAATTGCCTGTAATATATTTTCATGACATTATTTGTTAGCTTCATTCATATCATATCAATTCTCACATAATTTTGTCAAATATTTTTAATTTTATATTATTTCTGCTCCTATAAGCAAAGAAGGTAAGCCACATAAATGTATCAATGTGAGAGGCGATTATGGAAGAATCCTAGAAGTACTTTTCATATATTTTCATATATTTACCATCCCTTGTGCATTGCTAAAATGTACCTGTTTCCTAAAAACTTTTGGATTAAAATAAATACTGTAAGGAGAAGATGCCACTTCTAGTCTATACTATCCTTCAGTATAAGTAATGTGATTTTAAACTGATAGCAGTTGTAGGTTAAAAATCTGGCTTTCAATGGATTCTTTATATACTGTATATAGTTCATGTTGACATCCTTCATATCTCAGTTTGACAGTCCCTAAACAATGACTACAGTGACTACAGTGGCTGCACTGGCTCTTCATATCTTTGCAACCTTGTACTAATTTAAAAGGCTATTAAATACAATACTGTGATGCAATACTTCTACACTTCTTGGTTATTTGCCTTGCTTACAGGCAATTGTGAGATACTTTCATCTGGGTTTGAACTTTTGAAAATTTGGAACACCAAATTCTGATACTTCCTCTGCAATTTTACCAAACTTAGACTACTTGAGTGTAATTTTTTGTCAAATTCTTATCTCACACAATATATTTTGGGATTATTTATATTAAAATTGCATTGTATTGAAATGATGAAGAAAATATTATGGTTTACTTACCAGTGGGTGCTTGCAAGCTATTATTCTAAAGATCTAGTTTCTTTGCTTTGGAAAAGAAGCTTGAAACTTCCAACAGTCAGGTGAAAGTAAGGAGAAGAGGATTGAGGTCATGTCACAGGTAAAACTTTTGCCATCCCCTTAAAAACATGGCTGTGTTCTAAATCTTTGGGAAATCATGCTGAATCCATACTCACAAGAGGGGTGTTGGAGTTTAGCAATATTTTTCCTGGAGATTCCACTGGTTCTGGGCAGGTTTCATCCCAGGCTAACTCCTCCATTCCAGAACAAAACAAAGAAACATATCCTCCAGAAATTTATATACTTTTATTTATATATCTAAAAAGGTTTTTCTCAGGCTAGGATAACAGCAAAAGATTCTGTAAGAGCCAGGCAATACTGACACACAGTGCCCTCTTTGTTCTCACTTCCATTAGAGTGCTCACAACTGATGAACTTTTGTTACCAACATCTTCAGTGGCTTTCTGATGCTGAATACAGTGTCCGCTCTGAGTAGGAGCTGTTGCCTCTCACTAGAAAGTAGTTTTTTATCTCCATTAATAAGTGGGTCAATAAGTCAGAGTCAATTCAGCACCTTATTGCAAGCCCATCTTCTCATTGCACGTAGTCTGTATGCGTGGTAGCATGGACCCTAAGTAGCTAGAGAAAGCTCAGCTTGTCTTCAGGATAACGTGTGCTTTTTCAGTCTGAACACAAGAACACAAGGAGCACAGCCACCATTACAAAATAAAAGAGTCTGAGTTGCAGGTACTGGCATGTTTTGGCTTGCTCTAAAACCTTTTCTTCACCTCTCAGTTTAGACATAACCAATAAGTCCTTAATTTGTTTGGGAGCAGATATTAACAAGAATAATTTCTGCAACGATTAGTAACTCATGCAATTTTGCTGATAACTATGGGTCTGCCTGTGCAAAATGTAATCCATTTAATTCAAGTGATTGCCTAGTATAGTCTCTCTAATCTGTCAAGAGGAAAAAAACCCACCACAAACCCAAAACCAATAAATAAACTTCACTGGACTGCTGAATACTGTTTTATTTTGTGTCCACAAAGCAGCTGTACCTGTATTGTCTTTAAATAATAAGGAAACATTTAACAGTGTCTAGACGCTGTCTGAACTCTCATAGAAACTTGTATTCCTGCAAGTTTAAAGTTTCTAGCTTGAGACCTGGTTGTGCAAACCAATTAAATTATGATAGCCTAACTTAAGGAGAAAGTATTTTCCTTGTGACAAGATAATCCAAATAAAGTATACAAACAATCTGTTGTTTATTTCTTGTTTTGTCTCTGTATTTGAGTGTACCTAGCAAAAACCCGTATCTTCTTTTATCCTGTTTCGATAAATAGTCCGTCCATCTCTTCTGCAGTTTTCTTATGATAAATATTCATATAATTTATATTAAGCCTTCTGAAAGATAGATTTTAAATGAAATAGATAATTCTTACTGATTTCCTACTGATTGCTTTCTTCTCTTCCTGCTTTCTTGTTAGAGAAAAGTTCTACAATGGGGTACAGCTGCAAGGAACATTCTCTGAAAAATTATAAACTAAAACCAGGTCAGTCTAGGTGAAAGAAGAATATATAATAAATCTTATGCTGCAAAGGAAAATCCTCAGGGAGCCAATTCTAGTTCTTGACCACAACACAATTGTGAGAAGATCGGGGTCTTCACACTTCACTACTCAGAAAACTGATATTGCCCTTGGAAAAATTGTGCTTCCTCTCAATGCCTACTTTTAACCATGTGCTTTCTGCGCTAACTGCCAGGCTTGCAAATTACGCTATATAGCCTCTTGGCAATTAACTTTGCTACTTCATTAGTAGTACACATATAGGAGGGAGCTATTCTGCCACACAACAGGTTCTTGCATGTTCATGCTGAATGACTACCAACAATACATGTAATCAGCAGTGGTTAGAAATCCAGGATATCTCTTAATGATTGTACTTCATAAGAGAAGATTAACAAGTTGAATAAACAGAATAATAAATGTTGGAGTAGCAGCATTATGTTCGCTATACCTTCTTATTAGGCCATTTCCATCATCATATATTTTACTTGGAATATGGATTTGAATATGCCATTGTCAAGTCACATTCCTATTCTAAATGTCCTTCTCTGGTTACTTAATGGAGTTATTAAACTAGTAATTTGGAATATGAAATATTAAGAGAAAAGCATGTCAATATGCAATTATTAATGGACATAAGTGTTTGCATGATTAAATCTATAATTGTAAGTCGTCTTGGGGCTGAACCTGTATTATTTTGTGCAATTGCATTACACCAGAATAAGGGGGACCAGCCCCTGGCTTTGATATCTGGTTTTAGTGCATAATAATAGCGACGAACAATTCTATAATGCTTTTGCTAAACTGCCAGCACTTAATAATTTTTCAGAATATGAGTCCATTGGTTATTTAATTTAGAAAATGGCTGTATCTGCTCTTTAATCTACCGCTTGCTGGTGTATTACTATGAAGACTATAGGAATGACACCATGCCTCTTTGAGGAATGGCCTGTATCCTTCTGTTATATAATCTGGAATCACATTCGCTTTTTCATGGTTGCATGACATTGGTGGCTTATAGATATTCTGTGACTGATTAATAGATCCAGCTGCTTTTCCTTCTTTATTGTTTCCAACTGAGAAACTCCTGGATTATAGAAGAAATTCTCATTATTAGTCCCTGCATGAATGACCTTTACTTTCTGCAGTTAAATTTCATCCATATTTCGACTATTCCATTCCTTAATGTCATGGAGTCCTTCCATTACAAGAATCTAATCTTTCCCATGCTCACAGTGCTGCCAGTTTTGCATCAGCAAGTGAAATTCCTTTATATTTTTCTTCCCAAGGTTATTAATGAAAATATTAAATGCGTGTTGACTGCTGTTTCAGTGTCTACTTGGAGCTCCACCTTCTCTTACAGATTTTTGAAACTTCCTTTTGAGTCCGTCTTTATCTATTTTGCTGTTCTTATTCTAATTCTGTTCTTTCCCATTACCATTAATAATGTCCAATAGAATATCATGTGGCACCAATATCTCATCTTACCAAAATACGTTTATAGTGTATACTATAAACTATAACGTATACTTATATATTACAAAATACACTTCTTGCACCTTGTACAAGAAGTAATATATTTCATTTTAAATATCTGATGAGTTTCTTATAATCTACCTCTAAGAAGCAGTCCTACAGGACGATGGCAGTCTCTAGAGTCCTTCTCCAGCAGTTGGAACAATTCTGCTGGAAATTGCCTGAGGCAGTCATGTCTCTCACTAGCTACTCCAGTTTGGAGTAATTCCCTTGATCTGCTCCATTTGAAATCTGGGGCATGTCCTGACATGAAAAATAATCAATGCCTGTATATTTTTCCCCCAGTTTCTTTGAAAATCCTTTTCATCCCCTGCTTTACCGTGTGTATGCTTGCTTCTGGCAGACTCCATACTGACTTTCTTCTGGATCTGTTGTAGCGACAGGTTTGTTAGTCCTTACCAAGGACTCACCACTCACAGAAAGCTGCCGCTCATCTTAAAGCTCTGTTCTGAGTTATTTCTCCTGTCTGTTGACTATCCTGCCTTCTCTTCTGTGTAATGTCTTTGTTTATACTTGGGCAATTTCTCATAGCTATCTCCATTATCTCTTCTCTTATGGGACTAGCGGCTTCTCTCTTCTGTCATCCTATCTTCTCTTTCAGCATGTTTCTCCTCATTGCTGCCCAGTGCAGCATAGCTGTTCCTAAGATAGCTAGTTAATCCTCCTGCCATGTCCTCATAGTGTTCTTTTTTTGGTTTATTGATCTGCCATTCAACTTCTGTTGTTCAGTAAATGCAGGTCGTCAGTTTTTTATGCTGCCTTCTCCCTTCCATTTATCTTGACATTCCTGTGTGAACTTTGTTCTGTTTTCCAAGTCCATATCCAGTCTTCATTTCTTTTCCCCCATGAGCTCCACTGGAAAAACTTCACACAGGTTCTATCAGTCACTTACTCAGAGGGAATGCTCTTCTCACTGTTTTTTGCATCTCCATCTTCATCTTCACTTTTTGATGAAGTTACTTTAACAATGTTCATTGTTACTTGTTGCCTGAGTAACAGTGTTTGCCTTTCTTACCTTGCCTTTAAAGAAAATCAAAGGTGGGTTAAAGTTGCTTTACACAAACTCAGTGTTTTCTGTCATACGTTGGTCTCACTGGTCAACAATCTCCATGTTACAGTCAGACTTTTATTGGGAGTTTACAATCTATATGAACTACCCCCAAAAAAGGAACAGAAGATTGAATTAAACAGAAAGATATTAAGTATTTTTTCAAGTAATTTCTCTGCTTTTTAGCTGAAGTTCATGGTAACATAAGGGTAACCAATGAAAGTACTTTTTAAGAAAATATTTGTTGTTCCTCTTCTGCTCTCAATCAAAAACATCCATATATGCATATTTGTCTCCTATTTACCAGCAGAGGTATCCTAACAAACACTTACTGTTGAATGTTTTTCCATATCTATCAGGTGCAATTCTCTACAGAACACCTGGAGAAGAATGTAGTAAAAGTAAATGATTAGAGACAAGGTGAAGTGTGTACTCTGTTTCTATAATGCATTTCACTGCCTTGTTCTTTCAGAGCATGAAGCTGTAATCCAACAGATCTAATCGATGAAAAGGCAAAATACTCTGCTCCCTCTAATATACTTTTAATACCTTTTTCTATGAAAATTCCTCTTGGTGACTGGATCGGACAACTATATTTCTTCAGTAAAGAATTTAAAAATAGGAGCCAGAGGTTGAAGAATGTGGTTTCTCTATTTGGGATCATAATGAGATATTTAATGAAATAGGTTTTAATTCTATTACACTCTCCAAAAGCACATGTGGATTTATAATACCTTATGTAAAGTTACTAAATTTTGAACTGTAACCAAATCCAAATAGTTTAGAATTCTGAAGAAACCTCAATCTTCAAGATCATATGAACTTTAACCTTCCTTTACAGCAGGCTGAGAAACCTGTTCCCTGAAAATTTCTTCCAACTCTGCTTTGTCACTGTTGGTGAAAGAAAAGACCTATTTTCTTAGCACGAACTATAAAATTGATCACTGTTACACCTAAGTCCTGTTGACATCTATGTTTTTTTATCTAAACCAGTGCCAGAGAAAAATGATAAGAAAAATAAAGCAAAATTACTTTCACAAGCATTCATTGCAGTCTACAAAATTACTATACTTTTAGATCCTGTAGTTTAAACTGATACAGCTTTTAACACTCCTGAAATATTTCTGTTCTGAGCAGCATATGGGTGATATATAGAAACTGATCTTTACCGCCATTCAAACGAAGTAAAAATTTAAAAGAAAGTGTACATAAAAGCACACACTACACATATTATTCACACTGAAAACCTTTTTCACATACAGTTGGAAGCAAGGTAATAAGACAAACAAAACTACAACTCTTTGCTATAATACCCTGAAAATTACAAGGCTTTTCTTTCTCATTTTGTAACTAGGAATCTGTTTCAAATGGACTAGTGACTTTTTTTTCTACTAAAAGTGTTAAATGCTTCAGAAGCTCTTTTGGTGTCTAGTAGCCAAATAGTGCTTTCTGGAAAAATTTGAGTACAACTACATTGTTGGATAAAGATTATGAAGATAAGTACCAAACTCTTTGATTATTTCCTAAGTTTTCTGCTGTATAAAACATAACCCAGGAGGGATTTTTACATTTTTATTACAAAAGCCGAAGTTTCAAATAGCTTAGTGAGTTCAATTCTGTTTATATGCACTTTGAAGATGCAATACAATCAAGACACTTTGGGATGAATTTTAGGAGTTTTGCATGAAAAATAATCATGTACAGTTTGATCATAAATAAAGGGGGTTTTGTATGTATTTCCCATGGATTGCTTTGAAAGTTTACCCTTTTAGAAGGTCATACACTTCAGTAAAGAAGGGCCTTAAGGGTCAGACAGACATTCAAAAACCTTTTTGAATGGTTTCTGTAACATTCATTTTAAATTGATGTAGGTGTGACCAAAAGCCTGAAAAAGTTAATGCAGTTGTTTCTCTCCTTTTCAGTAGGTAGGGGCTCATATTCTTAGGTCATGAGCCAAAAAGTTCCCTTAATTTTCTAAGAGAAAGAAGGCATATATGTGAAAGATCTGGATTCTGCTTTTGAGAAATAATTAAGATAGTTGGAATGAAATGTCTTAGCATCACATGAGCTGGACATCTAAATAATTTGTTAGTAGAAAGATAGCAGTTGGAATACTACATGAGCCTATTATGTATCAAGACTTCCTTTAAATGTCCCTATGAGGTAAACATAAGATTTTGCAAAATAATACTTGATATTGACATTTTTGATAATTAAAACAAACAGTGGAAAAAATCAGGAATCATTGACACCAACCCTGACATTGCTGCATTATTTTAAGACACAAAGTCATAACGGAAGTACTAGAAAGAATTACTTCCAAGGCTTAAACCAACTTTTTATGTTTCTTAATGATTTTTCCATGGACAGCATAAGCAAGAGAGCACTGCAGGTAACTGAACTTTTACTAAAATTTTGCAAGATTATATAATATTTACAGGTTTTGCACCACATTGTATTTGGATTAATGATTACTGCTGCAGGAACATTCAGACTTCTGAGAGTGTAGAGATATAATGAAAAATAATACTTCCTGGTTTTCTCCCAAGATATTCTGGTTCTGTTTGCTTTTTATTTTTAAAATATTGCAGTATTTTTTTTTTCTAAATCTGTAGATGGTATTACATTTGCAGTGTTCAAGTCACAGTGGTGAACTGGAGCTAACGCACAGTAGTACAGAAATAGCAGCAGTTTTGCTATCTTTTGAATAGACAAATGTTACCAGAGATGATGGAACTGTTCAAACTACGTGGATTTAAGAGTTTAGCAGAAACTGTGGAAAGTTGTATAGCTAACTAGAAGAATTGATGCCTGCAAATGACATCAAAGGTTAAAGGAAGTTAGACTAGTTGAAAAGCAAGTAGAATAATTCATTGTGTAGGATTTATTCTACAAATTTAACTAGAGCAGCCTAGATTACTGATTGCAGATACCTTCCCCTGTGAATTGATCTCTTCCTACTGTGAATTGCTTATGAACTGATTTTCAGTTGATTAATTATAAATGTTGTGGGAATGGGGGAAGAACAGCCTCCACACCACTTAACTTTAGGCAACTAACTTAAGTGCTTGAGACAGCAGACTAATCTTCTAGGCCTCTTATATACTCAGTGGAAAAAAGATAAACTCTTCCACAGGGAGAATTTAAACAGAGTTTTTAGGTTCCTGCTCTGACTTGCAGTGCTTTAATTTTTCTTTACAAATTCAAAGCATATTCTCAGTTGTTTCTGTTACTTGAAATGGATAATTTCCCTTAGCACTCTGAATCTGTACTTTGCTCTTAAAGTAATTCAAAACAGCTTAGTTTGGTTTGGACACATTAGGCCAAAAATTTTCCTTGAGTATAGCAAAAATAATACACAGGTACATTCAGCAAAACTGGCTGTTCCTCTGGAAGAGAATAAGTAGAAATGGCAGAAGGGTCCAGCTGGAGCAGAAGTCATACTCCTGAACATCTGCTAGTAGTGTAGAGTCATAGAATCATAGAATAGGTGTTTGGGTTGGAAAGGACCTTTAAAGGTCATCTAGTTTAATCCCCCTGCAATGAGCAAGGACATCTTCAACTAGATCAGGTTGCTCAGAGACCAATCCAGCCTGACCTTGAATGTTTCCAGGGATGGGGCATATACCACCTCTCTGGACAGCCTGTGCCAGTGTTTCACCACCCTCATTGTAAAAAATTTCTTCCTTATAGTTGGTCTAAATCTACCCTCCTTTAGTTTAAAAACATTCCCCCTTGTCCTGTCGCAAGAGGTCCTGCTAAAAAGTCTGTCCCCGTCTTTCTTATAAGCCCCTTTTAAGTACTGAAAGGCTGCAATAAGGTCTCCCCGAAGCCTTCTCTTCTCCAGGCTGAACAACCCCAGCTCTCTCAGCCCTTCTTCATAGGACATGTGTTCCAGCCCTCTGATAATTTTGTGGTCCTCCTCTAGACCCACTCCAACAGGTCCATGTCTTTCTTGCGTTGAGGACCCCAGAGCTGGATGCAGTACTCCAGGTGGGGTCTCACCAGAGCAGAGTAGAGGGGCAGAATCACCTCCCTCGACATGCTGGTCACGCTTCTTGTAATGCAGCCCAGGAGATGGTTGGCTTTCTGGGCTGTGAGTGCACATTGTCGGCTCATGTCCAGCTTTTCGTCCACCAGTACCCCCAAGTCCTTCTCGGCAGGGCTGCTCTCAATCCCTTCATCTCCCAGCCTGTATTGATACCAGGGGTTGCCCCGACCCAGGTGCAAGACCTTGCACTTGGCCTTGTTGAACCTCATGAGGCTTACGCAGACCCACTTCTCAAGCTTGTCCAGGTCCCTCTGGATGGCATCCTGCCCCTCAGGCATGTCGACCACACCACTCAGCTTGGTGTCATCTGCAAACTTGCTGAGGGTGCACTCGATCCCACTGTCTGTCATTGATGAAGATATTAAACAGTACTGGCCCCAATACCCCTGCGGAACACCACTTGTCACCGATCTCCATTTGGACATTGAGCCATTGTCCACTACCCTCTGGATGCGACCATCCAACCAATTCCTCACCCACCTGACAGTCCACCTATCAAATCCATACCTCTCCAGTTTAGAGAGAAGGATGTTGGGGGGGACCATGTCAAAGGCCTTACAGAGGTCCAGATAGACAACATCTGTAGCTCTTCCCTTGTCCACTGATGTAGCCACTCCATCATAAAAGGCTACTAGGTTGGTCAGGCAGGACTTGCCCTTGGTGAAGCCATGCTGGCTGTGTCACATGACCTCCCTGTCCTCCATGTGCCTGAGCATAGCTTCTAGGAGGATCTGTTCCATGACAGAGGACGAGAGGAAATGGCCTCAAGTTGCGCCAGGGGAGGTTTAGATTGGATATTAGGAAAAATTTCTTCACCGAAAGGGTAGTCAGGCATTGGAACAGGCTGCCCAGGGAAGTGGTGGAGTCACCATCCCTGGAGGTGTTCAAAAAACGTGTGGATGAGGTGCTTCGGGATATGGTTTAGTGGGCATGGGTACTGGGTTGATGGTTGGACTCGATGATCTTAGAGGTCTTTTCCAACCTTAATGATTCTATGATTCTATGATCTTGCCAGGCCCAGATGTGAGGCTGAGAGGTCAGTAGTTCCCAGGGTCCTTCTTTCTACCCTTTTTAAAAATGGGTGCAATGTTTCCCTTTTTCCAGTCATCAGGGAATTCACCTGACTGTCATGACTTTTCAGATATCATGGAGAATGGCTTGGCAACTACATCAGCCAATTCCCTCAGGACTCTGGGATGCATCTCATCAGGAACTGTAGGCTTATGTAAGTTGGTTCCTCAGGTGGTCACAAACCTGATTTTCTCTTACAGTGTGAGGGACTTTGCTCCCCCAGTCCCTGCCTTGCAGTCCATCCACTTGAGAGGTGTGGGAAGAGAGGTTGCCGGTGAAGCCTGAGGCAAAAATTTTGTTGAGTACCTCAGCCTTCTCCTTGTCTGTTGTTACCAGTTTGCCAGTCGTGTTCATTGGGGGGTGGGTAAGCTTTTCTTGACTTTCCTTTTTTGGCTGACATACCTGTAGAAACCCTTCTTATTATTCTTTGCATGCCTTGCCAATTTCAGCTCCGGCCGTGCCTTGGCTTTCCTGACCCCATCCCTACACAACTGGGCAGTGTCCCTATACTCTTCCCAGGATACCTGTCCCTGCTTCCGCTGCCTGTGCATCTCCTTCTCGCCTTTTAGTTTGACCAGCAGGTCTTGAGTCATCCATGCTGGTCTCTCGCCTTCCTTTCCTGATTTCTTACATCTGGGGATCGAGAACTCTTGTGCTTTATGGAAAGCGTCCCTAAATATCTGCCAGCTCTGTTCCGCTCCCTTGTCCCTGAGGGCAGTTTCCCAGGGGGTCCTGATTCCACTGCCTATGTAGTTTCTACATGTTAGCATAACCATAGTGCAATTTCAAACAAAATTTTGATAACAGTGTGGATAATTAGTCAGCTTTTGTAACAACATTTGGTAAGATATGACATGACCAATGACAAAATCTATTAGATTGCTGGACACACCATGGGTAAGTGTGTTATCCCAATAGACAATGTGTGCTAAAATGACCTCTGCTAGCTATACAGGCAGCAGTCTAGATATGAGTAGCTGTGCTGCAATTACTCTTTATTTGGCTATGCACACCTATCCTCTGGGCAGCTTTACTTTCTTAGTGTGAAGAACTGAAAAACTGGGAAAAACAAGGGTAGTTTAGAGCTGCCCTTTACTTGCTCAGATGCTGTGCCAAAAGGAGTTTATCAAAAATGTGGTTTATTGTTTTTGTTATCCACCTAGATCTGCTGATCACTTAGAGTTAGTGTACGAAATATCAATACTTGCAGTTGTGATTTCAAAATTGGTTTTCAATTAGAAGTTACCAGTATTGACTTACTAACTATACATGAGCAAACATCAACAGGGTCAGAGTCCATCCAAATAAATCTTCTTTATTTAAGCAAATGCTTACAAAACCCTGTTTCAGATACTTGTCCAGATCTATACAGAGTTGTAAAACATATTTTCTAATAGATTTTGTAACGATTGCAGGAATGTAATGAATAAAGTGAGTTTAAAGGCTAGACATTCAATTAGGTCCTTCCAGATCCGCAGGATCCGAAGAACTCCAGTTTACAATAGTTAAATAATTATTTGAGGTAATCCTGGGCACATTAGTTGATTTACTGGAAAACTAGTGCAGAGGATTAAATACTGGAAGAACAGAAATAGTAAACGTACAAGAGAAGAAAAAAAGAATGAGGGAGCTTTGGATCACTAATAACAATGCGAATATTGTCTTAGGGTGGTTTCGAGGATTCCCGAGAAGGCAGAACACATATACACAGACCACACAGGAAAAAAAAAAACCAAGAAAGCATTTTATTAACTATAGACATGCACTACACTAACGGTACTTTGCAAAGCAATTGTCTTACCGACCCAAGGACCGTGAGGAAGATGTACCCTCCGTGCATTCTGGTGTCGTCCTGCGCCGCGAGCTCAGCCCCGCAGTCGGTAGGTGCCAGCTTTACGTGGGCGTCCCCACGGAGGCAACAGTGACCTTGCTGTACACTGGCCCGCTGCTCTTCAGGAAATCCCCGTATTTATACATTTGCAGAGGAACGGGTTTTGACACTCATAACCAGCGGGTGCCAAAACACGCCTCGGTTGCCAACAACATAGGGAGCCTATGGCACATGCGCCCGCTGGTCAGGCGCGCTGCACGTGCCGTAGCCATCCCATCTATCGGTTCGTGGGCTTTGTACACGCGGCATATTACCATAATAGCAAAATGTTGTCAGGCAAGCAAAATTATGAACTGTGCTTTGCGTTCCTCCATTATCACATTCCTCCATTATCACATGTCCTCCGCTAGTATTGCTCAGCTTTCTAATCACTGTGGTCAGCATTTCAAAACAATAGGCAAGAAACCACCTGTTTTCCTGTGCTGACTGCAGTTTTCTCAGCTATCTACTTCTCACCCAGTGTCCATCCATGGACCAAAATCCCACTTTTTAACCCCTCCGTATACAAGTATGCAAGAGATTTTGAACTAAAATTCAAAACAATCTTGAAAAAATGAAGTTGTAGTCAGAAAAGACTGAGATTATTAGGGAAAAGAGAACTTTCAAACAGGAATAATCTGCTACATGATTAAAGAATGAGAAGTAATTCTTCAGAAAAAGGATTGCAGTTATAACAGTTAGCAAGGTGAATATAGCTCAGCAATGCCACTCTGCGTCAAAGAAAACAAATTTGTAGGATGTACAACACTAGTGTAGCCTGTAAGACACATGCATATCCTGAAAACGAGAATGCTTTTCATTCCTACCCAGCCTGAAATAGGCATGGCAGTTTGTGTCAACTTCTTCCCTTCTTCTTAGGCTCTAAAGGAGATCCAAATAAAGACCAATAACTTCATTGTTCTCCCTCCCTCCGTTTCCCTTTTTCTCTCTTCTCTTCCTCTCCTCCTCCATCTTACTAGTTTCTGTGTTATTTAGATGGGTTTCCATGCTCCCAGGCAATCAAGCACGCCTGACATTCTGCCTAGCTGTCCTGGAAACCTGTTATCTTTCTCACTGATGACCTTCCAGCCTCTTGGGTTGAAGTAGCAAAGTCCTTGAAGAACATGTTTTTTGGACCTCACAAATTACTCTAGATTCCTTGCAAGAAAATGAGCCCCCAGCCCTTGATTAGCAGATCTATGAGTTATCAGGATACGTGGGTTTTTTGATTTTACCATAGTTTGCCTTTATTAGGAACTGGGAGAGAAATATCTTTATATTTTTAGAGCAGAGTCTCTTAAGCCTAAGTACCACGTTCCATCTGGGATGTGGATTTAGTTCTGAACAACTCATCTGAAGCAGATATTTCTCTCTGCTCCCTGAGGGATTTATTGGCAAAACTAGCCATCTATTAACATTATCTTGGGACTCTGCACAGTGAGAATAGATGCTATAAATCTTAGTTGTATAAAAGCCCAGAAGCTGTAAGTTTTACTGGACAGCAAATAGAAAATTCCAATAAGTTCAGACCTGTTTATTTTACTTAGAGTGGAAGAACATTCTGAGTGAAGCTTGGCTGGAAATGTCTTTGGAGACAGCCATTCTGCCCACCTAACACTAACCAATTATACATCACACCTTGCCCTTGCACACTTTTTCTCAAATACATGTTATCATTTTGCATGGGCCGTGCAAAATAACAGGTAGTTGTGTTACTAATTACTGTGTCAATGGCCTTGGTCTTGGATGTGACTAGAACTAATAATAAAAGAAATGAACAAATGTGTCTATAATATTATACCCCATTAGTAGCAAGACTCTACAATTTAAATTTACATTACTTACCAGGATCCATGTTTCTCAACTGTCAGATCAAATTAAGATTATACAGAGCCCAATTAGCTCTGGTTACCTTTGTTAGTTTTTCCTGACTGATCCCACTAAAATTATTACAGAAAGTCATAGATTTACTTAAGCATAGTTAAAAATTCTATTGCTAAAAGCAGAAGACGTTTACCTATTCAGAGCTTGACAGTAAAAGAGTATATGGTGTCCAGACTTGGTGGATTTGAGGCCCCAAAAATACTCTTTGATTTGTGCCTTTTAAATTTTATTTTTACTGTACATACTATTTTCTTTTTACATTGATCATGCATAATTCATTCTGGCTAACCTCATTTGCAACAAATATTTTTTCAACAGTTACTGTCATATCACCATAGTTATTTTGTTACTGGAGTTTATTTCATTGCATTTCCAACCAAATCCAGTTCTAGCAAAGAAACCAAACATTACCACTTAACACAACTACCGGCTTTATTCTAAATTTTAACCAATAAAAATCTGATTACAATTTTTCTGGATATAAGGCTGGTTTCTATACAGTGTTATACTTATAGTACAGTTTACTTATCCAAGAAGACTTGCAGCTGCAATATTATAATAGGGTTAGAAAGCTGACATCACATTCAAAGGGAAGAAAAAGTTCTATTATATTATAAACAATCTTACACACTTGGGAAGTTTAAAAATTTAATTGTTTAAATTTAAACCTGGAAGAGGACAAAACTTGTAAGAATAGGTACAGAATTCTTACCTATTCTTAGAGGTATATTAACCTCTAAGCTATTTGTGATTTATGTAAATAAGAAAACACTTAGAGGAGAACTTATTTCATTTAACTATGACAGTAAAAATAAATTAAAAACACTTCATAGGAACAAAGTTTTCCATCTCCTTTAAAATACTTACAATGAAATTAGTGGAAACCACAATACTTTCGTATTTACTTTAAAAAAAAAGAACATTGAAAAACTTATTACTCATGTAAGACATATCTGGCATGCTGCTGTGCTACTCCACATTAACCTTTCCTCTTTCTTGATTATTTGCCTCTTATTCAGAGGCAAGGAAGGCAGATGGAGGTGTATAAGGTAACTTGCAATCCCTCTACGGGGTAAGAAAATAAACTACGGAACCTTATTGCTGAAAGGCTGCAGGGGCAATACCTCTTATTTGGATCACATAAAAAAATTTAATCTGAAGGTCATCAAGTTAATATTCATAATCTTGAACGTACATAAGCCAGTTGAGTTCTCACATCATGTCTCACTTTTAATTTGGGAAACAGTATTTCTTTCTAAATAAAATTAAAGCATGAGAATTCTGCAGTAACTAACAACTGCTCTGCAACAAAAATGTTTTTCTTTCAAAGGCTTTATTTATATTAGAATTCTAGAATCATAGAACAGCCCAGGTTGGAGGGGACCTCAAAAGATCGCTTAGTCCAAAGTTTCATGCGAAAAGGTACCTAGATGAGATTATCTAGCACCCTGTCCAATCGCATCTTGAAAACCTCCAGTGATGGGGACTCTACTCACCCCTGGGGATGTTGTTCCTGTAAAAAATTTCTTTATTATATCAAGAGGAAAGTTCTTGATACTTCAAACAGCACCTTGAAATGAGAAGAAATAAATAAACATTTTTACTTTATGAAGGTCTCTAATCATTTATATGGGGAAGTATAGAAACTGAATCCTTTGAAAGCTCTGTAAGCCATTTCCAGAAAAGTTTTATGGTAAATACCTCTGCAAGGGCAGCATGGTACTTTTGATCTCAACTCCACCTTATTTTCCATTGCTAACAAAGGGACTGGTACTACTGGATGAAAAATAGTAATCTGAAGACTTGCTTTTTAGGCAGTCATCTATTTATAACAATAAGGTTATTGTATCTACTGTTGAAGAGCAAGAGAGAGCCAGGATAAACCACCCGTTAGGATGTCATGGTAATCATTGTGATTAGCAATCCCATGGACAGGGCCCTGGAGGATATCTTCATTTCTCATGGGWCTTGGCCAACATGAGAATGCCAAGCATGCTATTGGAGAAAAAATCAATACATTAAATTCTACCAAAAAATTAAGTAGCCAGCCTAGGAAATTGAATGTGAACAATTCATGCACTGTGATAAATTTAGCAGCAATAGGATGGTTGGTTAGGAAACTTCTTGGAAAATGAGAACCACAAGTAAGCTTCTCAGGATAGGAATAAAAAAGTCCAGTACCAATCATACAAAAGTTAAAATCATACAGATAGATACACAGGCAACAGAATATAGGGAGGAGGAAGAGGAAAAGTTTTACCATCAGCTTTACAACAAGGAAGTGTGTTTATGTTTCATGACAAAAATAAATGTCTTCAGAAAATGAAGCAGAAGCAATTGCAGGCAGGCTGTGGGACTGCTGTGAGGATTTGTGTAACTATGAAGTAAATGTTGACTTAACATCAACACATTAACACCTGAACAGAGTCAGAGATGATTTGTTCATCCTTAGAGTCATCAGATGAGGAGCAGGAAATTACAGCTTTGGAAAATCCCCGGCAGGAAAAGCTAAACATTTGCAAAAAAGCAAGGGAGATACTGCCATTATTATAATTCACAAGCTTCACACACACCAACTGTCAGGGCATTACTTGCCGAAAAGGGACCTTGACAGTATACTCGTATGTCTACCTGATCTGCCAAAGGCATTACCTGAGGAGGAAGAAGAAGGTTTTAGAATGACACCAAGTACAATAGATCAGACATTCAGCTTGAGAAATTGAACAGAAAATACAGAGAATATGAAATGGAACTACACTGCAACTTCACAGGCTTCAATAAAGCATTTGATCATGTACGGCAAGGAATACTATGGACTGTGATGAAGACACTCAACATTAGCAAAAGAATAGTGACAACCCCTGAAATCCTTTATTACAGTGCAGAGAGTAAAGTCCTTGAAGGCAACACACTGAGTAAGTAGTTCCATGTAACAGCTGGTGTAAGAAAGTGATGTCTCCTATTGCCACATCCCTTCAATTGTTTCCTTGAACATGTTATGTCAGACTCTGAAAACTTTGAAGGAGTGCTATCAGTTAGAGGTAGTAATATAAGTAATTTATCCTTTGAAGGTGATGTAGATTTGATAGGAGGAATGGGACCAGGATGTGCAAATACAATGACAAAGCTGGGCAGCACTGCAATGATGTATGGTGTGGAGATCAGGACAAAAAAAGAGCAGTGTGATGACAGTGAGGATTACTGACACTGAACAAGAAATAGACATCAAAAGCAAGAAAGTTGAATGAGGGGACTTATTCAAGTATCTCAGTAATACTACCATGAAAGACAGGAAATCTGAAACAGAAATCCAAAGAATTGCCCTCATGCTAGCAGTGCTCATAGTCCAAAATGCAACCTGGAACGACAAGAACAACCTTAGTAGATCCAAGAGAAAAAAAAAGGAAACTTCTTAGAAATATTGTGTTCTCGAGAGCATGAACAGTGTGAAACAGGTGAAACTCAAACAGCAGCAACAAAATGAGGAATTCAAACCTTTGAATTCAGATGTCTCTGCAGAATTCAATGGATACCATATACAGTGCACCGAACTAACAGCTCTATTACAGAGAAGCAGGATTTGCAGTAATTGGATCCCATGAGCCTCTACTAGCAGCAGTGCAAAGAGAGAAGTTGGAAAGGTTTAGCAATGTGACTAAAGCAAAAGGCCTAGCAAACATAATTTTGCAGGGAAAAAATGAAGAGAAAAGAGGAGGAGCTGTTTGTGGACAACCTGGTAAAAAACACCACCAGAAGTGGGACAAGAAAATCTCTAGCAGAACTTCTTCAAGCGGTTAAAACCACCTGAAATGAAAGGTGGTTATAGTTATCACCTCACTATGACCCAGCCAAGTATTTGCTCAATACATTGTTGTTAGGGGAATAGGGCCAAATCTGGCAGCTCAAGAGAGGCAAAGCTGCCACAGCTCCATACCTGCCAGGTCTAGCCAGTAGCGAGGCTGAGCATGTATTCCTTAGGCACACTAGGCACATGCACAAACATGTCTGCACTATATATACATTGTGCTGGTTTTGGCTGGGATAGAGTTAATTTTCTTCAGAGTAGCTAGTATGGGGCTATGTTTTGGATTTGTGCTGAAAACAGTGCTGATAACACAGGGATGTTTTCATTACTGCTGAGCAGTGCTTACACAGAGTCAAGGCCTTTTCTGCTTCTCACCCCACCCCACCAGCGAGTAGGCTGGGGGTGCACAAGGAGTTGGGAGGGGACACGGCTGGGACAGCTGACCCCAACTGACCAAAGGGATATCCCACACCATATGATGTCATGCTCAGCATATAAAGCTGGGGGAAGAAGAAGGAAGGAGGGAACGTTCGGAGTGATGGTGTTTGTCTTCCCAAGTCACCGTTACGCGTGATGGAGCCCTGCTGTCCTGGAGATGGCTGAACACCTGCCTGCCCATGGGAAACAGGGAATGAATTCCTTGTTTTGCTTTGCTTGTGTGTGCGGCTTTTGCTTTCCCTGTTAAACTGTCTTTATCTCAACCCACGAGTTTTCTCACTTCTACTCTTCCAATTCTCTCCTCCATCCCGCCACAGGGGAGTGAGTGAGMGGCTGKGKGGGGCTTAGTTGCTGGCTGGGGTTAAACCATGACAACATTTATTACATACAATGGGCTGCACAGATCAACACAAGGAGAGACACACAGAGCACTCACACACAGACAGCGCAGACAGCAGTGGCCTCATCCTGCTCCCCTCTGTGGCTGGGCAGGATGGAGGTCTGCTAGTGGCAATATGTATATGTGCATATATAAGTTGTGGATGCCCTCACAGCTGGGCTCATATGCCCAGTCTGCCCAGTTGCTGCCCCTGGAGCCCAGTCTGCCCAGCTGCTGGCAGCTGGACATACAAACCCCTGAGGCCACAACCCTGGTCCAGCTGCTGGCACAAATGCCCTTATACATGCACACACAAAGAGCCATCTGAGATTGCCCTGGCCCCCAGTAGCCACCTCCACCCCACCCCTGTGGTCTCACTCTTAGAGACCCACTCACGCCCTGGCTCCCAGACCACCTCACCCAGGCACTGGCTCACCTGGCTTGCTCTTTGCTGGTGCTCATACACTCGTGTGCACACTTAAACTTACTCCAGTGGCTGGCACCACAGACACATGGGTCCCTGTGACCCAAGGTCCCACTCCAGTTGCTGGCATTGACATCCACTCACTGGGGTCTCTGCAGCTGCTGGCACCACAGACACACAGGCCCTCCAACCTGGCTGCAATCACACCCCCAGACACACACAAGCATACGAGAGTCCCTTTTTTCCCAGGAAAAAAGTAGAACAGAATTTAATAAGAAGACAGGACAGACTGTGCTGATCAGATGCAGGGCATGGCCAAACAGGTGTACCAACCAGCAAACTATTTATACGCAACTACCCCTTCCTCCCCCTTTATTTTCCCACACTTCTTCCTCCCCAAACCACCTTGATCCCTCTCTTTCCCCACCTTTATTTCCTCCCCTAAACATCCCATAATAAGTCTTGTGTAATCCCCAAATGTTCTTCCCCCTCACCGCATAACATGTCCCATGCCCCTAAAAAGGGCCCCCCCTCAGTCTAAAAGATGCTCTGATGTTGACCCATCGTGATGGGTTTCATGCCTGGACAATGGGTCTGGGGCTGTCCTGGAGCAGCCCTGGGAAGGGCCTGGACAGTGTGTCACTTCCTCTGAGACCTTAATTTAGGTTCCCACCTGCCATTGTCCTCCTGTCTGGGTTTGTGGAGATGGGCCTTTGATGGTCTGATGGCTCTTGTGATGATCCTGGGAGAAGCCAGGGCAAAGCATTATTTGGGCTCCCCTGCCTCTGTGCACCTTCGTGAGGGTATAGACAAGCTTTTATCACACAACCTAACAAATACAATTAGCTAACTGTCATATTATGTTACCTTCCCTTCTGCTGAGGTGAGAGATTGTACTTGTGACTTTTACCTTTTATTTCACTTTTGCTGCTCAACCATCTTCTACAGAAGCATCCCAGAGCAGGTCGTTTTTCAGCCTGTTAGAGACTGACCTGGATTCAGCTTGTGTTTTCTCATGCCTTTTCTTCTGTAGTTGTATATCTAGCCACAGTCTATCACTGCTGTATTCATTATCTCTGTGCTCCTTTTGTAACAGGAGAACTTATATGAGCATCTTTTCATAGAATCATAGAATCATAGAATCATTAAGGTTGGAAAAGACCTCTAAGATCATCGAGTCCAACCGTGAACCCAGCACCCATGCCCACTAAACCATGTCCTGAAGCGCCACATCCACATGTTTTTTGAACGCCTCCAGGGACGGTGACTCCACCACTTCCCTGGGCAGCCTGTTCCAATGCCTGACTACCCTTTCAGTGAAAAAATTTTTCCTAATATCCAATCTAAACCTACCCTGGTGTAACTTGAGGCCATTTCCTCTCATCCTATCGCTTGTTACTTGGGAGAAGAGACCAACACCCGCCTCTCTACAGCCTCCTTTCAGGTAGTTGTAGAGAGCGATAAGGTCTCCCCTCAGCCTCCTTTTCTCTAGGCTAAACAACCCCAGCTCCCTCAGCCGTTCCTCATAAGACTTGTTCTCCAGACCCTTCACCAGCTTCGTCGCCCTTCTCTGGACACGCTCCAGCACCTCAACATCCTTCTTGGAGTGAGGGGCCCAAAACTGAACACAGTATTCGAGGTGCGGCCTCACCAGTGCTGAGTACAGGGGCACGATCACCTCCCTACTCCTGCTGGCCACACTATTCCTGATACAGGCCAGGATGCTGTTGGCCTTCTTGGCCACCTGGGCACACTGCCGGCTCATGTTCAGCCGGCTGTCGACCAGCACCCCCAGGTCCTTTTCCGCMGGGCAGCTTTCCAGCCACTCTTCCCCAAGCCTGTAGCGTTGCCTGGGGTTGTTGCGACCCAAGTGCAGGACCCGGCACGTGGTCTTGTTGAACCTCATACAACTGGCCACGGCCCATCGATCCAGCCTGTCCAGATCCCTCTGCAGAGCCTTCCTATGCTCAGGCAGGTGAACACTGCCGCCCATCTTGGTGTCATCTGCAAACTTACTAAGGGTGCACTCGATCCCCTCGTCCAGATCATTGATAAAGATGTTAAACAAGATGGGCCCCAAAATGGAGCCCTGTTTTTTAGTGATTTCGGTGAAATATTTGTGATATAAACAGAATCCACGAGACATTGGAATTGTGAATGCCCATAACTCAGATTGTTAGACAGAAATGTGCCACCTCTGATGTTCCCAAGCTCCTCCAACTCAGCAACGCCATCCTCAGGCTACTTCTGAAGCTAAATTTCAGCCGGATTCAGTGTGCTATCATGAAAACTCTCAGACAGCAATAGCTGTTGCTTATATGATCTCTCTTCCTAACTCACTAGATAGATGTTCAGGTTAAACTGGGTCCTATAATAATCCCAATACACTTTTGAAAAAAAAAAAAAAAAAGAGCTTTAATTAGCACACCAGCACAAGCAATATCTATTTGAAATTCATGCTGAATCTCTCTACCTGCTGTGCTTCATTTCAAATTTGAATGCTTTCATCTTTGTACTATGCTGAACCATTCACACAAAAGTCTTGGGGGAGTCCACCCAACCCCCTCCTAATTGTACTTTAAAATCATTAGTCCCTGTAAGGGCCTATCTGACATGTGAACCACACAAAATATATTATGGCTTTTTTTTCCCTTGATTCTTTGGTGAACAACTACTGATTCCTAATGAACAAAGAGGAAATGAAGGTTAACTAATTCTCAACTAAAGGTTATAGTGAGTCACCTAAATGTGGAATATCATTAAGCAGGAAAAAATGAAAGAAATCAGAGTAATTTATTTGATTTGGGCCTTATTCCTTGCTTTGAATCTGCAAAAATAAAGTGAAAATAAGATATGCCATGGACATTCTGTGTTATTTATATGCAATAATAAAGAACAGATTTACATTATTTTTCCCCAGAAAAGTGTAGTATTTGATGCATGCGGAGGTTTTGTTAAAACTGAAGATTCTGATCCAAGTCGGGTTCTGACCTTGCAGTCTTTACTTATGTTAAAGGTCCTTCAGCTTCAACTGAAAGTCAGTGGGTCTATTCTTATCAGTAAATATTACTGCTGTATGCAAGTATGGTATATCTTGTGGTATTTCTGCTTGGGTTGGATGAGGAGATAAAATTCTAATTACTGAGGAATCCACATGGTGTCTTTCTACTTGATGGTTGTCTTCCTTGTCTTGATGGTTGGACTTGATGACCTTAGAGGTCTTTTCCAACCTTACTGATTCTATGATTCTATGATTTTACTCTCCTGGTTCAAAAAAAAAAAAGCTAAGTAGGTCAGAAATCTAAAAGAGTTGGTAGTGTAAAGGGGAAGTAAGAAATCAATGACAAGTTGTACTAGAGATGGAAGCCATAAAGGAAAGGTTGGGTTGAAGATGGGACCCTAGCAGAGCTGTGGAACACAAGAGCAATAATATAGCTGATAGCAAAATATGAAACTTGGTTCAGAGATAAAGCACAACTGTTCAAAAATACAGCCAACATGTTTTTCCACCCTTATGGTAAAACTGAAAAAAAAATTAGATACTTTTAGAAACATTTTAATTTTATGTATCCACCAACAGAAAGCTCCCTAGTGGAACAAATACATTGCATCCATTTCCAGAACAACTGAACCGGTGCACAACCAGCCAAGTGCATAACGAGTATTGCTGTTCTCACAGCTCTGTTTTCATCTGCCTGTGCGCGGTACTCTAGTAATAGTTTCTTGTTTTCTTTGTGTGACTTCCCTGAACTCTATAAATAGTGTGTACAGTCCTTCCCTGTACACTGTTTATTTCACCTATTTTTGATTTGTCTAATGCAGATACAGAAGCAGCAAAATGGTCTTTCATAAGTAAAGAGTTCTAAGCAAATGATGCAGGAATTGCTTTAAAAACTTATCTTTTCAGATATACTGAATAAATCATCCTATATTTTGTTTTGGTTTAATGTGCTGTCAGTGGTTTATTAAACCACCACAAATAAGAGACATATTTTCAGTATCAACAAGCACTGGGAATTCTTGCAGTGGTTCAGCACAAAGGTTTTTAGCACTTTGTGCTGAAATGGTAATGGGAGAATTTGAAATGTTCAATGACCTGCAAGCTCCAATTCTACCTGCATACTTTGCTGTTGTAACATTATTTAGATAGTGTATGAAGTAAAGTACTTAAAAGTCTAGCTGTTTAATTGTCTATGCAAGATTTTTGTTTCCTCTATGACATTTCTTTATCTTCCCCAAAGTTGCTCTTTGGTCTCCCATTTAAACATACTTATTATTATTTTAAGCAAATCTAAGGCTACCTATGAGAGCACTTGTAGTCAGCTGCTGTGGGTTAGATTGACTTACTACACTGCAAAAATATGACAATTTGTAAATCTGTGATTGTATTCAGAGACAAGAGAAACTGAGTCTTTTCCATATTGATGATGCACTCATGCTGAAATTTAATACTGAAAGCTTAAACTTTATGCTCCTTTACTAATTTTAAATTTGTTGCTCTGGCAGGAACACACAGGTAATATGTTTACCCATTGTGAATATATAACATGAAGTTTGAAGTGGCAAAGGATCAATCTAGCTTGCAGAGTACAACATGTGGGCTGTGAATTTCTTTATTCTCTAATCAATGTTTCATAGATACTGAAAGCCTGCAGCATAAAAATTTTCCAAATTTCTAAGAGGGACCTGATTTTTTTGTACATGTTTGAAGAATCATTTGTAGAGAACTGACCTGAAGTATTTTAAAGCTGAAACAATTTTTTAAGTATGATCTGGGAGAGAAAGAGAGAGGGAGAGGGCACTTTCCATTCATACTTCTGTCTTCTGTGATATTCAGAGTTCCCCCGATTCCCCCTGTGTTTTGGAAAATATACACCAGAAATTTGTGCTCTGAAAATGTGTGAGAAGCAGCCTTTTCTTTACTTCACATAAAAGCAGCCACAGATCCAAAACGTTGACCTCCTTGCTCCAGTGAGAGTGTTTTTGTTCACAACACTGCAATGATTTTGGGTAAGCATTAGAGGCAGAAAAGGTGTTAACTTGCGTTTTATATGACTTGCACTTGCTCATGGCAGACAGAATTGCACAGAAACTTTTATGCGTTCCCGAATATGTTGTCTCCCACTGGAGTTCTGCCTATGGTATACCATCCTCAGAGCTTAACTGCACGATGTAGTCCCAATGGCACTCTGTAAGTGAAAATACACTTTCGGAGTGTTTCAGTGACCTTGATTGCACTAGGCAGGTGGGCCCATTTCAGAAGTGCCAAAGCAGCAGCTCTATAAAAGGACTGAGGTGCCTATTCCAAGTCTGTGATTTAAGTAATTTTAATTAATCTCTACTCCAGAGCACTGCTGCTTACTTCTCTGCCCTGCTTACATATTTTTTACCTGCAGTTGCCAACATTTTAGCTCAGCAAAGGCTAGACATTGGTAACTAAGACCGTAACCAAACAAAAACTATTTATTTTCCACATTTAAGGTCAAAATAACCACTAATGTAAACAATTGTGATTTCTGCCCCCCCTCCTCCCCAGCCCCCCCCAGATATTTAACTGGTGAAACTGTTGGAGAAGATTTAAGTGATAGTCTGCTAGGCATTTTACTCCCAGGCCGTCACTGCATTTATTGCATATAAACGATGCTCACGTTGCTCATGCCTGTTCCATATTGTTTAAAACTGATCTCATCATTTCCTCAGCCTTCTATTCCCTCCAGTGTGCCTGGAGTTCTGATTAGTAATTTACCACAGAGTTCTATAACAGTGAATACTCTACTGCTGCTGTTAATTAAATCTGTGTGGGTAACTATTCACTCACAAGAGACAATCATTGCAGCAAGATATTGTCAGGCCTGAGGCTTTGCACTAATAGAATCTGTACATATCCCAGAGGTGATATGTTCTGTATCTGGAGAGGAAGCAGTGAGCCAGTTCTTCTAACATATCCAGCCAGTGATTCGGTGAATGAATGCCAAGGGGACAAGTTTCAAAAGACAATGTTCCTAAGACTGAAAGATGGGCAGAATAAGAGCAAAACAATATGGATATTTTATCATTCTTGATACAATGTAATCTCATAACCTGAGATTTACTCCATGTTTCTTTTAATTTTAATTTGGGACACATGACTGACGTGGAGTGCTTTAAGTTGTTAAAATTAATCATTTAGAGGGATGTCATACACAGTGAATGGTATTGTTACATTAGGAGCATAGATGAGTTGAGGAGACACATGGTAAAAGTGGTTTATAGCACAATACTGAAGAATTACATAAAGGAGCTTTAAAGAAACTACTGACAATTTGCCATCAGTTAGTTTCAGTGGTGACCCATAAAACATTCCCCTGTCAGATAATGATAGCTTTTGCCATATTCAAGGTATTTTCTAACGTGTGTCAGGAGGTTATGCGCATCACAGGAAAACTGAAAAATTTTAAAGGTTACCATTGTCTTCATTAGCCCCATCACATTAACAAAGGGACAGTTGCCTCCAGCAGGCAATTGCTGCCTCACGAACTCTGCACATGAATTGCTGCAGTACAGGCATCTGCAACAAGATCCAGTCTATTGTTAGGAGGGAATGCCTTTTGTCATGAATTAGAATTAACTGGGTTACACAAATGGGTTAGGTACTCTACAAAGCATAGCTTTTCTTCTTAATAAAAGTTATAAAACCTGTATATTACCTTCCAGTCTACAAAGTGAGTGATTAAAAATTATCTTTCTTCATACAGATGTAATTATATATGCACATTGGGGTCTATAATAACTAATGAAAGAAGAGTTATTATAATGGATGAGGAAAATACCTGGTTAGTAGGCAATGGAAATGGTTGTCTCGAACTTTGGAAGATGTAATGAGGTTAAACTATGTTTTTGAAAGTATACATAATGCTAGTACACACAATGCTTTATCTGCTTAGAGAACCATCTTTATTATTTATACAAACATCACTGTATCCATTGTTAATAGTCTATTTGCCTTGTTTAATAGAACAGGATGAGAACAGAACAGGATGAGAACAGATTTGTTCCATATACACAAATAGGTCTATATATACACGATAAATAGTAATGTGTATATATATAATTAACAATACATATCTTATATAAAATATACTGATAAATAGTTGTATATATCTGAAGAAGAGGACAACTAGATTAGTGGACATTATTACAAAATCTGGAGGCAAGAAGTTTCCTGGAAGCAGGTGATAGCCTGGATTTGTGGTATTAAACATCAACCATTTAAACATATCTTATTTAAAATATACCTGATAAATAGTTGTATATATCTAAAGAAGAGGACAACTAGATTAGTAGACATCATTACAAAAATTGGAGAGAAGAAGTTTCCTGGAAGTAGGCAATAGACTGGATTTGTGGTGTCAAACGTCAACTGTTTAAACCTTGGATGTCTAATCTAAACTGGTCACCTAAGCCACATCAGTAACCACTGCAGTAATCAACTCTAGAAGAAGATTTGTCACGCCTATCATGAACATTTACTTTAGGATAGTGCTTATGGCTCTTTCTATGCCTGTCTATCACTGTAGTGGTCAGCAAAGCCACTTGAACAGCACACTGTTCATGACTGATAAAAAAATATGAACGATTGGCATGATTCCTCTTCTGAGCTCTTGATAAATTCAGAATTTGCTTTTGTTCAGGGACTGGAAGAGCTTTGACAGGTTAAGGTTTTGATCACTGGAGGGAACGAGAGATGATTCACTGAGGTACTTTGATGTCAGTGGGTACAGCTCRAAGGGCCCTCTGTGGCAAATAAAAATTGCCAAGGGGAAGTTGCTGTTGATATAAAGCAAATAAAACAAAGAAGAAAAGGGTAGCTTTGATGACTTAATAATTAAGGTTTAGTATCAGGATCTTGTAAAATTGTTGCAGGTGCTGGGATGGGGACTGCACGGGCTTCTGAGCATTGGTAAGGAGTGGAGCTCAGCACTTTCTACCATGTCTATTTTTAATGCATGCACATTTCAGAAGCACATGGTGAAGAAACTCTGGTAGACACAGACTCAGCAGGAGATTTGGTCATAGTCATTGTTTCTCTTTCATGTGACTTGCGTGGATTCTGCTTCTCTGGCACACAAAAGCTAACAAGCATAGTGATAATGGTGTTAAATGCCACTTGAAAAAGCCTGTGAATATATATTTAAGGATCATTTCATGATACACATGCCAAAGAGAATATTTCCTGACTTATCATCCTATATTAATGTTTTTCTATGACATATAATATATATTAAATACCGCATATAAACATATTGTATCCAGATACAAAATGAGACAGCACCCAATTTAAAAACATCCAGAAACAAGTATAAAATGAACTGGATCGCCTTTTATTTCCTAAGTACTAATTAATAACTAAATATGAGGCCATGATTACTTACCTCCACTATTGTTCTACAAAGCGCTCGATTTTAACACATTGAGAAAATTAGTAGCTGGTTCAAATGAAAATTTTATGGAGAAAGTATTTGTTTTACAATTCTTCTTTTAAGAATTGCTCTCTGTAAATTTTTATTTGGTAGGATAAGCACCAAGAACCACTTCTAGTGGAACACACTGTCCGGGGGTGCGGGAAATTCAAACCCTTTGGTTTGTGAATACTACTGGGAATGATGCAAGGAGAAATTTCTAAGATGCAGGAGAAATTTTAGTGATAAATCACAACTGGAAATGACTCTGGCAATTTTGCTTACCCAATGCCTGTGCTTATACATAAATTGGCAAAATATCTTTCAAGTTTGATGAGTCACATTACTTTTCCTTAAAAGTCTTTTGAGTTCCTGTTATCTGCAAAGCCTTCAGAGGTCATGCATTTCAAGCTTGTTGAGCTGTGACCTCCATCTCCCACAAACAGAACCTAGTCCCTGTTTTTGTTTCATAAATCATAATTGTGAGCCAGTTCCTAAAGATTACTCTCCTCCAGCACACTGTGCTTTAACATGGAACTTCTTAACTAAAGCAAAACTTCTCCCCTGCTCCCCGCCATTGTACAGGAGACACTAAGACATTCCCCTCTCCTTTAAAAAAAAAAAATGAATAGCTGCATGCTTTGCTTCCTCCTTTTGCCATCTCTGTCTACTGCTTTAGGAAGCTTCTCAGCTTTTCTTTCATTTCTTTACTGTGCTTAGCACTCCATTGAACAGTTACAGTGAGCACAAGAGGGAAAAAACATGACTTAGTGAAATTGTTAATAAATGCTTTGTGAAACAGCTGTGCTTTGTGGAAGGTGGGCAGAGTAAAAGGAGCTATATGTTGATGACAACAATTTACAAAATAGTTCACAAAAACAAAAGTCACACTATTAAATTCTGCATTTAAGTTCATGAAGATATTTCTTCAAGCCAAATAGAGAAATCCCAAAAAGAAATCAGTCATTTCTTAGGTGCTATCAATTGCTTCCAGTATAATGATCTCTACCTGCTTTGTATGTATATTATGATGTACAAACAAGAAAAAATGAGTTTTTTGCAGTCTATTTGTCATTGACAAGCAAGATTTGTTAACAATTATTTTTCTATCACTCTAATTTACAAAGCAGGGTGACAAACTGAGGAATGAGTGAAGGATGAAAAAGAGGAACAGTATCACTTTGCATTTTAGCTGAGAGGCTGAGCCAGCAAATCACATATATCTACAGTATAACAGCTTGTTATTTTTTCTGGCATCCATTCTTGCTGTTCCACCTCAGCAACTTATGACTCCTAGGTTTTAAAAAAAATTCAAGGATTAACGATGGAACATGTTTAATAATGAGACTGAGCATTTCAGTAAGATTGTGAAAAGTAAATAAATATGCCAAGCTCTCTATTCCATTAACAATGACAATTGCCATACCCAGAGTTAATTTTCATCATTCCTTAGTGATGTGAACTCTTTATTTACCTTAAAAAGGAGAGATTCTTATAGATATTGAAGTCCAGCCTCTCTGATTTGTCTGTAAAAACATAACTTTTGAGTGTTGAGTTTAATTTTGATTATTGCTCAGAATCTGCTTATAGTATTGCATTTTGTTTTAGGAAGAATTACTTAAATACGTCCTATTCTTGAAGCCTTTACTCAATTGAACTTTATATGAGTACGTGAGGATCAGTAGTACATCAATGAGTTTATAAATTTCTGAGTCATGGGAATTATCATGCTGGATCACAAGCAACTTCCTTGTGGACCAGCATCCTGTAATCTAGAAGAACTTCAGTGAAACTAGAAGTAAGTGGACATGGAATAACATGCCCTCTAAACAGTTTCTTACAGGGTTTGTTGTATTCAGAAACCCCCAAACTTTTCTCCTTTCCAAAATTTCTATTTTTTTCTTTTAATATCATTATAGTTACTCTAGATAATCTTGTCCTCTTTTAAAGAAGACACTACTAAATACTATACAAACTTAATTTGCTTGGACATCACCACTAACAGCAAGGAACAGTTTTCATATTGCCTTCAAGAATGTTTTCTTTCCTGTGTCATATCTGATTTGCTTAGGTAAGCGGTTAGATAGATCCACAGAATTAAATCTCATGCAAGAGCATCAAAGAATTTCCTATATAATTCCAGGCATTTTCTCTGTGATCTGTCAAGCAGTGAGATAAAAGCTCCACTACTATGCTTTCTGCTGGTTTTGATTTGAGAACAAGAAAGACTATGGAATTTCAATGAGGCAAGAGTAAACTCATTAAGACTGCAGACTCTTGTTTTTGGTGCATTCGTGCTGAACTTCAGGCAGACAGGACAGTGTCTACCCACAGCTTTTGTGACAGTTACTGGAGAGAAAGGGAGAGAGAGGTACCTCCAAAGAGTGGTCCAAATCTCAGATGGTCTGAGCTGCTCTCCTGAATGGTCTATTTTTTTTTCCTGATTACCTAGGCAGAAAGCCAAGTCAACAACAGTCGTGATCAGTTGGAATAGTGAGGGAGGGTCCAAATAGAAGCTGCCTAATAACAGCTTCTGTGGTAGTTTGGTAAAATCTTCTACATTCCCTGGTTCAGCATACATTAATAATCCCCAAGAAATATCAAAATTTGAGTTTTATGTCTATCTATCTGACTAAATGCTGTTTTTAAGCTAATGACAAATTATAAAAAGGGGGGAGGGACAGGACATGAATATATCTTCTTACATTGTCCAATTTTCCCTAATTAGGAACTGTTTGGAGATGCATTCAACACACTGACTCAAGAAGGCAGAGCACTGAAAGGAGACAGGAAAAAGAGCAATAGGAGGAGATTCAAATCAGAATTATAACGAAACCATTTTTGGCCTGTGATACCTGGCATTCCAATAAAAGAAAGTTTTTAAGTGAGTTTGAAAGGGCAACATGGACACTAACAAAATGAAAGGAGACTTACTGATATGGGAAAAAGGGAGTATGTAGCTGGTGGGACATGGAAACGAACAGTAGTACACAATAAATGTTAACAGACAGGAGAGACTGCTGGACTCAGTGGCTAGGTTGAAAGGCATGTAACTCAGCTTCATCTTTTTCTGGTTGTCCTGCTAAGGTGACAGCAAAACAAAACATTCAGAAAAGTTGACATAAGCCCTAACATACTGTCAAAAAATCTCCAGTATTAAAATAATATTATCTGGGAGGCAGACTGAAGCACATAAAATTAAGAAATGCCTGAATTCAGATTGTCAATGTAATCTAAACTGTGTCTCAATGTCCCTTTGTCTTATGATAGTTCTTAATTGCATGGTGACATATGCCCTGATGTAGCCTACCTAAATTAGACACTTACTGAAATACCTAAAATTCAAGTGTAGTTATTCAACATTCTGCTGATAGCCTGTCAGGAGGCAGGTAACTTTTCCATCTGATTCTGCCACTGCAGGAGCTGAATGGTCCCTGGGGTGGCCAGTTTCATCCCACTGACCTCGGAAAAAGTGGAAAGTGGAGGCACCTCAATTAAGTGCCTACAGCATGACGGGATGAATAATGGCAGTAACAGGACTGATTCGGTTCAGAGAGGCATCTGTCAGAATGAATGGTGCAGATTTAATGAGCAACTAACCAATATTTGGTATTCTCACTGCTGGTAAGTGAGCGAGCACATGACATCTTTGCTGAACATATCTAATTTTGCTATCCATGTAGAATAATTAATTTCCTCATTAGTATTTCTGTGGTGCTTCTCACTGAAGTATCTGAATTACTCAAAAATTAATTGGTGCATCTTCTTAACACCCTGTGCAAGATGACACAAAGCAGCAAAGACTCTCAGGATATGTGATGCTCAGCACTGTAACATCTAAGGGTTACCTACCATGTCCACAGTGAAGTTCATATGGCTGAATTATACCCCTACGTCAATTTACATTCAACGGAAGACAGCGAGTGATCTGCCAGGACACTGAGGGTTAGGAGGCCCAAGTTGACAAGCTTGATAGTACAAAGACATGGATGGGTGTGTCTGAAATTGTCTTAGGTGGCTGCCTCAGGGATTCCGCAAGACTTCTCTGTGAAACCTTTTTTGAGCTTACACACACAGCCCATTCTCTCAGCCAGGTATTTAGCGTGTTCACCTCAAGAACTAGACCATCCTACACCTAGCGATGGGAAACAAGAGCATCAGTGTCTCAGATTACCATATAGGTTACATTTTAACAGATTACATATGGGAATGCCTGGCAGGGGTCTAAGGAATCCTAAATACCAGACTCATAGACCAAGAAGGAAGGATATTAGAAGGAATATATACTGGAAAATCAGCACATTTAGGCCCAGGGGCATGTACTTTTTGAATCTCAAAGGGTTCTAGTTAGGCATTTTGACTCCTATCTTTGCTGAGATTAATCCTTTGCAGGACCTTTTCTTGAAGCCTTCTGTGCCTGTGGTCATCTCAAATACTTAAGCAAGGTAGGCAGGGTTGTCCTGCATTGCTCCTAGGCAATGCCTAGGAGGCATTTCAGATACCTTCTATTGCCTAAGAGATTAAAGTTACAAAGTCTCACTACCTACTATTGCCTGAAGAGTAAGAGCATTCATATGTGAAGCTACTCTGGGGCATCTGGCATGCTGTAACTTGCTGCCCTATGGTCAGTTAGTCATGTGTCCCTTCCGTTCCTGGAATGAATAAGGCAGCAATCTTCTGGGCAAAAGTTTTCTTTATTACAAAGTGCTCTTTCATCCTCTTGGGAGCTGTATTTTCTTAGACGGGAACCCTCTGTGTTCACGCCATTCTGCCTCACTCCTATGCAAAATTTCGCTGTTGCAGTGTTTTCACCTACCTACAGCTATTTTCCCACCATTTACCAGCTCCTGACATGTCTCCCAGAAATGCTTCCTGTACTGGTTCCTAGTTTCAGTTTTTCACCTGCTCGGTCTCTGCTCCCTATTCAGTGTCACATTTGACTTTATCTTTCCCACCTGACCAGATCTGGTGTTTCCTCCTGCACTTGCTCGTTCTGAAGCTTTTCCCTGTATCAAAGACCATGAATATTCTTGTATCACTTCTTCCAACTAGTACTTTTCATTTCCAACCTCCTTTTGACTGCAAAAAGAGAAAAATGATACCAAGTCCATCTGTGATAATGATGGCTAGTACCATCATTGGAAACAATGGCCTAATTATGAGAACTATTAAAATGAAAAGTTTTATCCTATGCATATCCAAATCGAATAACATTCATAATTCAGTGGTGTAATAAAACATGGAAGAAACAGAGCTAAAAAATTCTCAGAGTGGACCATGATATTTATCTAGTATGATCAGAGTTGCAGAAAGAGGAAATAGAATTTGTGACATAAAGAACACCAAGGAAATTGCCTTCAGGGTACGGTAAGCGGGTTTATCATCTTAATCCTTTTGAAGCAGATATACTGAGTTCAATGTCGTTAGCTATATTGTATAGATCTTTGGGAAAAAAAGAAAACCTGTAAGATTGAGGGTTTGGTTAACATTAAAGGCTACTTACCTCTGACCTATATAGCCATAAATTGCAAAGTGCTTCATAAAGCACTTCACCTCAGTTGTCACTGCTGGAAAATCCTTAGCTGCAGTTAGTAGACATCCTCTCAAAAGGTGGTTATTGGATATATTGGGACCATGCAGAAGGAATTGTAACGTAAACAGTACTAATGTACATTGGGAAGAACAGAGAGAGGCATGTGAACCATTATTAACCTGTGTACTTTGATGATAGCAATGAGTAAAGTACTGTAACCTCACACTTCCCACCAGTTTAATCTGACTATTTAGATTTGCTTGCAAATCTGGCCAATTACTGCACCATTTGAAAATAATCAATGGGAGATGTGGTCATTTACTTTCTCCTGAGCCTTTCTCAGGGTGTGAAGTTGCTCCTGAAAGTAAATGCTTCACAACTTTTAAAGGTGTACATAAAAAAATGAATCTTTCCTTGGCTACTATTACAGCTGACATTTTGAATAAATAGTAACAAATTTGTTTTTTTAATATGAAGATTGTAATGGATTTTTTCATAGAATCATAGATTCATAGAATAGTTTGGGTTGGAAAGGACCTTTAAAGGTCATCTAGTCCAACCCCCCTGCCATAGACAGGGACATCTTCAACTAGATCATGTTGCTCAGAGCCCTGTCCAGCCTGACCTTGAATGTTTCCAGGGATGGGGCATCTACCACCTCTCTCGGCAACCTGTGCCAGTGTTTCACCACCCTCATTGTAAAAAATTCCTTCCTTATAGCTGGACTAAATCTACCCTCCTTTAGTTTAAAAACATTCCCCCTTGTCCTGTCACAACAGGCCCTGCTAAAAGGTTTGTCCCCATCTTTCTTATAAGCCCCCTTTAAGTACTGAAGGGCTGCAGTAAGGTCTCCCCGAAGCCTTCTCTTCTGCAGGCTGAATAACTGCAACTCTCTCAGCCCTTCTTCATAGGAGAGGCATTCCATCCCCCTGATCATTTTTGTGGCCTTCCTCTAGATCCACTCCAACAGGTCTATTTCTCTCTTGTGATGAGGGCTCCAGAGCTGGACACAGTACTGCAGGTGGGGTCTCACCAGAGCAGAGTAGAGGGGCAGAATCACCTCCCTCGACATGCTGGCCATGCTTTTTGTGATGTAGCCCAGGATACGGTTGGCTGCCTGGACTGTGAGCACACATTGTCGGCTCATGTCCAGCTTTTCACACACCAGCACCCCCAAGTCCTTCTCGGCAGGGCAGCTCTCAATCCATTCATCCCCCAGCCTGTATTGATACCAGGGATTGCCCCGACCCGGGTGCAGGACCTTGCACTTGGCCTTGTTGAACCTCATGAGGCTTACGCAGACCCACTTCTCAAGCTTGTCCAGGTCCCTCTGGATGGCATCCTGCCC
This sequence comes from Oceanodroma leucorhoa, assembly GCA_030449065.1. Taxonomy (NCBI): domain Eukaryota; kingdom Metazoa; phylum Chordata; class Aves; order Procellariiformes; genus Oceanodroma; species Oceanodroma leucorhoa. The sequence continues at coordinate 1,737,688 of JASVER010000009.1, read as the reverse complement.
CTCAGGCATGTCGACCACACCACTCAGCTTGGTGTCATCTGCAAACTTGCTGAGGGTGCACTCGATCCCACTGTCTATGCCATTGATGAAGATATTAAACAGTACTGGTCCCAATACGGACCCCTGCGGGACACCACTTGTCACCGATTTCCATCTGGACATTGAGCCATTAACCACTACCTTCTGAATGCGACCATCCAACCAATTCCTCACCCACCTGACAGTCCACCCATCATATCTGTACCTCTCCAGTTTAGAGAGAAGGATGTTGTGGGAGACCGTGTCAAAGGCCTTACAGAGGTCCAGATAGATGACATGGGTAGCCCTTCCCATGTTCACTGATGTAGTCACCCCATCATAGAAGGCCACTAGGTTGGTCAGGCAGGACTTGCCCTTGGTGAAGCCATACAGCTGTCTCGAATCACCTCCCTGTCCTCCATGTGCCTGAGCATAGCTTCCAGGAGGATCTGTTCCATGATCTTGCCAGGCACAGGAGTGAGACTGACTGGCCTGTAGTTCCCTGAGTATTCCTTGTTTCCCTTCTTAAAAATGGGGATTATGTTTCTCCTTTTCCAGTCAGCGGGAACCTCACCTGATTGCCATGACTTTTCAAATACGATGGATAGTGGCTTAGCAACTTCACCTGCCAGTTCCTTCAGGACCCACTGATGGATCTCGTCGGGTCGCATGGACTTGTGCACCTTCAGGTTCCTTAGATGGTCTTGAACCTGATCTCCGACAGTGAGTGGCTCTTCATTCTCCCAGTCCCTGCCTTTGCCTTCTGCGGCTTGGGCTGTGAGGCTTGAGTACTTGCCGGTGAAGACCGAGGCAAAAAAGTCATTGAGTACCTCAGCCTTCTCCGTGTCCTGGGTAACCAGGTCTCCCATTTCATTCCGGAGAGGACCCACGTTTTCCCTAGTCTTCTTTTTATCCCCGATGTACCTGTAGAAGCTTTTCTTGTTGCCCTTGATGTCCCTGGCCAGATTTAATTCTATCAGGGCTTTAGCTTTCCTAACCTGGTCCCTGGCCGCTCGGACAATTTCTCTGTATTCCTCCCAGGCTACCTGTCCTTGCTTCCACCCTCTGTAAGCTTCCTTTTTGTGTTTGAGTATGTCCAGGAGCTCCTTGTTCATCCACGCAGGCCTCCTAGCGTTTTTGCCCAATTTCCTCTTTGTTGGGATGTATTGCTCCTGAGCTTGGAGGAGGTGATCCTTGAATATTAACCAGCTTTCTTGGGCCTCTCTTCCCTCCAGGGCTTTGTTCCATGACACTCTACCAAGCAGATCCCTGAAGAGGCCAAAGTCTGCTCTCCTGAAGTCCAGGGTAGTGAGCTTGCTGTTTGCCCTCCTCGGTGCCCTAAGGATCTTGAACTCCACCATTTCATGGTCACTGCAGCCAAGGCTGCCCTTGAGCTTCACATTCCCCACCAGTCCCTCCTCGTTGGTGAGAACGAGGTTATAAAAGTTTGGTTATAAAAGTTTGTCATATGTAGCCAGACAAAAAACCCCTGACAATTTAGTGTCCATATTAAAAAAGAAATGTGGTTGCTACTCTAACTACAGTTCCAAGTTAACAATATTTCAGTTAGTTGCGATTTTTTTAAGGAAAACATATGACTTACTTAAAATATTTGAGTTAACTATTTAACTATTGCAGATAATAAAAATTGTTCTGACTTTTCTGAATGTGGGAAAAGCTATTCCTTTTCCTACATTAAATTTTTAAGGAAGTTTTTAATAGATTTTTAGTATCTCTACGAACCATTTATGAAAACATATACATATATGTCTATGCATATTGAGCACAGACACTTTATATTAATAGGATTTTAATCACAGGACTCTAGATCAGTACTCTGCATATGGTGAGTTGAAAGCGGAATGCTTTGTTGTCTTTGGTCTTTCATTGCATAATACCACTCTATAAAGGCCCAAGAGGGAGTTAATCTGAAAGAGCTAATAATTTCATATGTGTAAACTGTTAATACTTGTCTGAGAGTGTTTTATTCCAGAAAATATTGTTATACTAAATTATTACAGGAAGTACTTAATACTATTTGCCTATTTTTGCCATTATTCTGTGAATATATTATTTGACAATTATTTTCATTATTCAGGAGCTCTATAATTAATTAAGTGTTATTACACAAATGGTGTGTTTAATGAACAACATCAGTATTCAGTGGATAGGTTCTTAATGATTTATGTGGTGTGTCCAACATAGTTTAATACCAAAACAATACAGGAGACAAAAATGCACAGTAAACTTTATTTTTGGGGCATTCTGGTTCTAAGCTTTTTTGAACAGAAATTGAGGTTGCACTTAAAAGTGTTTTCACAGCAATTCAGAGCTCTAGTTTTTACCTGAGAAGTCCCTAAACCTCTCTTGCATTTTGAGTGATTTAAAGACTTTTGACTGTAAAGATTCGATCGATAGTTCTCTCAACAGCTTAAGATTCTGACACTTAGATAGGTTCATCCTGAAGCCAGAGATAAGACAATCAGCCAATTTGGAGTTAACAGCTCCTGACTGGCTTAAAAAAGGACAGTGAATTATTTCCTTTACGCCCAGATGCCTGGCAGATCATAGGCAGAGAAAGAACTGGACCACAGTGCTCTTAAGGCAGAAGTGCATAGCTGTCACCTTTTCAAAGAGGAAATGAAGGTGACATGTACTACCCTAAAGGAAGGTCAAGCTGGGCTTGGACTGGGGTGCCACTCCTTCCTCATCTAGTGTGGGAAAGCATTCACACTTCGTGTGTGTGCTGTATGTAGTCAGAGCAGCACGGACTCATAGTTTTCAGTATTTTGTAAAGCATGCTCACTGCAGTTTCAAAAACAACAACCACAAACACTATCCTTTACTAAAGCTCCTGTGACCACCTCTTTTCCTCTATTCCTGTTTGGTAACCACATTTTCTGCAGGACTAATTTACAGATATTTTTTTCTTAATAACTGTTTTTTGGACTAAAATTTTCTGTATTGTTCAAGAATTTCTTCTCAGTTTAATTGACGTCTCTGAGTTTCTTCTTCCTCCTTACACTCCTTTTACAGCGTTCCTTCCCTTTCCCTCTCCCTCCCTCCTTTCCTATATTACTCTTTCCCATCTAGGTACTTCTCACTATCTTCAGTGCTTGATCATCTAATGCAATGTAATGGAATGTAATCTAATCTAATCTGTTTTGCTCCCTAAGCATTTTTCTTGCTATTATTACCTACTGTCATCTCTCTTTCATCTCCCTGGATGGGATCAGATCATGAATTCTGTCACTTTTTAAATACAGGGGCTGAGAATCTCAGCCAGTGAGAATATGTGGATGCTGCTCTCCAGAGTGAGTTAGCTGACAGCTTTGAGTATGCAATGACTAAAACGAGCTTTTTGAAAGTATTCGCTGGCATGGTGTTAAGAAAACAGCTAAAAGGAAGATATATATATATATAAAAATTTCCTGGATATGTTTTTAAGGTAAAATGTGCCCTTTCTAGGTTAAATATGAAGTAGAAGTGGTAAGAAATACATATGCTGGAATAGTGTATATCTTGAAGAAACATCTTAAAATCAATTTCAGTTTAAAAAAGAAGTGTGCCTATATATAAATATAAAAATACTAGAGAAACTTCATTGTTAATAAAAGCCTTCAGGAGATATTTTATGAGATCTTATTTTTCAAATAATTTTTCAAATTACTTCCTAATTTCTTTGAGGGTTAGTCTGCTAAGAAATTATGTCTGAGAACATAAAATAAAAAATAAATAATACTATTTCAGTTAAAGTGATAACACCATTATTCTCTTTCAAGATGATAGAAAATGCGCAGAACCAGCAGTGCTCCAAAGTGTGCCCAAGTAGAAGCACATTAAGAAGACATTAGCAGTATGGAGTCCAGAGCTGCATGCCAAGCATGGGGGGCTCAGGGCTTGTGCTCAGGTGGGCTCAGCTCTGCTCAGACAACAAAGGGCACATGATTAATTCTGAGAGTATAAAAGGGAAAATTGTTCTAAGATTTAAAGTAAAATGCAAAAAGGGTGATGGAAAATGACAGGTAAATCAATAGCTCTTCAAAACAGCTTCTCACAGATTCCAACAAACAGGGTTTGTTTATGTGAGGATACATAAACACACATACTTTACCAAATTCCTATGGGATACGTTTTGTTTCTTTCGTACTGAATAGCATTTTTTCAGCACAAGTGTCACAGATGCCAAACAGTCAGAGGCCTGAAGATTGATTGCTGTCTTATCTGTGTTTATTATAAACTTTCATGGAAATTTAAGCTACAGAATGCCTTCAGTTAGAAGGCACGCATTTAAAAACACGTTTACATGAGAAATGAGTCAATTACTTGAAAACAGTGCATAATGGAATTGTTGTGAATAAACACGATTCTCAACACATGCAGGTTTGTATTGCATTTCTCTCAAAAGAATGGAGATGGCAGCAGAAAGAATGTGCAAGTAAGTCAAAGACCTGAAAATCTATCCTATCCTATCCTATCCTGTCCTGTCCTGTCCTGTCCTGTCCTATCCTATCCTATCCTATGTAGGTTTATAAACGTATTTCTTAATCTCAGAGTGCCTGAACACCTTCCAGAGAAGCATTCATTACTGTGACTATGCATTTGCCACATACAGTTTGTTGTCCTCTCCTCTTCCAGGGGAACAGCACATGTGTAGCAGTAGAAAGTAAAGATTCTTACTTTCCTAGAGTTTTAGCCTTTCTTCCTTCATTATTTTTTAAAAGGTATGTCTTGTGATGTATTTGTTAGAGAGGGCAAGGTAAAAGAAATGCACTCTGCACTGGGGGCAGCAGCAGATGAGATTTGTGATGGCACATTTTTCTGGAGGGTGCGGTAAAGGATAGGGAGAGTAGGGAGTGCATTTTTGGATCAGCCTCTAAGAAATGCATGTCACCTGCATAGATGAATTTTACTGTTGCAATAGAATGTTCTGTTATACTGGAAGACTAGAGCTGTCACTGATGCTTTTCATTTCTGAGCTGCAGATTTTTGTTCTCCTGCTATCTTGGGCATAGGCCATAAAAAACACTGTCGGGCCAAGACCTTGAACCTGATTATGTATTTTGTAGAATGGGCACCAAACTTATTCTCATGAGGGACCAGATCTGACAATCCAGCATCTGCCACATATTCCTTTTAGGAAAAGCTATCAAAGCAGATACAGCTACTGTAAAGTTATGGTATTTCTGTGTGGACTTCATTTACACAGTCTGTTGCTGCTTCTGCACAGAAAGCAGTATAGAGGCAGATTGGTGGGGGAGGCCAGATATGGAAGGTAAGGCTGTTTCATCCAGATACTCTGCTGTATGAATTCGGTTACACTGCCACGGTGCCAGAACTGGGGTATCTGCTGAATGAGGTGCCCTACCATGTGGATTTATCAGTTTCAGGGTGTGTTATTCTGTCCACAAACTCCGCTGCAAAGATTCACAGAAAGTCTGTGTTCCATATCCTTCTTCCATAGGAAATCACTGGAAAATGAGCTTGATGTGCTCATGATGGCCTCTGTTGCTAGGAGATACATGACTGCATTTGGTGCTACTTGGAATTTCTTAGGAATTGAAGATATCATCAAGGTACATCAGTAACCACTGCGCAGCTGAGGATTGCAGAAAGCACTAATAGCTGAGGTCAGGATTTTGCCTGCAATATGGGATGAAGCCTACGGCTCAGTAGCTAAGGAAAGAAAGTTCATAACTCTTCAGACTGTTTTCTGACAGCAGTGAGTAATGCAAGAACACTCCTGGAGTGTGGTCTGAATGGATGACATATAGATGTATCCCTAGCTAAATGATCTTTCATGAGAGTGTCACTGGGTGATCTTGTTCAAGCACCAGATCATCTTGCTGTTAGCACTATGGCTGCAGTGAAGGACTGGTTCAAACATGCACCATTTTCAAATTAGTGGCACTTGGTTCCAAATCATTTAATCAATTCACCTACTTCATCACTGTTGGAATGTTGATGATGTAGCATATTGAAAATATGATTAATTAATGTAGGAATTCTCAGTGGTAGGGAAGAAAGGGAAAGGTTGGAGTGGAGTTTCTTATCAGGTGCTTCCCTGGAGGAGGCATTTAAAGCCCTTGGCATTTTCATGTCGACGACTAGATGCAGTCCCAGTCTGAATGGAGAGGCTGTACAATCACTAGGATTAAATGACTTACACAGGACTGACAAGTGTCTTCAGGTGTCTGTACTCAGAGGTAGAGCAGCAATGGCACAGCATGAGGGTAATCCTAGTTTCCTAGTTTCACAGACACATACTTCTCAGGGTATTTCTTCAGCACGCATTTAAATCTGGCAAAGAGACTGCATTTTCCTTATACCCTTCTCTCCCTAATGTCTGTTTTAGCCAGCGACTCCATATGCAAGGAATTGTGACCGAGACACCTCTCTGACTGTACAGTACCACAGTTTGCAAAACTCCTAAAAACCTGAAGTACCACAGAAGGGGATACAGGAGCATTAATGGGAATTTTTTCATAGAAGCAATCCAGGGAAGTCAAACTGATTTGTTTTGAGAGGGGGGGTACCCAAAGTGTCAACATTTTAGGAAAAAAAAATCCTGAAGTGACTAAATTTGTATAGGTCAAGTCTGAATTCAATCTAGACATGTATACTGTGTTGAAACATGGGTACCAGAAATGGGCCTCTCTGTTCTTAGGTTCTGCAAGGACTCTGCCAGAGATGCTCTGAGATTTCAGGACTAAGTCTGCTTTAAGTTTCACCTAAAAGGGTGGTGGATTTTGCCAGAAGTGTCTGCTTAATAAGTAAGAGATTTGGGTTCCAGTGCTGCTCCAGGGGAGGAATGAATCTCTAGCAGAGTGCCCAGATGACTCGGTTACAGGCTGGCTCCTGGAACAGATGGCTTTTTATAGAATCATAGAATCATTAAGGTTGGAAAAGACCTCTAAGATCATCGAGTCCAACCAATGGACTATGGAGCAGGGTCAGCGTGTAGCTAGGACTGCAGGATTCATGAGATCAAAGTGGAAAAATCAAGTCATTATGTTCATATCTTTGCATTCAACTTGGGGGGGGAACTTGAGGTGTTATAAGTAATCCCTGGATTATGTAAATTTTTTTTTTATTCAACAGTTGTCCAGTAAAAAATATATTAAGAGTCTAGGTAGCTTTTATTGCAACCAGAAGTATGTGTCTGTATGTGTGCAAATACATATGCACATAGTAGACAAAAAAGATGGATTTGAGCATTCAAGTACATTTCTGAATTTTCCCAAAACTGATGATATAAACAGCTGTTACATTACATTACAGAATTACCTTGTTCTGTGGCGGTCAGTTTTTCTGTAATCATGAATTCTCTTTGTGCTGTTCCTTATTTCAGGCTGATGGACTTGGGACTGCAACATTTACTGTAACAAATGGAAGGAGATGGGCATCTATAAAGTGTGGTCTCATTTACCCTTCACTTTACTCAGGGTGCTTCTAGAGAAGATAATACATTTTATACTCTGTTCTGGTGATGAATGGTGATGCTCTGGATACTTTCTGATGAGAATAAAAATAACTCAAAAGTTTTATCTGTGTCTTCTTAGAATGTATTCTGACAGAACTCAGTTTTAAAAGGCAAGAAATCCTACTACTAGCAAAAACTGTTGCTTGTTTCATTTTATTTTAATCACATGGATAGAAAGTTATGTACTGACATGGCAAGATAGTGAGATAGGATCTTTCTGAGGTCTACCCGATTTCCTGCTGCAATTGTAAATTGATTGCTTTTCACGGTAAAATTAGACTGGCGTATTTCCTAGGCAAAGAACAACAGTTATTCTTTCTCGATAACTTGCAGTTGTCTGGTGTTCATTTCAAGCTCAGCAACAGCAGAATATAAGTGGCAAAACACCAAGCTTATTGTTAGCATGCAGGTAATAATACTTAATAATTATTAGTTCAGATGTATACAATGGGATATACATATTTCTCTAAGAGATGTCTGCAGTACTTCCTTGGCAACTGCTTGTTTTAATTACTTCCCAATAGGCCATACGAAGAAAACTGGAATGTTAAAAGTGAAATTTTTACTGTGTATCTCCATGGAGGCAAAGCAAAATATGTTCCTTGAAATCGCATCCTTGAAATAATTGTGTATGGGTTTACAGCACTGACTACTGTTAGGCAGCAGTTTCAGTGTAAGAAAACTATCAAATAAAAATATCTCAAAGTAATTTACTAGCCATCATGGGTCTGATTTTACTGCTTATCAGAAAACTATGTGCAGCTGTTCAATAGAAAAATGTACTCAGTTTGTCTCTCTAAATGTATCTGCAAAACTCCACCTTTTGTAGCTGTTCCATGGGCAAAGAAACTGATTACTCCAGGCTCCTCGTATCCAAAATCAGACGCAAATGTTTTCCTGCTGTTAAGACTTTCTTATTGCTCTGTGGATAAAAGTGCTTATGTCTAGATTGCTATCATAAGAATGGAAGAGGTTTTTGAGCCGGTTGAGTTCAGTTCCCTGCTCCTACAGGCTACGTATACCCTAAGGAGTGACTCTGAATGCCTGGCTCTCGGTGCATGCTCTGGCTGAACGCCAGCATCATGCTGGGACGAGATGCAAGTATACCCCTCCTGTCAGCTTCATGCTTTCTTCACGAAGGAAGTTGACTGAAAAGGATTTTTAATGTGCTGTGGCTAACATTTTCAGAATGAACCACACAAAAAATAAGAAACTGCCTGTGCAGCTTTTATCCTATATATCTTAATAGTCTCTAAGAAGAGAGTCAGAGAATAAATAGCACTGCTATCTGAATTGCTCAGTGAGTGGGTCCTGACCCCCTCAAATTCTGATGCCAGAATTACAAGTTTACTTCTCTTTGTTTTTTTGCTGTTTGCATCACAGCACCTGGTATTTTTCAAAACACTAATGAAGAACTTATCTTCATAACCCAAAGTGAAGCGGGCAACATTGGCTCTGCTTCATTTGCAAGGAACTGAGACACAGAAGAGTGAAGAACAGCATTCACTTAAGATTCTAGACTTTATTATAGCTTGATTGTTCAGATCATGGTTCCAGCCAAAGTCAAGTGCACCCATGAGCACGCAGCAATTCTGTGTATCCTTGAGGATTTTGAAAAAGAACTCAGAATTGCAGTTTGAAAGCATTCAGATTAAAATATGTGTTTAAAGCACCGTAGGTGTTCCTGGGTAATTCTACCACAGGAAAAAAGTCATTACTAGCTGGTGAATACTGAAGTGTTTTTCCTTGTGTTAGAGAGGAAATCTGGCAGTGACTGGTCATTACAGACTTTCTTCTTCAAGGTGGCATTCAACTGATTTAACCCTGAAAACAGATAGGCTGACTACTGAAAGTAAGAGAACTGGCAGGAATGAGATCTCTGGAATTACTGAGAGTAAGAGAGAGAGAAAAGATTACTTTATCCAGCACGTGTGGCCTACTACAGGATTTTCAGAGAAAGTCCTGTTCTGCACAACATGGCCACACACATCCGCCACTGTCAGGAGCTGGGGTATGCTCAGTATATGCTAAACTTTGCTGTCAAAGTTTTAACAGGTTCCTGTATGGTATGTATGAACTGAGACTTCTTGAAGGGCTCATGACTTGGTTAACCAAGAGATGTTTTTGTAGTGAATGGTGAAAATCTGATCTCCATCACTTGATTTTATGGCTCTTAGTTTCTCAAAGAGAATAAATAAGCTTAATGACTGGAAAGTTAATGTGCAAAACCAATTTTTCCTCATCTCACTCTCAGAATAGGCTGAACTATTTCTTTTGAAGCTTTCCAGCTTATTTCAGTCTGAGCCAGGTACTCATCATGAAAAATGTACTTCTAAAGATTAAGATATAGAGAGAAGCAAGATAAAGTTACTGGGAAAACAGACAGCAAAATTCAGAAAAATTTGTGAAGTGCAAAAATATTTTTATAGCTTTCTCTTTCTGGAGAAAAGTACTTAAGCACATTTACTTTGATAGAATTTCCTGGGTTTATTGCCTTATTTACGTTAATATTTTCTATGAACAGTGATGCAGAAACACTGACTTCATTGATGATACATGCAGTTAATTTCTTGGCAAAACATTTCTGAGGGAACTCATTACTAGCAATTAACTTTATGTTAAGAAAATCCTTATGCCAAGGAGAAAAATATATCACAGCCAGAAACAATAGCTCTTGTTGTGCTAACCTCTGGTTGTGCTAACTGTGACTGGTTGGTCTCTCCATTATTAAAGAAGACATATCTCCTAACTGAGCCTGAATTAGCCTGAATACCATCCAGTTTAAAAGCAGGAGCCAAACCCAATGAAAATATTTAGATTTTGTGCCAACAAAATAGTAGCACAAATATTGGCTTAGCTTCAGTTCTTGAAGCTTGGGTTTATGTTCATAATCTAAACTATCTTTATTAGATTTGTCAATGGTGTATGAATGTAAGAAAGCATCACAACGAATGTGCTATCTGTTCAGGTATCTAATGGCAAGATAACTTGCAAACTTACTTTATAAGGAAAGGCCTAGATAGGTTATATTCATAACCCAACCCAAAAATCTAGTGGCGTTTTCTGGAATAATAGAGAAACAATATTTTTTCTGTTTATAGTTTTCCATCCCCAGAGTGTTTACTATATAAGCCTCAACCTTATTTTCTGGTTTCACATTAAATAAGGTATTGTTGTGCCTATATTTCTGTTTCAGGTAAATTTACATTTGCGAATTCTCAACATTTCTCGTCAAGAATGACCGTGTCGCTTACCCTTGACTGAAAAGCTGTGCTTGGTGCTTGAGTCCTTTTCACAAAGGCCTATGAAGGGCCATCCCTCAAGTGTGAAGGTCATCCTTTTTCAAAAGTGGAACCTTGAAATGGTGTTACCACCCCAACATGTAAAGAGTCTTTCATGTGTTTCTATACAGTATTTTGTTCATGGTTGTTAAAGCTATTGGAGAATAGAAACCATCACTGCAATAAGAACTGTCAAAGAATGTTTTTTTTCTTGTACTGCTGCCTGAAGTCACTGAAAGCTATTTCCTAAAACACAATTCCCTACGAAAAACTGTATTTACACTGAGACAAAGAGAAGGAATAAATAATATGTGAATTTCTGTACCTGTCACCATGGAGTGTAAATTTCTAGGGTTACTCAAATAAATTAGACATCGTAATAAAGGGGCCTTCCAACCTATATCAGAACCTGCAGCTTATAATATCTTTTTTCTAATTACTTATCCAGTTCAGATTTCAAGGGTTCTACAACTTTGCTTGAAAAGCTGTTCCTGGTTCAAATTTTTATCTTTATTGACTTTGAAGCTCATTTAAGTGTATCCAGTATTTGCCCAATGAACTGTACTAGAGCTGTTCCTATGTAGAGTTTCAGTTTGTGGGAGATCTTGCCTGCTTGCTATTCTGATTCTTCTCCCATTGAAGTTCTGTGAAAGCCCTGCAATTAATGCCAGGAGGAATAGGACCTAATGATAAATGAGGATGTTGGGGGAGTCACGAAAAAATAACTTCACCACACTTTGCCTTTGTCAGAGAAATAGATTTACCTCGGTTTGTGGCCTCCAGCATTTCTGAGCTCATCACAGGGTCTCACATGCACATCAGAAAAACTTTCTCTGCATCATTCCTAAAAGACATGTCCTTGAGCTTTACTCAAAAATTATGAGTAAAGCTGGAGAAGATAGGGTTACTAAGCAAAATGTGACAGGGGTAAATCAACAGCTGAAGGGGAGATCGTGGTGGACTGTGCTGAAGGAAACTACAGGCCTTCCATCCTGGTGAAATTCCTTAAGGAATTATATTTAATACTTTTATTAATGTTCATATAAAGCCATAACAATGTGCTAATGATAGGTGCATATGACATCATGTTCAGAAAAATAATTCAATGTAGTAGGTGTAAGAATATCGCATAGAAAGAACTTGATAATCTTGAGAACTGGCGATGCAGACAGATGAGAAGAAATAACATTATTTAGTAGAGGGCAAATCTGTGAAATTTCCTCTGCTTTCAATAGCTGATTAGCTAGAAGCAGCAGGGGAAAAGAAAGAACTGGGTGTATTAGCTGACTACAAGATGTTTTGGAAAATAAGACTGTGAAAAAGTCCAGTGTTCAATGTTAATATCTCTTGAAATCTAGATTTTCTCAGCTAGAAGAAAACTGAAATCAGAACACATGCCTTCTTCCTTCTCCAGCTGTGTTGCTTGCAGAGGTAATGACCCCTATCCTGTTCCCAGCTGCTAATCACTTTCTCCTTCACATCATGATGTGAGTGCCTTTTAACTCATTTTATTCAAAGTGAGCCAGGTTGTCTTAAAGAGTTTCAAATGAAGATGAAAATGAGCTCTCCCAGCTTATTTTGCCAGAAATAAAAAAGTGATCACTTAAGCAGCTTGGCTGACATAATCTAAGCAGGTGATAGTCTGTCAGGGTATCCCTGACAAAAAGCAGAGCATAAAATGGAATGGTAACCTCTGGTTACCAATAGGAACTTTTTATGGTTACCATAAAAATAGTAAACTCTGCACTGGGTGTGATTAGAGGTGGAAGATAAGGTGTAGCTATAGCTAACAAGTACAATGTACCAAAACCCTTTGCATTCAAGGGTTACTTCTGAGAAACTGTGGAGCACAGGTAAAATGTCGGAAGACCTGAAGGTGAACAAATTTTGTGACTACCCATAAAAAAGAGAGAAGCCACCGAATTATAGAACTTCTAGCTTAATTTCAATTCCTGGAATAATTTTTGACCAAATAATCAAACCTATTTCTAAGCACCTAGAAGATAACAAGGAGATAAATAACAGACAGCACTGATTTGTCAAGAGTAAATCATGTCAAACCCGCTTAATTTCCTTCCATGACAGAACTGTAGGAACTGTGAACAGGGGAAAAACAGTAGATGTTGTATATTGACTTTCGTAAGGCATTTAAAATTGTCTCTTGTGACATTCTCATAAGCAAACTCTGGAATCGTAGTCCAGATGAAAACTACCAGGCGGGTTTTAGACAGCTTTGCTAACAGTACCCATGGAGTCTTTGGCAATATTTCACTGTCAAAAAAGAAGGAAGGGTCAGGTGGGAATATACAGGGTTCTGTCATGGGCCTAGTTCTGTTCAATGTTTTTATTAACAAATTGAACTGAAATTGAATTGAAATGGAAAATATGCTTATTAAATTTGCAGATGTCATGAAACTGAGAGACATCACAAGGATGGAGACAGGAATAAAGTTCCAAATGATCTTGTCAAATTGGAGAAGTGGCCTAAAAATTGGATGAAATACAAGGTGCAGCACTTAGGCAGAAATAATCTGCAATATGAAACCAGTAAGGGAACAGCAGGCTCACAAACAGGTTTCAAAAGAGAGGTCTGGGAGTCCCCATTTTTCAGGGGAAAATGAGGCAAAGATTTAATGCCAATATTTGTATGTTGCATTAGAGGAAAAATGTGTACCAGTTGGAGGGATTATAGTCAAAAACAAAGAGAATGATCAGGAGTATAGAAAAAATGATCTAAGAGAAAAGATTGAAAGAAATGGGATCATTTGTTTAAACTGCAGCAAAGATATAGAAAGAAAATAGTAACTGCCTTCAGGTATTTTAAGTAATGTTGAAAAGAGCAAATATCTACACTCCTTGTGAACAAGGAGAGCAGGACAGACCGTGTCTTCAGATGCAGCGAGAAAGATTGACTTAAACATGGAGGGGAAAAAATCTAGTGATCAGCAGATTAAAGCACAGGAATCCTTTGCCCAGGAAGGCTGTGGAGTTCCACTCACATCTTAAGCATAGACCATCTGCCAGGAATGGCACATATAGATGACCTTGCCTTGAGGAGGGTCTTGACATTCCCACTAAGTCTAATTTTTGTGTGATACTATGACTATGTATCACAATAAAGAAATATTATCAGAATTTTTATTTTATAAGAATGTTTCTTTATGAAAAGTTGAAGCTCTTCAGTAAAATCCAGTATGTACTTTGATATATGGAAACATCTCATTACAGAAATAAGTGTAGGCACAAGGAATTCTCAGAATTAATTTATTAATACTACTATAATAGGAAACAACATAATGTCAGTATGGAGGCCTGAGTTAGTGAAATGAAGATGAAGGAGGTAATTGTAACTAAATACAGTAGACAAGAACTTCTGCAACCTTGGGAGATTCTCATGGGTCAAACTTAATGCCACTGTCTAAAATTTTGGAAACAGTAATAAGACAATAACTATTTTCATACCGAACAAAGACTACTGAAAATACTGGGAGAAAAAGCATTCAGCTACGCCAAGAGGTTAAATATATCATGAAAGCAGATTTGCTTAGAGAAATTTTATTAACTTTCAAACCTTTATTAATGTTAGACTTGATCTACTGTAAGAGCCTCTTGTTAAGTGGTAATGATCTGATTAAATCTCAAAGCTTTTTTTTCCAATTATGATATAAATGCCATTAACTGCCTGAAATTCCATGGATTTACAGCACGCTATGACCAAGAGGTTTAACAGACGTGGCTCATGATGTTGGGAAAATGTCATGAAGAAGACACTGTATTATAAAATGGTGAGAATAGGTGGTAATTTAGAACCCACTAATTTAGGTAATTTAGGACACTGTCTCCCACAGCATTCTCCTGGAGAAGCTGGCGGCTCATGGCTTGGACGGGTGTACTCTTCGCTGGGTAAAAAACTGGCTGGACGGCCGAGCCCAGAGAGTTGTGGTGAATGGAGTCAAATCCGGTTGGCGGCTGGTCACGAGCGGTGTTCSCCAGGGCTCAGTTTTGGGGCCAATCTTGTTCAACATCTTTATCAATGATCTGGACGAGGGGATCGAGTGCACCCTCAGTAAGTTCGCAGATGACACCAAGCTGGGCGGCAGTGTTGATCTGCCTGAGGGTAGGAAGGCTCTGCAGAGGGATCTGGACAGGCTGGATCGATGGGCTGAGGCCAATTGCATGAGGTTCAACAAGGCCAAGTGCCGGGTCCTGCACTTCGGTCACAACAACCCTGGGCAATGCTACAGGCTTGGGGAAGAGTGGCTGGAAAGCTGCCCGGCGGAAAAGGACCTGGGAATGCTGGTCGACGGCCGGCTGAACATGAGCCGGCAGTGTGCCCAGGTGGCCAAGAAGGCCAACGGCATCCTGGCCTGTATCAGGAATAGTGTGACCAGCAGGAGTAGGGAGGTGATCGTGCCCCTGTACTCGGCACTGGTGAGGCCGCACCTCGAATACTGTGTTCAGTTTTGGGCCCCTCACTMCAAGAAGGAYRTTGAGGTGCTGGAGCRTGTCCRGAGAAGGGCRACGAGGCTGGTGAAGGGTCTAGAGAACAGGTCTTATGAGGAGCGGCTGAGGGAGCTGGGGTTGTTTAGCCTRGAGAAGAGGAGGCTGAGGGGAGACCTTATCGCTCTCTACAACTACCTGAAAGGAGGCTGTAGAGAGGCGGGTGTTGGTCTCTTCTCCCAAGTAACAAGCAATAGGATGAGAGGAAATGGCCTCAAGTTGCGCCAGGGGAGGTTTAGATTGGATATTAGGAAAAATTTTTTCACTGAAAGGGTAGTCAGGCATTGGAATAGGCTGCCCAGGGAAGTGGTGGAGTCACCATCCCTGGAGGTGTTCAAAAAACGTGTGGATGAGGTGCTTCGGGACATGGTTTAGTGGGCATGGGTACTGGGCTGATGATTGGACTCGATGATCTTAGAGGTCTTTTCCAACCTTAATGATTCTATGATTCTAATTTACTATGTGACAATTTTGTTTTTCTCTTTAGCAACTACTGATAATGTGGATTTTATTTTAAGGAGGCTAAATGTAAAGAAAATTAATCAACAATTAAACTTTAATGACATTATTAATAGTTTTAGATTTGTGTATATGTTGTTTTTAGCCTCTTACAGATAAACTTAAATAGTAAGAAAGATTAAAAGATTGTATGCATCTAGTCTATTTCCTTGAAATTATTTCATCTACTTTTTTACTCAGTCTTTGAAATTAGAAAAGCGGGTTCTACTAGTAACACATTACCTTTTTTTTTTTTTAACTGGATTGGAATCTGTATTTTGCTTATTGCTACAGGAATAAATCTGTCTCTCAATATAAAACCTTAGTACTATGTCAGCTAACCTCATCATTTCAGGTCTGGGCATATGTTATTTAAGAAAAAACACTTAATTTTCTTCTATTCAAATTTTAAGAATCTTTGTTGGAATCTCTACCTTTGAACTACTGTGTATGTGTATTTTTTTAGTTCTATGCATCAGCTAATTCTTTCCAGAATGAACCTGAAATAAAGCCTATTCAATCAGGGGAAAAGGGAAAATTTAGCAATTGATGATCACTAGTTTCTCTGATCCTAAAATACTACTGGACTGTAGTRTCTCAAAGGAAATCTGCCTCAATCCCATCAAAATTTTCTGGAAAACAGTTAAAGTTATGATAAAATATTTTTGTCTTGTAGGGTCAATGCACTTCATATTTTTTTATTTTGTGAGTGGTGAAACTATCACAACAGTGAAGTATTTTGCCGTAGAGATTACTATAGTCACAGAATCAAAGAATAGTTGATGTTGGAAGGTACCTCTGGAGGTCATCTTGCCCAATCCCCCTACTCAAGCTGGGCCACCTAAAAGAGGTTTCCCAGGACTGTGTCCAAACTGCTTTTGAATATCTCCAAGGGTGAAGACACCACAACCTCCCTGGGAAACCTGTGCCAGTACTCGGTCACCCTCACAATGAAAGGGTATTTCCTGATGTTCAGATGGACTCTCCTGTGTTTCAGTTTGTGCCCGTTGCCTCTTGTCCTGTCACTGGGCACCATTGAAAAGAGCCTGGCTCCATCCTTTTGCACCCTCTTTTCAGATATTTCTACACATTGATGAGATCTACCCCGAGCCTTCTCTTCTCCAGGCTGAACAGTCCCAGCTTTCTCAGCCTTTCCTCATAGGAGACATGCTCTAATTCCTTAATCATCTTTGTGACCCTTTGCTGGACTCTATCCATATCTTTCTTGTCCTAGGGAGCCCAGAACTAGACACAGTACTCCATGTGTAGCCTCATCAGTGCTAAGTAAAGGGGAAGGATCACCTCCCCCAACTGAGTGGCAACACTCCTCTTCATGCTGTCCAGGATAYCACTCGCCCTCTTTGCTGCAAGGACCCAGACCCACTGCTGGCTCATGTTCAACTGTGTGTTCACCAGGACCCTCAGGTCCTTTTCTGCCAAGCTGCTTTCCAGCTAGTCAGCCTCCAGCATGTACTGGTACACAGGGTTGTTCCTCTGCAGCTGCAGGACTTTGTACTTCCCCTTGTTGAACTTCATGGGTTTCCTGTCAGACAATTTGTCCAGCCTGTTGAGGTGTCTCTGGATGGCTTCATTACCCTCTTGTGTCTCAGCCGCTCCTCCCAGTTTTGTGTCATCTGCAAACTTACTGACGGTACACTGCCCCATCATCCAGGTCATTAATGAAGATGTTGAACAGGATCGGACCCACTATTGAGCCCTGGGGTACACCACTAGTTACCGTCTTCCCACTAGACTTCGTGCCACTGATCACCACCATCTGAGCCATTCAGACAGTCCACCTCACTGACTTCCTATCTAGACCATATTTATCACTTTCTCTATGAGAAGCTAAAGAGAGAAGCAATGAGAGAAGAGATGAAAGAGTGTCGAAAGCCCTGCTGAAGTCAAGGTTCACAATGGCCCCTTCTCTCTCCTTGTCTACCAAGTCAGTCAGTTCATTGTAGAAGGTTATCAATCAGGTTGGTCAAACATAACTTCACCTTGGTGAAACCGTGCTAACTGTTCCCGATCCCCTTCTTGTCTTTCACGTACCTTGAAATTTTTCCCAGGATTAGCTGTTCTATCATCTTCCCAGGGATCAAGGTGAAGCTGTCTGGCCTGTAGTTCCCTGGGTCCTCCTTCTTGTCCTTCTTGAAGATAGGACG
This sequence comes from Oceanodroma leucorhoa, assembly GCA_030449065.1. Classification (NCBI taxonomy): domain Eukaryota; kingdom Metazoa; phylum Chordata; class Aves; order Procellariiformes; genus Oceanodroma; species Oceanodroma leucorhoa. Next base: position 1,719,743 of record JASVER010000009.1, on the reverse strand, counting down.
GACATTTGTTTTCCTCCAGTCCTCAGGCACCTCTCTCAGTCACCATGATCATCCAAATCAAAAGTGTCCTCACAATGACATCAGCCAGCTCCCTCAGCACTTGTAGGTGCCTCCCATAAGGGCCCATGGATTTATGTGTTTCCAGTTTGCTTAAGTATTGCCTGACCTGATACTCTTCCACCAATGTCTTCTTTGCTCCAGACTTTTCCCCTGATCTCAGGGATCTAGAATTTGTGGAGGCTGGTCTTGTTAGTAAAAACTGAGGCAATTATTTACTGTTCATAATGCTGGTATTATTTAAATTGTAGTTGAGAGAGTGGGGTTTTTTTACTGTCTTGTAAGAGAAACATATTCATTTTGCTCATTCCAGCAATGTGAGCGCTAGCTCTGGATTACATCTGAGAAGCTGACAATACCTGTAACAGACATCTGTTGTGGTAGACATCCAGACTGACTGTCCCAAGGTATTCTGTTGTCTGAAATGTAGCCAGGAAAACATTAAAATGTATCTTGGTGAACAAGAAATTCCATGTTCTCTAGAATATGAAATTATCATGTATTTGCTGTCTCCTTCAGAAAATTTGGATGGCTTTCCATTATGTTTGCATGTTTCAGTCCAATAATTTTGTTTTTTCTTTCTTTTAAGCAGAGGCATTTTTAGCTTGTACAATGAGGCAGCAAGATAATATTTATTTCCTGGTTCAGAAAGCCAGGCCAGTCCTGATGGAGATTAAAAACTGCTTCCCTCATTTAGAATTTTAAAGGTTTTTGGTCATTCTGTCTCCCAGCATTATTTCATCACCAAATATTCATTCCTTTTCTTGAAATCCTTTCACTTCCATGATCCACCTGTAAGAGTGAAAGAGCACTACAGCAGTAGATGAACAATTTGTTTCCTTTCAGAAGAGAGGCAATTCTCTGCTGAGAGAGAGGCATAAATGGTTTTGTAACCTCCTTTGGTGAAATGCATCTCACATAGCTTTATATATCTATAAAGTAGACACGTACATCTGAGTCAGTTGGTAAGATTCATTTTGTAATTGATAGAGGGAAATAGGTAGTTTACATACAACCCCTCTGACCAATTCTACATACCTACTTTAGGGGGAGACAGTAAAAGTACCCTCCTATCTCCAGTAACTATAGAGAAATCCATATGTGAAGAATCCAGTGTCTGTTGAAGAGACCATTTCCCAAGGGAGCTGACCCAGTCTTTCAAGTTGCATCTCCAAGGCAGCAGAGAAAAGTCTGGATCCTGGTGCCCAGACACCAAGGACTAACTCCCTCACGTGCTCTGTGTGGCTCTGTGAATTACTGGACTGATGATTACTCATGGCCATTAGTGAGAATGAAGGACAATAATCCAGTATTCTTGAGATGACCCAGTGTTGTGGTTTAACCCATCAGGCAGCTAAATACCACAGCCGCTCGCTTGCTCCCCTCGCAGTGGGATGGGGAGAGAATCAGAAGAGTAAAAATGAGAACACTTATGGGTTGAGATAAGAACAGTTTAATAATCGAAATAAAAGATAATAATAATAATAATAATAATAATCAATGGAAAGGAAGATAACAAAAAGAGAGAGAAATAAAACCCAAGAAAGACAAGTGATGCAAATGAAAAACAATCGTTCACCACCAACAGACCGATGCTCAGCCAGCCCCCCTGCCAGCTTTCCCCCAGTTTATATACTGAGCATGACATATGGTATGGAATATCCTGTTGGCCAGTTTGGGTCAGCTGTCCTGGCTGTGCCTTCTCCCAGCTTCTTGTGTATCATCTCCAGCCTTCTCTGTCGGTAGAGCATGAGAAACTGGAAAGGCCTTGACTCTGTAAGCGCTTCTCAGCAATAACGAAAACATCCCTATATTATCAACATTGTTTTCAGGACAAATCCAAAATATAGCCCCACACTAGCTACTATGAACAAAATTAACTCTATCCCAGCCAAAACCAGCACACCCAGATTCTGCCATTTATTTATTTATTTATTTTGCTCAAAGGCAGTCATTGCTAATGGCTAAATTACAACATAGGTATTCTCACACCAACAGTTAATTGCTGAATTTTGTGGGGAGTCCCAAACCCAGCTGACTGAAAACACGCTATTTGGATATTTTTTTCAGGGTAAAATCTGGGGGAAAAGGTTGAACTACTGAGAAGTACTCAATTAACAAGTGACTAAAATTTTGGCTTTTTGATTTTTAATGTGCAAAATCATGACTTGATATCCCACAATCAAAATATTTAGCTTTTATTTTTAAAATGACTTTGCAATATGGTTTTGCCCTAGTTAAATAGTAAACTACATGTTTGTAATTGGGCAATTATTTTTTGTTAACGAAGAAAAATAAGCTGACTTATGAGCCATGCTGCTTATCAAGTCTGAAATCCCCAAAATCTCCATGCCTTATAGAATGAGAGGGAAAAAAGAATAGAACTTTGTTTATCCTTGACCAATATCAGCCACTTTTTATTTCAAAATTTATGTTCTAATATTCAAATTAGTAAAACAGTATTTATATTTTGATAAGTAACAACTTTTCTGTATTAAGAAGATCTGAGATTCCTTTATAACTTCCTCCTCCCCCTGACTTTTACCATTTACTTAATCAGGTGCTCAGATATGGACACTTTAAATGAGAATTATTAATCTGGAAGCATACACTTGTGGTCATCAAAGTTCAAGGCCCAGTTATAAAGTTTTATCCCTTCTAGGGAGCACAAGGTTGAAGTGTTTTAATTTATAGAACGATGTTCGCTACAGGCTCTCTGGGTAATGTTTCTGGGTGATGTAAATGAATTATGGTTCTGAATAAGAAGAAAGAACCAGTATAGCAGATAAAGAATTGTTCTTTACTACAGTGCTAGCAGAAACATTAACAAAGAAATGAAAAATATACTACAAAACCCAAATGGACACTGACTTGCAACAGAGCACCTACTCTGTCCTGGTCTCATGCAATTATATATTTTCTTCTTATTTAACAAGCATACTGTGATAGCATCTATTTTTTTGTACAGCTGGGCTGTGCGTTAAATAACATACAGCTTCTTCTGTCATTTGTAAATAAGGAAAAAGAATAATTTTCATTGACCTTTCTTTGAAAACAAACTGTAGAGAATGTTTTGTTTTTCACCACCACTCCGGATATCATACCAGTGTATCATACAGTAGATATGATTCAATAAGGATTATAAGTTGTTTTACATTTTTCATTTTATCTTTTATGGAAAAGGAAAAAACTTTCAGTTCGGTGCCTTATATTTAAGAGAAAATGTCTTCATTACACTTGAAAGAGCATTCTAGGGAACTGTTTTAAGATTTTATTTGAAGAAAAATATTATATATTTGCCTTTGTTCTTTTATTTTTAGATGCATTCATGGATAATGTTTCTAATCAACCCTATGCACAGACATGTTCTTGTCCACTTCTTTCATCATTTAGTAACTTGCTTTTATTGCTTTGTATGGCTTAAAATGAAAATCTATATGCAGGTAAGCTTAAATGAGATTGCAATGTTTTTATTGTAATACATGACTTTTTTTATCTTAGTGTTGATTCAATGCCTTTCTTACAGTTACTAAATTAAATTTTGTTGTTTTTACTGTACAAGATTAGTTCACAATAAAGCAAACATGGAATCTAGTAACTGTATTAACATTGTCTTTAATTAATTTTATCATAACTGTGATCATCACCTGTATTTGATCATACAATACAATCTCTTTAACACATTGGATAAGAATGTAGATCCCTGTGTAACATGTGTGTAAATGTGTTAATAATAGGATAAAAAAAAAAAACAAAACCCCCCAAAACAACCCATGAAACCTTAGTTCATTCTCATACACCTTGTAAGAAACTGAGGTTTGTAGAATTTGTGGGAGGTTAATAAGAGACTTATTAGATTAAAGTCGAGGCAGTTCAGAAAAGGAAGACTCCATTAACCAGGAGATTTCCCCAGCGACCATGTTGTCCGTGCCTATTGCGATGTATGTATCCATAATATTGTATATTTTCCAAATCACTACACACCTGTCACAAATGTAGGCTTTGCAAAGAAAGTACAAGTTGCATTGTCAGTTAGGCTGCACACAGATGAATGGCAGGTGCAAGGCAATAGTTGATATAATAACTGCTTTGGTTAGAGGAAATTTGATTCAGTTCCCTGAAAAGATAGGCATCTTCTTCTACTATTGTTTTTATTTCTAATTTTGCATTTATTAGGGATGAAAGCAATATTTTAAACACAAGAGAAATTATAGTTACACCTTACAACATGGCATAATAATTGTTAGATTGCAAATGTTCTGTGTCATAGCATAAAGGAAACTACTGGCTGATAAATAATTACCCTTCTTTGGCTCGTGTATGCAAAACATTGTTAAACATATTTTCAATACTAAGAAAAAATGATAATGAGTATTGCAAATAGATCAGTGAGTCTGCAAACAGAAGAATCCTGTCAAGCTCATTGGGAATAAAATGCCCCTTTCTAATGCAAAGTACAACTATAACATTTCCTAATTGGAGAAATAAAAACCTCCAATTTCTGCAGTCAAAACTCAGTTTTTAAAAACTCTCCTATCATCTGAAATGAGTAGATTATTACCCCTAGAATGCACAGAGAATTCAGCTAACTCAATATACTGAAATATCCCAGAATTATTGCCCATCAGCTTGGCAAGATAGACACGCACATGGTGAGCTGATAATCTCCACAGTTGCCAGTGAGAAGCCTGTTTAACCTTTACTAACAAAACTACTTCTTTAGTGGGTTTTTTGTTCAGTACAAGTATTTTTTATTAACTTTACTATATAATGGCATTTCCACAGTAACACAAGTGATCACAATTTGTTTGAAAAATAGCTTCAGTCTTATCCAACAAACTGTCACTGTGGTCTCCAGGAAAAAAAAGTTATGTGGCATTATGTGCTCTAATCACAGGGCACGGTGTTTCATGCTCTCAGTGTCATTATGCTCAAACACACAAACAGGCTGTTTAATCACTTACTTTGCTTTTTTTAGCATTTAGTATTTATCTTCTCAAAAGACTGGCAATTGTCATTAAAATCCATCCAAATACTATTTGCAGTTAAATAATGGTACTATGCTCACACCTATGGCCCCAGTAGACCTAAAATATTCTGTTGCAGACAATGGAAAGAAGAAGAGACATCTGAAGACATCTGGAAACCACCATGGGAACCCAAGCTATACCTCACCTCTCTCTCTTGTCTGTATGGGGAATTGAGAGGAAAAACAAAGGACACTTCATGCGGGATTTAGGCTGCCTAACTTTCTGCTCTCGTTAGATGCCTAACAGAAAAGTCATCTCTTTTTCCAGCACACAGTGATGCCAAAAGTATCCTAAAAGCCTATGTTCAGGGTCCTCCTCATTTTGAGGAGGCTTGATTTCCCCCCCCCCCCCCCCAGCCACACCAAAATTACAGGGTGTTTTGAGGGGTGGCAGAGAGAAGAGTCCAGGTCCCTCCTGTTGAAGCAACCAGACAGCTGGAAGCACAGGTCTCACCTGCACAGAATGAAAAAGGGAGCACTGGTTCAACCCATGTCCTATGGCACATGTGCATATTTATGGGAGAATATGACTGGAAAAGAAAGAGAGACAATCCTAGGAGTAGAAATCAAAATGTGAGGTCTCATCCCCTTCCACTGAGCTGCCCTTCTTTCCTTTTTTTCTGGGACATTGCCCTAAGTAAGTTTCAGGTTTTGTTTTCCTTCTAGCATTTGCAACTCTGAGAAAGCCCTCTAAATCAGCATTAGTACTCTGGCATGAAGATCAGCTCCAGAACTCATCAGGCTAATCTGTCAATGTCCATACTATAAAAAAAAATTAATGAGTAAGTTAGCATTAGTGTAAGTTAGTTACCTAATTTGTGACTCTGATAATAGGATGGACATCAGTTTTGGATCTTTATTGGTTTAAAGAATATTCAACATTTATTTATATTTGACCACGGGGCACTACGCTGGGTTATTGTTAGGTGGTCTTCTTTATTTTTCTGTGGTTGCTACTCTGCATTGTTTCTAGTGATTTTGGTACATGCATCATTTATTTCCTTTTTGATTTACATGTTGATGTTCAGATTTACTCTGATAGTAAAAGACATTTTGAATACTTATGAATTCTCAGTGAGATTGCCTTTGTTCAGAAGGTCTATACAAGGTCTCTTGCTCACACCATCCCAACCACCACTTTAAATATGTAACATGCCATGTCCAAACACTACATTAATGAATAACTCTTTACAGCTCCATTTATTAAGGATTTCAATTTGCTAGTTCTCTTGTTTCTGTCTTTACACACAATTTTTCTTTCAAAGAAGAGCCTCACATTTCCATGTAGCTCAAGAAATGACATTTACAATATGTATTATTTTGGCTGATTTAACAGCATTTCTAGAATTTGTTTGTATTTCTTTGTATAATTTTTCTTTTTCTTGCTCACGGGACTATACTTACCAGCCTACTCTGTTAGATTTTCAGTGTCTCTTAGGCTTAGTCTGTCATAGCAGAGATTTGTCCATTTTACCCTTTCTAGAATAGAAAAGATCTCCAAACTTAAATGCAGTTTTATATATGCAAAAAGGCTTATATTGGTGGACAATACTGTACTGTAGTGCAGGTTTTTACAACATAGTGTGATGACAAAAAATAATTTCCAAAGTTATCATAGATATTGCAACAAAACTTCCCAATACAAAACTGCTTTTGGGTTGAAGTGTATATAGTGTTGTAGACATACTGATCAAATTAGTATCATCTCCATCATCTGCTTGTTTCATCCTGACTTTGAACAAGTGTTCTGCACTGGGCTTTTTTCTTTGTTTTTGAATGACAACAATACTACTATTGATAACATGATACTGTTTAAAAGGTTAAAAAGCCCACTCTACAGCTTGGCAATACCTTTTGTTCTTCTGTCGTTGTCATTCTAGGGTCATTCTGTTGGCTTCATTTGCTCTGAAAAACTGTTGGACCAGACTGTTCTTTCATGTATGTGGAACTAAGTATGAATAATTTTAGGCATGTGTGTGAAATGTGAGAATGTGCAAAGAATCTCAGCAAAATCTACTATTGTCACACAAGTTCTTTCATTACAAATATTACATTATTAGATTAAAAGCACTTTTTGCCTCTTCTCTGGATGTACTTTTTTAGAGAGAGATGCTAATATGCTCCAAAATAATTTTAAAAGAAAAACGTCTGAAAGTGTTTTCAAGGGCAAGAAAGTGACACTGATGGAGAGAATAAAGAATTGTCATCAAATTAATTTAGCACAAAGAATGTTAGCGGTAAGAAGATTAAGAAGAGACTGAGTCCTGATAGATGAATGCCTATTAAAATATTAAAAAATAAACCATCTCAGCCTTTCCTCGGGGCTTTTAAGTAGATAAAAAACCCCTGTAACATAACGTAACATAACATAACATAACATAACATAACATAACATAACATAACATAACATAACATAGCATAGCATAGCATAGCATAGCATAGCATAGCATAGCATAACATAACATAACATAACATAACATAACTTAGCATAACTTAGCATACCTATCGTAAGGTAACGTAACGTAATGTAATGTGACGTAACATATTGTAACTTAATGTAACATAACGTAACATAATGTCTGAAAACTGAAAACAAGCTGCAATTAGAAATGGTGGCTGGCAGGGGCTAAAAATGAAGGCATTTTCCTGAGAATAATGGTGGAATCTTTAGCACTTGAAATCAAAACTGAATTGTTTTCCAGAAGATATTATCTAGCGCAACCAAAAGTCATGTGCTTGATTTGGGAATCACTTGGTAAAAATACTGGCCTGTGTTATGCAGGGAGTCAGACAAAATGATTAAAATGGTCCTTTCTAGCCTTAAAATCTATGAAACTGAAACTTCCATTGACAATTTCATTGTGATTTGAAAGCACTCGGCACACAGACATATGAAGGCATATTAAAATATAGAAAAAATGTTAACACTGCTCCCTAGAAGGTAAAGCAGATGATCAAAATGCTCCTTTTTGGCCTTAAGTGATATGCTAGTGAAATTCAGAGCATGGTTAATTTCTAAGGCAGCAATAAGTAGGAATAGATCTTGACTTTTCACTGCAGAGACTGCATAGAATCCTGCTGCTACAGTTAAAAACACTGTAGTCCTCCAGTGAAGCTGATTTTTAAAAATTACTTAGTTTTTTTTTCAATTCTTACTGTTGTCATGTAATGACAAGGCAAACAAACATAAGTCTGGTTGCCTTCGCTACTCATTTCTGTACGTTTCTGCCCACTTACCTTCTGTAAATGAGAAAAGTTTAGATTTCATTAAGCTAGATTCTTAAGATTCTAACTGGTGACTTTGGAGATGCTCACTTTGGAGATGATGCAGTATTTCTTTAACGTTTTCACTCCACAATTTCTGCTCTATCCTTTCAATTTTAACTTCCTTTTAAAGTATTTTTTCTAAGTGCAATCCCTTATTTTTACTAATTACTAAAAAAAACCCCAGTACATAAAAAATAAACTTGCAGTGTTTCTAATAAGGACTTATATAATACAAACCTGAAAACATTTCATTTTAACTCAAAATATGATTCACTGCTACTCTGGACCAATTCAAAACGTCTGCACCATTGAGGCTTCACAATGACCACTGTCGGATACCAGCCAAAGCTTGCTTTTGAAACTGCCCACTTGCAGTGAATACCTTTGTATAAAGGGTTGTGGTAGTGAGACCAAGGTTGTGTGAAAGGTCAGTCCTTAAATCATGGTACCTCTGTGCTTTATTGACTTTTATTTTGATCCTGCCTCATATGCATCTTAGCTTCCAACTGCCTGTTAAGTTCTTGTCCTGGTTTTGGCTGGGATAGAGTTAATTTTCTTCCTAGCATCTGGTATCGTGCTGTATTTTGGATCTAGGATGAGAGTAATGTTGATAACACACTGATGTTTTAATCATTGCTAAGTAGTGTTTACACAAGACAAGGACTTTTCAGCTTCCCATGCTCTGCCAGGTGCACAAGAAGCTGGGAGGGAGCACAGCCAGGACAGCTGACCCCACTGGACAACAGGCTATTCCATACCATATGATGTCATGCTCCATATATAAACTAGGAGGCGTGGTCTGGAAAGCAGTGATCACTGCTCAGGGACTTGCTTTGTATATTCTCTTATTGTTGTTGTTGTTGTTGTTGTTGTTTTTGTTATTACTATTTTACTTTATTTCAATTATTAAACGGTTCTTATCTCAACCCATGAGTTTTCTTACTTTTATCCTCCCAATTCTCTCCCCCGTTCCCCCCAGGGTGGGGGGAGTGAGCGAGCACCTGTGTGGTGTTTAGTTGATGGCTAGGGCTAAAACCACAATAGTTCTGGACATGACTGGCTGAATATTTTCACATTAGTACTATTTAAGGTTCATTTGAGCCATTGGCCTAGTCCTTCTTCTAGAGGGCTATACAGTTATAACAATTTAAAAAAAACCCAATAGCAATCTTAGCTAATACTTACTGCATAGGATTTCATCATTAGTTCTAAGTGTGATTGGGAGAATCCCTTCTATTTTCTTCTTGTAATCATTTGTGGAAATAAAAAAAATACTTGGGTAATACATTTTGTCAATGACCCAATTAACAACAACTTTACTTGTAAAAAACTCAGCTGTAAAACTTCACCCTCAGAAAATTCATCAGGTTCTTGAAAGAAGCGGAAAGTTTGGCAAGAGGGCATGTTATCTTTTCTGACATCCTGAATCTATGCTTTAAGTGAAAGTTGAATTTTAATTTTACAGTTTAGTGGAACCTCTATCACAAAATAGCCTCAGTCTCCAAATACGTCATTGTCTTTTGCATTGTTCTTTAAACTATAAGATATTCAAGTCAGTGACTTTTTACTTTTTAAATGTTCTAACTTTTCAAAGCTCTGCTTGTATTCAGTTAGTATTAATAAGTTATAATTTCATAAATCTCTTCTAATACCATGCATTTACTTCTGTTTCTGATTAGAGATGTAGTATTAACAAGGAAGTGTTAAAATGGAAAACCATGTTGCTTTAAATGTGAAGGTAACAAAGCTTAACACTTTTGCATGATGCATGTGTACTGTATGTATTTCCTAAAGGTGATTAAATATTCACAGCACAATCTTTGAATGTTGCCTAGATTTTGAAAATTTAAGAAGTGTTAAGCCTCACCTACAGTTCACCTTCTTTTGCTGATTCCTATTACAGTAAATGGCATTTTCACACATCTCAGTAATTTTCAAAGGTCATTTTATTGGCTCAAAATACATGCATTACAGAAATACATTATGTAATGCATTTGCATTTGTTCTGTAGTTAATACACTTACACTTTACTTAGAATTCATATGTACGGCAAAGCAAATGATTAGGCCAAGATCTTCAATTAAGCATGTATGAAATATGGCTCATTGCCAAAGTCTATTAGGATTTTTTGAGACAGCCTGTTGAATGGTGAGAGAGAGATGAAAAATGTGACAGCTACAACACTGAGAACAAAAAATAAATAATTTGCAATACATTTTCTTTTTTCTTATATAGGTGCAATATCATGAAATGCTCTGCAATTTCCAGCTACCGATTCACAGTAGAATTAGTCCTTTCATTAAAGCATTCCACTGTAAGGCTTTTGGCTTAATAAATGCTAAAATAGGCATTTAAAATAAAATAATTTTAAGGAAAAGTATATATATCATAGGAATCTAAGGATATTTTTCAGAAAAATATCACTTATATTTAAACCCCTAATAAAATGGCAAGAGCAATGAGAATGAAAAACCAATAGCTAACATTTTTCTTCTTTGTTTTGCAACCTTTTCCCTGTTAGAGGGCTTAGCTTTTCATTTTCCAAGTGGCTTTTACATTCATTGTCTATTACTATAAAATCTCACTAGAAAAACACTAGATACTTGATGCCAGTTGTCATTTATTAATGTAGTAAAATAACAGTGGGTAAAATCCTCATGGCTTATAGTAAATTAAAGCAGATACAGGAGGAACATTAAATTCTTTTCTTTCTGAAGGACAGTGAAGATTGTACTTTGTGTAAATATTCCTTCAGAGTCAGGTTTTACTTAAAGAGTTCATCTTTTGATTCATAAAAGAATTTCATTTTTTTGCACTAGTCCGTTGTTGTCTAGAGGTAGATATAAGCATATGCTCAAGTGCTGTAATGTACTGGAATCCTACTTGCTGTTTTTCATGCTGCTAAGTGGAAGAAATCACATGAGATTTGTGGATGTAGCTGATGAATACTCAAATTGCAATAGACATTTTTTAATTGGAAGTTGAGTTAGAACATTGTTTTCTTTGCTTCAAGACACTTCTCAAACTCTTGGAGGACTGCTTGTTGCTGGCATTCTTTATTTGTACTGTACTTCTAGTGGCTACCAAAGGCACTTTGACTCCTTTTGTGTCTTTTCCTTGAACAAGTCTTTTAAACTACTGGAATAGAAAATGCAAAATAAGCCAGAGATTTCAGTAAGTTCTGGCAGGGCTCTGTGCTTTGTTTGTTTTCATTCTATCTTAAAAAAAAAAAAGAAAAGAAAAAAAAGGAAAAAAAAAAAGAAAAGGAAAAAAATGAAACAGACCCACACAAAGGAAGACACTTCTTAATGTATAATAGCTGCATATTTTTTTAAGTGCCCACTGGGAAAGTTCAGAAACTAGCAACATAACAAGTCCAGCTTGGACTCATTCATGTTTAATGGGACTAACTTCAGAAGGGTCGATGAAGCGTTTATGTAAACCCCTCAGGCAGCTCATAATTGGCTGTGTTAAATGAATCTCAATATATTTTGAAGAGACAATAAATACTCAATGCCTTGAAAAAATCTGGCTGAACTTGTAAAAAATCACAAGGGTATTTTCAGAAGTTTGTGTTACTGCAGCATGATTGCTATAAAACCTTAGCATAATTATAGTGAAAATCACTGCTATGAACAGTGGAACTCATTTAGCTGAGCTACAAGCTATGTGGAAGTGAGCTGAGACCTATACAAGAAGTTATAAGCGTTGGCTATATGTTTCTTCCTGAACTGTTTAAATGTTTTTATTTAGAAAATAGTATTAAAATATCAATAACCAAGGGAGGAGGGACCAGAATCTAAGATTTCTCCCTGATGAGTACATAATCAGTAGATTAAATTCATGTTTTGTGCTCTTTGCTCTTGAGTGCCCAATCAATATGCTAAATCAAGTTTCCCTTTACATCTACATTTCTTGCACTCCTGACTACCTAACTGGGCAGCTTCAACAGGAGGAGAAAAGGCATGTCCGCCAAAGCCTACAGTCTGGTGGCTACAACTCCTGCCCAAGATATAACAGGCAGGGCAAAGCATGCTAATCACGAGGCTACAAAGCGTTGTTGGTCCTCATCTCTTAAAAAATAAAAGGCCTTGCCCATCGGGTTGTCGATCCACGGAACAGGGCTTTCAGCTCAAGGAGAAGGAAACACGCAGTGCACATTTCATCTCAACTAACTTTCAATGAACCTAAGTTCAGATGATTGCATCTAAATGCATTTTTCCAAGCTACTTTGCAGGCAGTGGGAAAAAAAAGGCACTTTTAGAGAGCGACTCATCAATGGTGAGTCACACCCATTTGTGTTCTTTAATTGTAAAAGCAACTTCTGTGACTAACTCAGATATAGATGTGTAGATTTGACCAATGGTTGATTACTGTTATGGGGTGCCTTGAGTGTCTAAGTTCCAGAGAAGTATTGAAGTGTTAAACAGGCAAACTTTCTGCCTGCCTTTCCAGAAGTGCCACGGTTATTATTGGCAGTGAAGGAACCCTAAATGCCTAGTTTATGTGCTGTAGCACACCTACGGGACCTGAGTCCCTGAACCTGGTGTTTAATTACAGTACCAGGAGTTGGTATTGTAAGAAGATAATCTGACCCATTCCTCGTGTTGTTGTGCTTTACTGGCTGATTGAAAAAGTGACCAGAGACAAAGGGTATAGTTAGTCTGCAGTGTCTTAACAGATTATTTGAACGAGTTTAGTCAACATGAGTGTTGATCTACTTGAGGGTAGGAAGACTCTACAGAGGGATCTGGACAGGCTGGATCGATGGGCCGAGGACAATTGTATGAGGTTCAACAAGGCCAAGTGCTGGGTCCTGCACTTTGGTCACAACAACCCTGGGCAACGCTACAGGCTTGGGGAAGAGTGGCTGGAAAGCTGCCCGGTGGAAAAGGACCTGGGGGTGCTGGTTGACAGCCAGCTGAATATGAGCTGGCTTGTATCAGAAATAGTGTGGCCAGCAAGACTAGYGAAGCGAGGGGGGTGAAGCCGCACCTTGAATACTGTGTTCAGTTTTGGGTCCCTCACTACAAGAAGGACATTTGAGGTGCTGGAGCGTGTCCAAAGAAGAGCAACAAAGCTGGTGAACGGTCTAGAGCACAAGTCTTATGAGGAGTGGCTGAGGGAGCTGGGGTTGTTTAGCCTGGAGAAGAGGAGGCTGAGGGGAGACCTTATCGCTCTCTACAACTACATGCAAGGAGGCTGTAGAGAGGCGGGTGTTGGTCTCTTCTCCCAAGTAACAAGCAATAGGATGAGAGGAAATGGCCTCAAGTTGCCCCAGGGTAGGTTTAGATTGGATATTAGGAAAAATTTCTTCACCGAAAGGGTAGTCAAACATTGGAACAGGCTGCCCAGGGAAATGGTGGAGTCACCATCCCTGGAGGTATTTAAAAAACATGTAGATGTGGCACTTAGGGACATGGTTTAGTGGTGGACTTGACACTGTTAGGTTAACGGTTGGACTTTATGATCTTAAAGGTTTTTTCCAACCTAAACAATTCCATGGTTCTATGGTCCTATGTAACTGCACAGGAAATTGTACTATGGTTCTGCTAAAGATTTGATGGGGTCACCATTTGAAACCCAGTTTTTCCCTGTCAGCTGTCTCATGTCAGCAGAGTTCTATGCATGGCTGCAAAGAATATTCCCCAAAACCCTGGAAGAGATGGGAAACAGCATTTCCAAACTATCCTGGCATTGCACATAAATGAAGACTAGAAAGATTAGACCAGCACTTTGCAAGCTTTTCTACGTAGTGTGAGTTTAAGGTATTTGAAAAGTTCCACAGTGTATTGCAGCTTTTGCTGTGATGGGTATCTAAAGAATAGTAGTACCACCATATAACTACAATTTAAGGGAAAGGTTTACCAGTAGGCATTGCTGTTTTAATGATATAGAATAACACTGACTAACCAGTTGCTTCTGTTTTAAAGAACTCATAAGCATGTACATTTTAGATAATATTTGATGAAAGTTGATTATGCTTACCTTCAAATTATGAACAATATCACATGTTTGTTGCAACGGCTCCATATTTTGAGTTCTGCCTTCCCAGGTTTGGTTCTTGCTTTTCTGGCTATGAGGATATCATCAGTGTGACAGGTGCAATGCAGTGGGGAACCACAAGGATAAATTCAATATTTAAAATGTTTATGCAGTTAGGATATTTAACTTCATGGTACTGTGAAGCACCAGGAGTACAGAAAGTGTGTTTTGGTAATTTGAGAACATGTAATTAACAATATATTTATTATAATGRTCTAATCTAACGATCGCACTCAGTGAAGTGTGTTGTATTTGCTTTCATTTTCCACATCTTTAAAATTTGTGCCCTTGATTGTGACCATTCCCTCCTTTTAAAAGTTAGGTTGTGATTTAACAAGTCAGCACTATCATTCTACAAATATACTAGTTTTCCACACAGCATGCAAAATTAAGGAAAAGCTGATTAGAAGTGACTCTTGAAGTGTTTAAGGTTGTGTTACCTGCTGTATAGCCCTGCTCATGTACTAAACAGTAATTGTTATCCACCATTTAGGAGAGAAAAGAAAAAGTAAACTCCTCCTTATGCAATTTACTAAGTCATTTGAGCTGCTGCACAACAGTTATTCTCTGATTAATGTAACTGCTGAAGCAGGGTAGATATAGATGATTATGAACTTCATGCATTAAATAATTATCCAGCTTTTCAGCTTGAATCAAATCTTAAAATGATTTATGAATAAAAGTATTTCAAGAGAAATAGCACAAGCTTAGATTATGCTCTGAGTATGCTGCTGAAGAGTTCTGTCATTGATTTTAAGAGGTGTTAATAGATGGTGCAAACTTGCCATCCATTTCTGGGAGGCTCCTCTTGATCTTGCTGGACTGCCAGGCCTGGGCTCAAAGGCAGGAGTTTCACATGTAATAACTAACTGCCCTTTCCGTTCATTTCAGTGAGACACCCCTTAAGATCATTTATATTTTTGCTTTATATGTTAGCCTCCATAACTTCAGGCTGGGCTCAGCAAAGGTTTTTAGGTGTTTAAGAGCTAAACAGAAATCAGCAAAACTCAGTACTATATTCCAAAAAATTTTCATCTCAGCTACCTTCCAAAGGCAGCATTGGCTAAAGTGCTATGTGTTAATTTTTTTACATTAGTTCCATAGGCTTCTGACAATTTCACTTCAGTTTTTCACAGAAATGTGCCAATCTTAATGGTGCTGAACAGCTCAGTATCAGTCACTGTGGGGATTCAGGATTTGTGACTTCATCCACCCTTATTACCCAAAAGGTTCAATTCAGTCGGTTTTCTCAGATCAGATTGCTGCTGCTGCCTTCCTTCTAAATGTGGACTGAAGAGCTGCCAACTCACTTTTAGAAGTAACTTAGCAATTAAATCACAGGCCAGGAAAAAAAGGCCCTGATTTTAAGTTCTGCTTCTACCTGGAGTGATTAAAAGCCATAATATTGACCTCCAAGCATGTATCATACTCCACTTCAAGATTAGACTACTTTGTTACTCACCCCTTCATTGAAGTCTGTCCACATACAAAGCAGAATCAAAGTATTAAAAGGTCCAGAAGGAGTCTGTAAGAGTGAGAGTCTTTGGCTTAGTGATTAGGACACAGACTGGATAACAGAGAATCAAAGATGATGGGTATGCATTTATTTCAGACCGCCCTTGAACAGAGCACATACGAAGATGTGCTCCAGATCATTCTGTTTAATTCTCCTGTTTCCCTTGGTACCCCAATGAATCCTGAGGTGCTCTGCGTACAAGTGGACAAGTTGTAGCAGAAGGAATGGAGACTACAGATTAACAGAGCGTTGGAGGAATAATGTGGAGAAAGGGCATTAAATACATTGCCTTCATAGATTAACTGGCCTGACAGATGAAGCACTAAATGTGATATAGCCTGACTTTTAGCAAAGTTTGCAATACAGTTCCAGGTGACATTTTCATAAACTAACTGGACAAGTATGTTCTGCATGAAAACATCATCAGATGAACACACATCTTGGTGGAAAACACTGCTTCTGGAAGAAGTGTCACTTATTTACTGCCCACCCCAAAGACATTTCAGGTGTAACCTTGCAGAAGTCTGTTCTGGGTCTGAATTTATTTGATATTTTCCTTAATGGGTCAGGTGGTGGAGTAAAGAATACAATGCATTTTCCTGATAAGTCAAACCTAGAATAGCTGTTTTGGGGAGAGGGATGAGAATTAAAATAGTCTTAATAAACTGAAGGGACAATTTGAAAGAAACAAACTGAGGTGAAATATTATGTATTAAGAGAAGCTGAATTAGAAAATTGAGACAAACTGGCTAAGCAACAATATTGCAAAAGTGGATCTGGATGTTGCAGTCTGACCAAAAAAATGTGATATTCTTGCAAAAATGAAAGGGAACATTCTAGGMTGTCTTAGTAAGAGTGAGGTATTCAAGATATATATGGTTCTGGATTGATAAAGATTTTACAAGTCTTTGAGAAACACGCTTGGAGAAAGACAAAGATAACTTGAAAAGAATCCCGAAGGTAGCAACAAGTATAATAAGAAATTTCAAGATGAGTTGAAAGAATTGATTTGTTCTTCCTTAAAAAGGAAAGCTGAGGAGAGATGTTAACTCTTCCAGGTGAAAGAGATGTTATAAAATGGATACTGGAAGAAAACAACATATGTTTCTGCAAAAATTAGTTACGCTAAACATTGAGAGAAGTTTTAACATATGGAAGTGAATATGAAGAAAATATAGAATGCCCTCCACTGGAAGTGAATAAAAACAAACCAGATAAGAGGTTTATTTTGGTAAGTGGGTATGCACACACCTGCTCCAGAGCAGAGGACTAGATTGCACCTACACGTACATTGTTATACTGTTAGATGCTAAATAAATTCTTGCTAGTTAAATGATTTGAATTTGTAATTTAAATAGCTTAATGGGGGGTTATATACTGAATACCTACAACTTTCTACTGAAAAAAGGTTGTTTTGGTGAGGAGCCAATGATATCCTTATCACTAGAATGAGAGAACAGGGAAAAGGATGAGTTTTATTAACCCTACTGAGTATTTAGCTTTGCAGAAATATAGGCAAAAAAAATTAGGCATCAGTAGTTTGCTTAGCATAAGTACACTACTAATGTATAGTCTATGCTGAGTTTTAAGCAGGAGAGGCTCTAGTTAATTGAGGAATAAGCATAAGATACAGTAATGGTTTTGGTTGGAACTTTTGGAGTGGATACTAGCATTATTTTGGTATCAGCTATTTTGGTTTACAGCCTGTAACGTTTAATTGCAACAAGAACGCAACCATGGTGAAGATGCTGTAGAACTGATGTATATTTAAATTAATGTTTTGTATAGCCAACAAGGAAAGAGATTCATTAAAGCATTAGCCAATATTATTTGAAAATGACTGCAAAATGAAAGTATAAATTAGAAAAAACAGTGGTTTAACAAGCATATTAGAAGGGCAATACTTCAGAGCATGGTATTTATTGAGGCCAGGCTGTCTTCTTAATCGGGCCAAGTAAACAAGGTCTGAGCATGGAACTAGACAGCAAGTTGCTGACAGATTTTGCTCTGTGAAAGTGCTTAATTTTAATATTATCCATAAAAGAACATACTACATTTGTCAGACTCTGCTGAAGTAAACCTCCAGCTTCCTGCAATAATTTCAGAGTGACTGGACGGAGTCAACCCCAGCCAACATCAAGAGTGTTGAACAGGCCTTATCTAATCTAACAATCAACACAGGCCCAGCATTTCAGGGAAACATCACACGCTTCTGTTTATGGTCCATGCTGCAGGGAAAAAAATACTCCGTTTGTGTAGTGTAAACAAATCAAGATCAAAGTGCTTTGCTGATTTATAAATGACACACAAATAACTGGCAATCAGTGAACTACAGATTCAGGATCAGGATCAGTAATATAATAGATAGACCCAAGAAATTAATCACAAATGTTAATAAACACGCACAAATTTTTGAACGTGCTTTTATAACTAGCCCCGAACGGTTCTAATGCACGTACATGTACATCCACAGACCCACACACGCACACACAGAGTCACCACAGGCGCCCGCTCTCCCCACCCCCTCCCCAGCCTGCGGGTGCCCCCTCGCACCCCCGGGCAGTCGCGGTCGCTCGGGCTCCAGGGTGGCCCCCGCCGCCCCCAGACCCGGCGCCCCCGCGGTGAGGCAGCCCCGGCGGTGCCGGGCGCACCCCGGTGCCGGTCCCTGCCCGCGGGGGGCAGCGCCCCGGGGCGCCCGGGGGAGACAGCGCTGCCCGGCCCTTACAAAACTTCATGTTCCTTTCATACTGCTTTTCAAAATGACTCTTTTGTTTCAACTTCTCTTGGTAACCTCCTGGTAACTGCTTAATCCATTTGATGATTATCATCACCTTCCTCTTTAGCATTATTGATTTGGGACAAATGCCATCCAGAACATTTTGGGTGTCCCATTCTAACATTCCTATACATGTTAATATATAATGTTAATACATTAACAACTGTTGCTATCCAGGCCATTTTGCCAAGGGTGGTCTGTGGGAGCACCCCACAGCCCTGGTCTGTGCTCATTGCAGGTAGAAAGCGTCACCAAGAATTGGCTTGGAAGCAATACAATACACGCACTGCCTGGACTAGTTCCTTAGCCAGGCAGTAAGTTTTAAAGAGCAATAAGCCTTTCTGAGTCATAGATGCTAGGGCTGGATAAAATCTAATAAATTTTCTAGGCTGTTCCTCTGTTAGCACTGAAACGTTCCCCAGGGTACACTATGCTGTATTTTCTAAGACTTTGTCCAGTATAGCTTTACATGCATCATGCAGTGTGCCTTCTTTCCCATATTTTGTTTAGCTTTTATATCTGGTTTGTATTCAGGTACAAATAGGAAATGAAGACAATAGCTGTTTTCTGAAAATTCCTGGTAAAGCCTACTATTCTCAAGTGTCCCTTTGACATGAATACAAACCACAATCCAATAGTAAAACAAATGCTATGAATGATGTTTCATCTAATGTGCAACCCTGGCATAAGATGAAGGAAAATGCCTGCTGGCAATAGACTGTTAGTACAGGGACAGCATCTGAACGAACCTGAACAGAACACCTGTAACAGTTATATATTTCCCCATTATGATACACGCAAAAACAATTCTAGTACTAACATTTAGAATTGCCTACTTGAAAAAAGCTGAGAGACAAATACAGAAATAAAATAAACTAGCAGTTGACAAGTAGAAATAAAGACATTGAAGAAATTATGCTTATGATTACATGTGCAGCTCTTCTAACTGCATGTCAAATGTGGATAGCTGCCCAGACAGAACCGCTTTGTGTACTCTGAGCCTCCTCCAGGCACTGCTTTACCTTTGGACAAGCAGACTCTGGCTTTTTGTTCCTCATTGGCACCTGCTGCACAATGAAATATTCCAAACTTGAGTTAGGAGAGCTTCAAATCAGAAGAGTCTGCTCCAACTGAAGCTAGTAGAAGACCAGCTTTGGATTTCAAAGGCAGCAGGGTAAGTTCAGAAAAGGTTGAAAGACTTGACTGTATACAGTTTTGGCATAATATCTGCTGTTCTATGATGAGATTTGGTGCCACTTGAGCTTTAGGATATATTACAGAAGACAAACCCTTACAAATGGAAAGTCCTGCAAACCACCTACATGTTTTTTTTTTCTGGAAAGTAAATGCTTATCCTAATATGTTTTTTTATTCATGAGGAGTGATTTCAGTTCCCTTCTCTATTAAAAAATCAGCAGGGAGTCACTATAACTTCTGAGCTGATTCAGACATAAATGCTCTTTTTCTGTGAGGAAAGGAATATTCTCTGAGTATTTGCCTCAGGATTATGTTACTAAAAAGTGAAATAAAATGAAAAGTCAGTCTAATTCTTTGTCTCTCTTTTTCTTTTTATTTTTCTTTTTTTTTCTTTTTCTTTTTCTTTTTTTCTTTCTTTTTCTTTCTTTTTTTTCCTTTTCTTTTTCTTTTTCTTTTTCCTTTTCTTTTTCTTTTTCCTTTTCTTTTTCTTTTTCTTTTCCTTTTCCTTTTCCTTTCTCTTTTCCTTTTCCTTTTCCTTTTCCTTTTCCTTTTCCTTTTCCTTTTTCTTTTTCTTTTTCTTTTTCTTTTTTATTTTTCTTTTTTCTTTTTTCTTTTTCTTTTTTCTTTTTTCTTTTTTCTTTTTTATTTTCCTTTTCTTTTTCTTTTTCTTTTTCCTTTTCTTTTTCTTTTTCCTTTTCTTTTTCTTTTTCTTTTTCTTTTTCTTTTCCTTTTCCTTTTTCTTTTCCTTTTCCTTTTCTTTTTCTTTTTCTTTTTCTTTTTCTTTTTCTTTTCCTTTTTCTTTTTCTTTATCTTTTTCTTTTTCTTTTTTTTCTTTTTTCTTTTTTTCTTTTTTTCTTTTTTTAATTTTCCTTTTTCTTTTTCTTTTTTCTTTTTTCTTTTTTCTTTTTTCTTTTTTCTTTTTTCTTTTTCTTTCTCTAAGGAAAAAAGCTTGAAGAAAGCAAGTGGTTTGGTTTTAAAAACTGCTGCTTTTCTAACCTCTTAGACATAGTCCATTTCTTTCAAAAAAAAGCCCAACCCAAAATCCAAATGAAGCATGCTCAAATCCCCCCTTTCCCCCCAGCCCTGAAGCCCCTCACCAAACTAGAGAGGAAGACAGAAAGGGTGCAGGCAGTACTGCAGTAAATTTTTTCTTGGTCTTTACCAATTGACAAAACAAAAGTATAGTAGAACTAAAAGTGTAACTGTCCATACCATGATCTCTTGAATATTTTGTACTTGTTCGGCATGTGGAATTTCAGGTGACATGGGTAAAATGAATGAAGTCTCTATACCAGGGATTCAAAGTGAAAACTGAAGAGGACAACTTTCCATCTTATATAAATTCCCCAGCTGCTTAGAAATTCAGAAGTAAGATTCTGCTTTTCAACACCAAACTTCCGACACTGATTTGTATTATATTTGGGAGAATAAAATGGGAGTAAAGTTAAGTTCAATAAATCTGAACTGCAAATAACATGAAATATTCTGCGATAGGAATGATACTGAAAATAAGTTTAAACATCCAAAGTTGGAAACCAAAATTACAGCATAAATAATGATAATGCTGTAGTGTAAACATAAAGAAAAACAGTTAACATGAATAATACAATCCTTACTTATTATTTATATAAAGATTTTATGTTTGATACCAGTAAGCTTCCTTCTGTCTTTCTCTGTTAAGACAAGCAATGCAGTCTGAGAGCATAGGAGCAGCTGTGCAGGGTCAGACCACRAGTTTTTCTAGCCCAGTAGCTAGTCTGTAGCAGTAGTAACCAGAAAAATCTTATAGAAAGATTAAGGGAAAATGGAAAATATTGTAAAGCAATTTTCTTTTTATATCCTATCAGTTTCTGACAATCATGAGGATTAAGAACTTCTGAGCTGCAGGTTAGGCACAAGACTCATTTTTAATAGCTGCTGATGGACTTTTCCCCGTATACCAAACTAATCCCTTTTTCGATTCAACAAAACATTTTGTGACATTCTTTTGTCTGAGTTGAGCCTGTTGTCAAATAATTTCACTGGTTATGGCCAGGTTTCTGTGGCATGGGAAATAGTGAATAATCATACCCCGTTCTTCTTTCTTACCCACACATGAGACAGTGATGTCCTGTCTCAATTGTCTCTTTTCTGATAAGGAGACCTAATCTATTCAGTATTTCCTATACGGAAATATTTTTTGAATGTCTGTTCTTGGTCATTTTCTAGTTTTTCTACATCCCTTCTAAGATAGGAAAGTTAAAACCATGTACAGTTTTCAAGGGGTAGAATTAACCTTTCCTAGGGAAGATAGCGTACTTGTAAACAAGTTAGGTGTTTAGTCACAGCTTGTCATCTGGGCTCTTCTTTAAGCTATGGAGACTCGTTGGCATCTCTAAAATTGTATCACTTGGACATTTTTGGATGAGGTGATTTATTGTATTTACTTTGAACTTTTTTTTTTTTTTGTGGCAAAAGTTAAGCAAACTAAATTACATCCTAGAGCACACGTAAAATATATTTATGCAACTGACATGATGAATAATTTCTGATTTGTTTTCAGTATTTTTATTAATACTATCTACATTTGCCTTGTCTTTTGACAGCTACCGAGTGTTGAGCAATTTCCCACAGAATGAGTAACAAAGGTTTGTTAATTTCTATAATTATTCTTGATGAGATTTTTTTGGTTCACCTGAAAAAAATACAACAAATGAGTGCAGTGTCAGATATAATTACATGTCTGTAACTGTAAACTGAAAGCAAGATTTCGCTGTAGGATCCACCAGAAAAACCTTATCAAAATCACCAAACKTATTCTATAATATTTTTATGACAATAAATAATCCTGACAATATTACTGTGTACAGTTTTGTGTCTATTCATTAGAATATTTTATTTCTGCACTGAATTTCATATCAGTAATTATTTGCTTTTTTTGAGTATTTAGCAGTTCTAAAAGTGTCTGGTATAGATTTGTGCATACTATAATTATGTAACTCAAAACAATAGCAGCAACAACCAAGGAAAGAAGCTGTATTCTTTCTTATATTGTCACATCAAAATTCATACAAAATCATTATCAGGAAAATGTCATTTCTTTCCTTTTAAAGATATTTTTAAGGATTTTTCATGGGCTGCCAGGCGGCAGGTCTGCAACCTTAAGTCATTGTTTAAAGAGTGAATGAGCAGCGTCTTAGTTCTGAGGGACGATTTCTGGAATCATGAGGTGACTTAATGGTCTATACCTTTCAAACTTAAGACTGTGCTTATATGGACACATTTCTCTTTTTTCTGTATTGATTTAAGGAAAAGCAACTGAAGAGTAATGCTTTTCAATTTTATTCTGTCTAAGTGGTCTTTGGATAATAGAGGACTCCATAACTTTGTTCCATTCCATGATCATCTAGTCCTCTAAACTGAAGTCAGTGTGAGTTTGCCACTGATTTTTATGAGGAAGGGATGCTCAGTAGAAGAGAAGTATTATTGCTTCTCACATATAATTTGGTTTTGGGGAGTAGAATTTTGGACAAAAATAGTATGTGGAATTTATGAAATCTTTTAGATTAATTTGAATTATAGGCAAACTTCCAATGGATTACCTTTTAGGTCTTAGTTCTCAGAAATTACCTTTATAAATAAATGTGATTTAGTGGGCAGAATGGATTAGGGATGAAGGAGGCTAAACTGGGAGTACACAACTGACATAATTTTCTTGTCAATCGTATTGTTTTAAAGGGAAAGTACAAGAATGACATTGAATGATTATGAAACAAATGAGGGACACAAATGAAACACAAATGCATTATGATGTATTAATGGAAAAAAATGCTTTTTGCATTTTTTATTTTCAAGTTTCTGTATATAGATGTTTTAAGGTGACCTTTTTTTTTTTTTTTTAGGATCACTCTAACCACAGTGGGCTAAAAGGAGATTTTGATTTTCATAACATTATTTCTGACAAAGCTATTTGTGATGAGGCTTCCATGTTGCAGTTGTAAAATAATAAAGGAAAAAACCAGTAAAGAAACTCAAAGGGAGGATTATACCTCTTATGAAATGAGAAGAGAGTCATTTGTTTGAGAATTTCCAATGACTCAGATACAGTTTTCCTCTTCTATAAGAGACTGGACTTCAGCATAGTCCTTTCTCAAAGAACACTGAGGTGTTCAACGAATGAAGGCGCTAAGAAATTACGAAAAGAGTATGTTATATCTTTGAAGGCTGATGAAAACCATTTCTGATCTTTGGGTCTGAACTGGAGAAGAACAGCTTATTCATTTCCAATCTGCAACACATTTTATGAAGTAAAAATGCTGAAATATCCCCAAAGGAGACAGTGTCAAGATCAAAAGCCAGGGAGATGGCAAGCAGAAACTCTCCAAAAGTCAAGATGTATTGTCTTTTAAGACAAAATTAGAATGAGTGACGTTTTAAAGGACTATGAAAAGTTCTGTACAGGTTTAAGCTATTTCATTAAATGCTGATCATTTATTCAATAGGATGCAAAATAACATGTCCCTCTTTTAGTCCAGGGATCCCCAATTTCACACTTGGATTTTTTTCACATTATTATACAAATGCTCTATCAAACATCTACCTGTAAGCATATATCAGCTTCCTGTACCCTCGTTGATCACTCTTGGAGTCGCTGATGCAGAATGCTTACCTAATTTTGGAAGTGAAGGGTGACATCCRTGGCATTTTAGGTTGCAAGCAATAACTGGGCAAAACCCCACACTCATTGTCAACATGATCTTTTTCAATGTTTCTGAAAATATTTTCTATGGTTGTTTATGATTTTGATCATGTACTGAAGTCAATTAGAATGGATCGTCTTGGCAGAACTCCAGACTGCTTGAAACATATCACTAGCCATGAGCAATTGTTTATGTATTGCAAAGAATACAAATCTCTTAGCCTGTTTTCTATGATTTTCTCACTTATCTGACTAGAGATATGCTTATACCACTCATCTCATGCTAAATATGGCAGCATTGTTTGTCCTATTTCTTAAGCATTTCTTAATACTGAGTTCCCTACAACCCTACATAAAGATTCAGTCATTGGAAAATGGTGTCTTTGCATTGCTGAATTGGAAAAATAAAATTTAAAGCATTTTTTTGTTGTAGGTATTAACAGTAAAGGCAGCTGCCTTTAGAAAATGAATACAGCAGACACGAGGAGAAAGATCATTTATATAACTACAGATTGGTCTACGGAAAAAAACCTACTACATAGTGACTCCACAATTTACAGATGAGCATTGAGTGTTATATTTATTTACTGGTAGTAAAGTGCTGGAGAACAGAAAGTTTTGTTTCTAAGTCTTAAACACATACTTAAGTGTTTTTTGTTTGTTTGTTTGTTTGTTTGTGTTTTTTTAGGGTTTTTTTAGGTTTTTTGTTTGGTTTGGTTTGGTTTTCTTTTTTTTTTTTTACACATTTATTCTACACATTTATTATATAATTAAATAAAATATTTTGTTTGTTCAGATTCTTTTTCATAATTTATTTCTCAGTCTTCCAATAAGATGAAAATGTTGATATTCTAATCACATTTCCAGCTGAGAGTTTCATTTTTTTTAAGAATATAGGAGTATATTGCAATTAGGTATTTTAGAAAGTGTATATTCTAGCCAGGTTTTTGAGAGTTTTTCCCAGTAATTCCCGTGTCAAGCTCATATTTTTCATTAACTCCAGCAAATTGGGGGCGTGGAGGGAGCGGGCACAGAGGGAGAGATAAAAAGAGTGCAACCCATACTTTCCAGATCCCTCGTAAATTGTTCAGATGATTAACTGCTGTCACTGTTACATATATTTCACTTAATTTCAGGTCTGAATTGACCTAGCTTCAGTTTCTTCCCTTTGGAGATTTTCTTTTCCCTTCTCACGGTACAGTCCTATTGCAAAACACTTGATCTGCAGTAGCTGCAGTTATTATAGATTATGTCTGAAGATTTCATTGAATCTCAGTCTTGAAGCAGTAAGTTCTAGCTACAGTCATAATCAAGTTCAGTTTTATGCAATTTAAAATTCTTATATTGAAAAGAGTGGAGGGTATACTTATTCTGCTTGTAGTCTAGATCATGTAACTATTGCACAGAGAGACAAAACATGTTTTAATAACATTTTAAACTTCTACCATCATAAATTATTTCTCTTTATACTAAAAAATGGAGATTATAGAGGATAAGAAAAACACATGTGATATTTATATTTTTGTCCTGTCAGAAATATTAATGATGCAATTGTAATGTTTTTGGATTCAGGAATATAATACAAATTATGCTTCCTGCCTTGATAATTAAGCATTTTAATAGAACTATGAAAAACATGAGAGAGGTAAAATTATTTTCTCAGATATCTTTTTTTTTTTTTTTTTTTTTAATTCTTGTATATGTTGTAGAACCTTAATTATGTCTCTTGCACCATTTATTGAAGCAATATGGGCCAGGCAATTTGGATATAACTAGAAATGGATAAAATGCTCTGCTAGTTTACTTAATCAAGAACACAATACACAATGAAAATATTTCAAAGAGAATTCTGTATCAAAAGTTGGAATATGCATGCAGATATGTATCCAACCCCCATTGCTTTCTTGGAAAAAGCCCTTATGAACGTTGTTGATTTTAAAAGGAACCAACCAAATTCAATTTGCTTATACATGTGCACATATCATACACACACAGACACTTATTATCTCTATATGAAGTAGGGATTAAGATTTCACCTGTAGTGGCCTGATCACATCTCTCTGCTTCTCCTGATCATTAGATCTCATGCAAAGCATGGAATTTGACTTTGTCTCCTTCATGCCAGTAGGCTTTCCTAAGGATTAGGTGTAAAGAAGGCCTTTTGTAAGCCTGTTTGATAGAACTGTTCTTCTTTGGGAACAATTAGTCCACTCATGTAAGAGTGTATCTCTGTGTGTGTGAGAGAGAGGAAAACAGAAAGATACATATTCTGGCTGTTAAAGTGCTTTGCTTAAGCATTGGACACTTTACCTGGTTAGCTTCAGGAGGTGGTTGATTGCTTTATCATTTTTCTGCTCTTGGATCTAAGAAAATTCTCCTAATGAAAGCTACATTAAAAGTAGTTTGCTTGAATAAAAGATTTTATTTCTAGAAATCTATGTTTCCTTTCTAAACAATTAAGTGGGAATGTTTTGCCCAGCTGGGTATCTAACTTCTAGTAAAATATATTTGCCTATACAGACTTTATTGAATTACACTGAATTTACTGTGCATTTTCAAACTGAGTTTATCTGTCTGTTTATTTCAGTCACACCTAATCAAGAAAAAATTGAATTATCACTAGACTCTCTCATCTAGTTGACTGCTGAAGTGCACCAAACATTAGTCATTTAGGAACCTGGACTAATGTTTTCTACTTTTGAGTATTGAGGCAAATGAAGAATCTGGATTTACAATCTAGCACTAGGAAGGTCAGCAAAGATTAAGAAGGTTTCAGTGTTAATGGAATTATTAAAATATAACGTGTTAATATTGGATGCAGCAGAAGGAATGGCAATGTGGAAAATGTTGAAAGAAAGGAGGTGATATTAATTTAAAACATCTCTTTTGCAGTTGTACCAAATGTAAGACTCCCATATACAGAAATGACATTGGGGTTGCTTAGACTAAAATCCTAAAGTGTTTAAAGTGAACATAAATCAGCCACTGGTAGAGGGAGGGCAACTGTTGATCAGCATAGAGAAAGCTCATTAATTTTCACACCACTAATTTGCCAGCCTGTGTCACTTTGCTTTCTCGCAGAGATTTAATAGCAGATCCAGGCAGCAGGGAGCCTCATATTACTAATGCTTCATTATTTAAATCGCGTTTGTTAACATAATGAAAGTATTATCTTAAACATTTAAAAGTAGACCACAGGTGTCAGACTAAAAAGACTACATTTTTCTTGTGCTGTTTCCCTGATTTCTTTTTTCCCTCGTATCTGTATTTGGTTTTAAACTGGTTCTACCTCTTTATTGCATTCAAGCTTAAGGTTTTTCTCCTCCTCTTTAAATTAGCTACAGCCTTTCATTCATAACTGCTCTCCTCCTCTTGTATTCCATAATGCCCAGATGAAATTACAGCAGTGTGAAATTGGAGCTAAACAGCAGTCATTGAGACTCTATAACTCCTTTACAAGGATGCTGTGCATGGTAATTTTATACTGGAATTTGGCAGATGTGGCAATCTGTAAAATAACTATCTATCACCAGAAAAAAACCCACAGTCTTAATAGTGCATTGTACACCACAGCTAAGTAGGTCTTTCATCCCTAACTCTCTTACTTTCGCTGCAGTGTTTTATCATTTTCCTGTTTAAAACTTCCCTGTGTTTTAAGCCCGTTTTCATGTACTTCACTTAGCTAAATCAAGAATTAATTCTTACTGGCTATTAATTAAAATACTGAGGGGAAGCTACATAGTTTCGGTACTTGTCTACTTGAGTTTTAAACATTTTAGTTCTAATCCTGGTGATACTCAAGGGGAGTTGTTTTATATCTTTTTGCTGACAAAGACAATTTATAATGATTAATCTACATAATTACAGGATAACCCAGATCAGGGTATGCTTTTATTCTGTTAAGCCAAAATATATCAGCTACATTATAAGGGAAGAAGAGAGTTTTTGTTACCTAGGTATATTTTAAGGGTTGGATTTAATTTCATGTGCATTTTAATAAAAATAAATTGTGTTTACTCTTTTCCACATGTGGAAGCCATATTAACTCTAAAGTGAGAGCACTGGTAATAAATTACTACCAGGAAATCTTGGCAATTCAGACCACTAAATCTGCCAGGTAGCAGTAGGTGTTCTCCATATCATCTTGTACAATCTGAAGTGATATGAACACTGAAAAGTATAAAATACCCCACTTTTATACCCTATAAACAAAATTTTTGAAAAATAAGCCAATCGCATTCAAATAGAATGAAAATCCAGAGTAGTTCTTCATAAGGCTTCACAGAAAAAGGGTTTTGGCCCATTCTGGCTGTTTTTTGAAAATTCTCCTTCAGTAACGATCCTATTCTATACAGAGGGAAACCTTCTTTATGAAGATAGAGAGAAAAGTAAGAGACTGAGAAATTCACTGGGCATGCAATTGCAAAGGTCCCACTTTTTTGTTTGAGGGAAATATATATATATATATATATATAAAATAAATATATATATATATTTTTTTAAAGGTTTTAAATACAGGTGGTTATAGGAAGCCTACACTGGATCTGAAGGCAAGGACACATCATTGAATTTGTTTGTTTATAGAGTGAAACATGAAACTTAAAGAATCTGATGCTGAAACAGTGTACCATGAATCACTGGTGCATAGGATAATGCATTATTGTTTATCTGCTTCTCCTTGAATAAAATTGACAACAAATAAAGAGAACAACTTAGCAGAATATGGAAGACAAAAGCTAAAACTATAACATTTTGCTACCTTTTCTGAGGTCTGCTACTTTGTAAAATATTCAAATTTGAAAGACATTAACTCACGAAAGCGTATTCTTATTTTTGTTGTAGTTGATAATTTTCTTTTTTTTTTTGCCAGAATTCCTTTGGATTGGCGCAAAGTATCACAGTCTGTTTTAATTATGTGCTCAACTATTAGATCATGATGTATGAAGAATGCTATTTCTCAGTAACAAAGCAGCTCAGTGATTTCTAATTCATATAAACCAGGCTGCTGAACAGGAGCAATGAGCTAGATTGCTAGCCTGCACAACTGCATAACATTTTTTTTTCCCACTGGATAGTTCTTCTATGAAATAGTAATAATAAAGCTATTATAGAGAGTAGAGATATTGCACATAGTGTTTTTCACTCTCCTGTGGGTTTTCCACCATTGCTGTTGCTGTGGTGTTCTCTATTTCACCTGTGTAAGTTACCGTCTTGTGATAGCTACACTTCTCCTCTTGTACCTTTTGTTTAATCTTGCAAGTGACTAACTCAGTATATCAAGTCCATTTGAAGCAATCTCTGAGCTGTCTAATTGTACAATGTCCCATTGTTGGTGCTCACTGCCTCATTTAGTAGTTCTTCTCTGTGGATTTGAAATAGACACTGCAGAAATTACATACATTATTTCTAAATATATCTTCTGTTTAACTATAATTTTCTGAGTCAATATGATTATTAGTACTCTCATGAGTGAAAACTAAATGCTCCCCTAATCCTGATAAATTAACAAACAGCATTTGTTTCACCATTTATTATGGCATGTTTTCAGCCTAATAGCAATGTACTGTAGGTGATACTTACAATTTTTAGAGCAGTTTGAGTATTTCAAGTAGTGCCCCTGAGACCTGGTAGTCTCACTGCAGGAGATGCCTTGAGCTCTTTCTGCTTTGCTGTTAAGGACAGCTCCTTTTTTTGGTGTTAACACATTTTCAAGGCCACAGCTATTTACCAGTAAGTTGTGGTAAATTGAGATACTCACAGATGAACATAAGGAAAATATAAATTAATGTCAAAATTAGATGTGAGGAATTCCTGCCTCCCAGATTTCTGTCTGATCCATGACAGTAAGTCTCCCTTTGGAGCACGACACTTCTGAAAAGGATTCAGTAGCAGATATCAGGATTTTGCTGTTTGTCATGGGAGGAGGAAGGAGGCATGGGAGTGTCTGAGATATTTGGGAACAGAATATTAGGCTGGCAAATGTTTCATGGAGCATTGAAGCAATGCTCGGTGTTATTGCTAGTGGCTGTGTGGACTGTCTTCATGATCACTGGGTGCATTGCTTTACTAGCAGTTGCTGTCTATGGACGTCAAAGAGTTTGGGCAACTGGCATTTTCAGAAGAGATAGGTAATGTGTATAGGCTGAGCAGTGTGTTGAGAAAACAATGGGAGAGCTCTATAAATATACATGTCCTATTACATTCAAATTGTACATTTAAATAAGATCTATTTGCAGCTATTAACAGGAATAAGATTAAAACAAAGATTTTCTCAGATCATCTATATGCATTAAATATTTAGCTCATACTCATTTGATTTAACTGAGCATTAAAAAAGAAGGCATTTGATAGTGAGAGGAAGATGTTGCTACTCACAGTGAGTAGACAGAAAGGATCTGCTGACAGTCTGCTGTTTGTTCATCTGTTCTGCAACTAATAATATTTCTGAAACTTTGAAAATAAGATGGCCCACAAGTCTTGAAAAATAGCGCATGCAGGAATTGAAAGTCTCCATGAACACAATGGTGTATATTTGGATCATCATAATGATTACCATGACTATAGCAATGAAATTCGTTATTATAACACATTTCTAGTTTCAAGGCTTTGGCTGTTTTACAATTATGCCGAAAGCTTATGACAACCTTGCCTAGCATGAGAAGGATTTCAAAGCTGTGTTTAACCTTTCAAGACTGTGTTTGAGCAATTTACTAGAATGTTTAACTTTCAAAGAGAGTGACCATTAAAAGCACTAGTAGGGGAATGTATGCTAGCATTGATTTATCAGCTCAAATTCAAGGCTTAAGTGAAACTCAGGCAAAAAAGAGGTGGAATATTTCAAACTGAAATCAAAATGTGAGTTAGCTACATTTTAATACTTTTGAAGTGTAAAATCACCACTTTGTCATATCTGATCACTTTTGTCAGTTTAAGACAACTTAAACATAACTCACTTTGGAGTTGATATCCACATGCTCATTTCACCAGCAGGTAATGAATAGCAGCCAGTAGCATGCTTTGGAGATAGCCTTCAAACTAAATTATTGCTCAGAGACACAGAAAGCAAAATAAATCCTCTCAAAGTAGGAAGATGAATAGGGAAATTCACAATTATTAAGTAGATCAATGCATTTTTTAGCAAAAGTATAATTTATAACAATTAACTTCTGTATGAAAGTAATTTAAAAGGAAAATCAACATATTTCAGCATTACTTGTGAAGTGATAGAGCAGATTACTGCTTTTTCCAACATTAGAAGTTTGATCTAAATATATCCAATGTAAACTCCCAGTCTTCACTTCCTCTTCCATACTGGCTGACATATTTTTCTTCCCTTTATTCCAGACTACAATTTGGGATTTATAGTTTTTAACATTCTCCCATTTGTTATAAAACTTCTTCCTTAACACCTCCATATCTATCATTTAATTTTTGTTCATACATAGCTCAATCTCTCATTTAGCCTAAATCTCGTTATATTCCACCTTTACCATTGGATCATCCTACTCATCCCTCTCCCGCCCACAAAAGGCCTTACACTGAAAGGCACCTTAGCCTGTTCTTGTGACCACATCCCTCCCTCTCCGCATCCCTGCAGGGGTTCACTGTCTGTGGCTCCACCGAGTACAGTATTCAAAGTGCTGCTGCACTCTGCCACTCCCTGCTGCCATGAGATTACCCGCCTTCACTTCAACACCTTTATTTTCCCCTAAGTGTTATTTTCATTCAGTTTTTCACAAATCCTATGAAATACTCCCTTCTTCTCCCCATTTTCTCTAATTAGACTAAAGCTTTCTTGGGCAGGGACTGTTTCTAATAACATGCATGCACAGTGCCCAGTTCAATAAGGTTCTTATCGCAGCCAGAACCTCTCTGTTTTACGCACTTATGAGCCTGGATAATCCATCTAGTAAAGGCATATCAGGCTACAAAGCAAAGCCACATAAAAAAATGGAGTGGTCAGCACCTGTGCTATTGCCTCTGAGTCTCCAATGTGAATAACCAGATAGCCCCTCATGGCTGAGCTGCCTGCTGATGGTCTTTGGCACAATGCCTGAGCAAGACTTGAACTCTCAGCTCTGGATCTACAGCAAATTTGCTTATCTGCTTAGCTGACACACCTATCCATAACACTGTTGTAAGACAAGTAATAAATAACATTTCCAATAATTAATTATTCCTGGAACTGTATTCTCTGGATAAGGATAATTCCTGGAATGATACTGTTGTGTAAGCTGGGCTGCTCTCTATTTGCTGACTGATGCAGAAAGGAGGAATCCATAGCCAAGACCTTTCTGCAAGTTTTGACTTTATGTCAGTAAAAAGACACACCTTGTCCTGAAGCTCAGTGAGGGCAAGGAAAGAGTCTGGAATATTCCTGCTTCAGGCATGAAAGGAACCACAAGAAGGAGGACTTTGTGATGTTTTTTTGGCCCTACTTTGCAGTTGAGTTTCTGTGCATTTGAACTTAATCTTTTGATTTTCCCTACTGGGTGTGTGGCAGCACCTCTGCAGGTGCCCTAGAAAAGAAAGAAAAAAAATAATACGTATCTGAATACTTATCTCAAGGAAAAAGTCTTAAGGTGTTGGTAAGGAAATGAATATGAAGATGAATTTGTAGGTTCCTCAGACTATTTTTGGTCAGAAATGGGGTTCGCAAGCCCTTGCAACCAGTTCCTCTGCACTCACTTGTGTATAAGAGACTTCCTTAATTTTTTTGGTTTTAATGCATTATAAAAGCTCCTTGGTAAAACAGAGCTAAAAATTGAATTTGTTATCTAATAAAAGTCACTTATCTATTAGCAGTATCTTGGCACTCTCTCTAGGTTGGGAATCTATTGGGACTGACTTACTGAAGCCCTATTATTGAGGTATTAATCATATCAGACTTCCAGCCATGTCTGTCAACTGCTCAAAATAAGTGCAACATTATTCTTTTTCACATACAATGTCTCCAACTTTCCAATTGTCAGATAAGAAAGAAAAAATTGATGTTGCAGTAATTTGGAATTCAAATCTAATACCACATTCATTCCCAATCTAGTACATTTAACACATTGTGAACTTGATTCTCTGTGGGTGTAAATTAGTGCAGCTTCACTTATACCAATAGCCAGCTGCTGATTGACATCATCTAAGAATCCCTACAGGGTACACACAAGTAACAACCACGAATTTGAAGAAAAGTAATACCCTTTCACCTCTTTGCCTTCATTTGTGAGCTGCAGGTTAGGGGTCCTTGCCACTCTAACATTGATTCTTTTTTAAATGAAATTTAAATTTTGTGCTTACCTCGTGAAGGATAAAAAAAGTGAAAAGAGGAAGACAATRAAACATTTTACAAATGAAATGGTAAGTTTTCTAGGTAAGAGAAGTCAATCATTTCTGGAAGCTGTTCATATAGTGAGAGATTGTCTACAATTTTTTTTTTCTTCTATTTAAAAAGAAATCAGATTAGAAATGTTACATTTTTATTTGAATATCTTCTTTCTTAGGATAGGAGATTCTCCCTTTTCCTCTAAAGTGTTTCAGAAAACATTTCAGAGCAGAAAAATTCAGCTTTCAGGTCTGCAGATAGTAGACATGGGCTGAAGTCATAACATTCAGAATTAAGTTCTAAGTGCTCCTAAAATTTGTGAATACACTAATTGACATATAGTCATATTTTTTTTTCACTGTCAGAAAGAATTTCCTCTTTGACTCCTTCATAACTGGTGTTATCTATCCCACAAAATATCTTTCACTGTTTGTCATTTGCAGAGACTCTCTGACAAAGGACCACAACCCTTTCCACAAATAGATAAATGACTTGACCTCCCACCTGCTTGCTTTTTTTCTCATATAGCACACTCATTTCTAATTCCCATGATTGCTATTCCTAGTGTAGTCCACCCCCATTCAGCATAGCACTGGATAACATACCAGTCATGTGGTATCTATTTACATAGACTGATCTGTGTGCTTGTTTTGTTTATGAGGGTGCAAAGGCATGGAGTAGAAGCTTCAGGGTTGCGTCCTTTTGGTGCTGCCTTTGCAAGCTTGCTGTTATATGGTACTTTCCTGTCACCAGGTCCTCAGGTCCTACCTAGTATGAGACAGTGTCTCAGAGTTTTTTTCCTCATTGAACTAAGATCAAAAACTGTTTTTGTCTTCCAGTAAAAACTTGTCTCTTCTTTTATTACATTTTTTCTCCAGGAGACAGAAGTTAGCTTTTGTACAACTTATTTCTGCAGGCTTTACCTCAACCCAGATTGTTGCATTACATGCCACAATTGTTTTACTACATGAGGCACCTCTACTTCTACTCCATTATCACTCAGCTTCCTCACTTCCCATATAAAAGATAAAATTTTTAAAGGTTGCTGCTAGGATAAGCAGCCATTTTCAGACCTGAAATCACCCTGGTGCCTTAGGTTGTATTGACAAGGTATGCCTGAGCTGACCCCAGCTTTCTGAGCCAAATATCATCTCATCAGCCAGCTACCTAGCTTTGATTCACACTTTGACAGGTCTTTCTAGCAGGCAGCTAGAGCTGATATTTGGATCACCAGCATCCAGGTATGTGACATCATCACACATATCCAGTATCCCCGATTAGATGGCAAACGAGGATTCACTTGTTATGCTTTCCCTGGCTATTCAGGACCACAAACCACATTTGTATAATGATGCTTACCTGAAAGGATCTATGGTTGTGAAGTTATATACAGCTATCAATACATCCTACATCTCGTGAGCAACTCTGCACAACTTTGTAGGTGCATATATACAGTACATAGTGCATTACTGTAGACCCACCTGGCCTCTCCTTTCCGCAGCAGGAAGAGGAAAAGAGGAAAGAGAGTTTATGTGAGTATACATAAACTTGCAGCAAGATGCATCACACAYATAAGTGCCAACTTCCAAAGTCAACCCCAGTGACAAACACCACCCCCCAGTGCAGTTTCCTCAGTCATATCCTCCCCTTTTTCCTCCATGATCAATCACTCCTTTCTTTCCCTCTTTTCATTCGACCAGTGGTTCCTCCATTTTTCTTCAGTCTCCTGCCTCCCCTCCATTTTGTGCTAAGTATGTCCTGCAGTGAGGGGGCTCTCTCATTTTCTGGGACCAGGTTTATCCTGGAGAATTCAGTTTTTTCATCCTAAAAATAATGTTTATCTTTTGTGTCACAGATCTTTTCCCTTTTATTCCTCCCCCTTCCCTCCTCTTTCATAAGCACTTACCAACTCCCTCTGGGAAGTATTTTATGTTGCCTATACAATCTTCCTTGTCTGGCTACAGCACCCTGCTGTTCTTCCTCATTAGGGGCTGACAATGCTGCCATACAGCTGTGGAAAAGAAATGTGAAGACTCAGGATCAGAGAGATAAAAGATGGCAGAAAGCTTCAACAAGGTGAATGAGCTCATTTTTTTCAGAAACAGTGCAAAAAATGAGTAAGGAAATCCAGATGCTGCTGGCACATCACACACTACCTGGAAAAGTAGC
The DNA here is from genome assembly GCA_030449065.1 of Oceanodroma leucorhoa. Classification (NCBI taxonomy): domain Eukaryota; kingdom Metazoa; phylum Chordata; class Aves; order Procellariiformes; genus Oceanodroma; species Oceanodroma leucorhoa. The sequence continues at coordinate 1,683,693 of JASVER010000009.1, read as the reverse complement.
AAAAGCATGATACGGCTAATACAGGTTGGCCAAGTCTGAGGGAGAATGGGCAAGTCATGTTGCACCGGTCAACTGCTTGTTGCGTCCAGACAGCTTATAGAGTTGGGACTTGAACACGAGCCAGCCTCTGCTGCTGTCCCTTGACAGCGTATCTGTCTGAGGATCCAGTTGCTTTGCTCTGCAGTCAAGCAAAAGTGTGAGCCAACAAGCAGTTGTCTGATAACTGGGAGATTTGGGCTTGAGCGTGAGCTAGAATGTGAACTAACATGACAACAGAAGACACCTGATGAGGGAAATTTCTTAAGGGGCAGATGTATTGCAGTTCTCTTCAGTTAATCTTGATGGGAGTGGTAGTATAACAAGTCCACATGTGAAAATGGTAAGACTTCACAACTTTTCTTTTTCCTCCCAAATACCAGAAAATACATCAAAAGTCAAACCAATATAAATGAAAGGGAGAATGGGTGAGCTTGACATCACTTTTCAGTCAGAAAATTGTGTACCTTCCAAATGTTGTGACATGACAATCTTCATTTGTATATAAAAGCAAAATAATCTGTTAAGCTATGCATAAGTCTGAAATTCAGAAAGACACTGAAAATGAAGACTATTGAACATAAAAACAAAAGACAAAAAAAGGAGAATCGCTTATTAATATTTTGATTGCCCATCTTAACGTTTCTTACATTTCTATTGTGAATGTAGAATTCCTCCCCAATTTCTATTGTGAATGTAGAATTTTGTCTTAAAACACTTCTTATTTTAAAATGGATTATTGAGTAACTACACAGTAATCTTTGTCATCAATGAGTAAAAAAATCATGTATGTTATAAGAAAAAAGCAGCTAGACTGATAAGGAGGAAAAATGATATATCTTATATTAAAAGTTATAAAGTGGTGTTTATTTAGTTTTCTGTTTTTAACTTTTACAACTTAACTTAGTGTATGTAACATACAACCGTATAATTTGTCTACAAGTGGGCTGGTGGTTTGTTAATCACAGAATCATAGAATATCTGATCCTCAATAGATACATATGAATGCAGTGCTTCTAAAAGACAACATTTACTCTTACCTTCTGACTAAAATTTCTCTCTTTCATTTAACTAATTTTTATTGAACATAAAAAGAATGACCTCTGTCATTCTCCATACTCTTAGCTTTTAGATAAACAGCTGAGTACTTTGTTCATGTTTTCTGTTTCCATTATACCTGGTAATCGGATTTTAAAAAATACAGCATGTTTTAATTAGAGAACTGTGCATTTATGCAAGGGAAGATAATATCTGCATTACAGTAGAGCCCTGTTAATTTGTATTAATGATAGGGAGAGCTATGGTGAATTAAAGAATTTTGCAAATTAGCATCAAAGTGAATAAAAAATGAAAAACAGAGGGTAGTTAATCCACAAATGTTTCATTAATTAATTTTAACAGTTGTATTTCGGCTATAATTATCTGTGATTTTGTTATTCTTTAGTTAAGTGCTAGCAAAACATCTGATATATGCTATGATGATTTCTGCCCCAAGATATTTACAATCAAGAGGAAGCCTACAGAAAAAAGGGATCATAGTGGAAAACACACAGGTGAGCATAACCTGTCATTCTTCCCCATCATCATCCATACCTCTYTGCTGGGGTGTTCCAGAAGTGAGTATGGTAGTGTTCATATGCATACTGGAACACAGCCTAAAAATAAAAGTCTTTTTATTATGACAACTACTTGTTGTTTTCTATATTCAGTCTTTAAAGGAGAGACTGGAAGAAGCTGAAGGGAGTTTTGGGCTGCTCATACAATGCACAAGTAAGCAGAATGCAGATTAGTGAGGTTTTGATGTATAATACCAACAAAGTGAAACATATCAAAGAATAATTTCCCCCATTAGCTTAAACTGCAGGGGAATTTAGATAGGATTTGAACAGGATTTGGTAGTATATGAATTTGCCTTTATATATTCTTGCAAACAGGGCCTGAGATCTTAAAAGACTGTAGCAGTTTGTGTTTTGACTACCAAAGGTGGTATTTCGTGCTGCCTTTTATGCACAATAATTGCAGAGAGGGGAAAGTGACAGGGTTGATTTTGTTTTTATCAGAATGTAAAAATTATGGCAGTAAGACTATAAAACATTCCCTTTTATACCGCTTCCATTATTATTGGCAGTGGACATTCATTCAGGAGCTTGCTTGGATCTGCCCCAGAAATGACAGGTACATTTTATAGTTGTCTGCACGATGTGTCTAAACTAGAAGTGATTGAGTTTTTTTTCACTTTTGGTGAAAATTCTGACCCAGATATTGTGCTGGGCACAGCAGGTCACGGTAGTACAGATGGTGTTGACCACACTGGCATACAAATAGTGTTGTAAGCAGAGTTACCTTGCTTTCAGCTTGCCAAGTGCTGAGGATACCACCACCCTGCAACTGCCAACTGTTTCATTAAACCTTCTTGTGCCTGATTGTGGATTGTCAGGGCATGGTTTAATTGAAAAGAAGCACAGAGGATTTGAGGAAGGCACAGACATCTTTTTAGGTGCACCTCTATTCTGCTAAATGATCTAGTTCTGGATTTATTCCTAGACCTAGTCTCCTGGTCATCTAGTTTGCATACATGTTAGTTAAGACCCGGGATCTCCTGAGCTAGCTACTTCCTTCTGAGAAAAAAATTATGGAATAGTTCAAGGGATAGTTCACTTGGGAGTTCTGCTCCCATAGGTAGGATGGACAAGACCATTGGCAACACTCTTTCTGGGGAAACAGATCTTACCTAATTACTTCACAGCCATGAAGTATTGGTAACCTCTGTAATTGATGTGGGTTTTTTTTGTGCCTTGTTTCAGAAAACTATGGGCACATGTACACCATAAAATTCCTCAAGGTGCTTCAAGTCTGCATTGTCTCAATGCTAGCTCCTATTTCAGTCAACTTTGTCACATTTGAATAAACTCTAGAGCTCTATCGAAGTACAAACTTTCACTGGTTTGCACCATACTGGTTACTCATGCAGCTATGGCAATCCACCCCGTAAACTTTTTAGTTGACACCCATTTCATTTGGATTTGGGCTTGTCTGTCCTAGTTTGGGAGGCAGATGATCTTTTCCAGCAATTCTATGAGCATGTACTCCCACATGTACAGGTGATATGACTGGACTTCGTTTGTTTGGATGGTGATGTGACCCTTCTTCATTGCCATACTATTGTGCACCAGAATCACTGGTTGGTGAATGAAGAACGCACGAGACTGTGTGTGTTCCAGTGGCTTCTGCTCTGGCATCCACTACACAGAACAGTTCCTTCCTGTTACAGCTCTTCCACTGTAACGCATGAACCAGTTCAAGTGAGTAACACACTAAGGACCCTGAGGACAGATTCTAAAATACCCAGTGTCACACCTAAGTAACCACAATATTAATTTGGTTGCAACATTATGGATGTTTAGTATACCTGGCTTTGCAGTATGCTGGAACATTCTGGAGTATGCATGCAAGTCTGCAGCAGCTGGGGAGAAAAAGCACCTGTGAAGGAACAGTACCTGCACTAGTATTGGACTTATCTGAAAATGGATCACTTCAACAGTACAGATCATGGAAATGGGATAGTACAAAAGAGAGTGCTCAGGAGAAGTGAGGGAATAACCAGAAAATGAAAAATACCTGTGCAGGAACAGGAATCAGATATACAATGGGGTATTCAGGCTCCAGGTGTATAGGTATGAAGGGCAGAGCATGATGGAATTTATTCTAGGTAGGTTCAGCTCAAGGACCAATCTCTCTAGTAAGATGTTCATTTCACAAAAGATTTCAAGAAACTCAGTCTCCTGTTAAACCAAATAGCAGTCAGAAATTAGAGCAGATGAGTAAACCATTAAAAATGGAGGTTCATTTGATATGGATTTTTCTTGCTACTTTAGCGTGCCACTTAATAAAACCCTTAATGTGGGAAACACTATAAATATGTCACTCATCATAAAGCTGCTTTAAACAATGAGAATGTAGTGACGTAACAGGATGAGTGTAGCCACTAAAATAACACACACGGTAATTCTGCTCTCTCACCCAAGAGCTGAAGAAAATGAAGCGGTAGTAAGATTAAAATGGCTGCAATCACTTTTATTTTATTCATGCTCCACTGAAATTTGATGCACATGTTCCTGCCTGTATTACACATTTGTGTTAGATAACAGGCAGTATTTTAGTAATGGGGATAGCTATATGTGAACTCGGAGTAAAACTCCCTTTCTTCTCTCAATGCTATTTATATTTCAAACCTTCTCATGTCCACTCATGTCATAGCATGATGTAGCTCTCATTTCAGTAATTGTGTTTTTCACTGTCAACCTACTTGTTTTCTCAATGTACTTTCATAAGTTTTTGTATTTGATGTCTTATTTCAATTTGTTTATCCCAACACTTCAGCTCTGTTTTCACTTGAGTCTCCGACATGGAGCCGTTTCCTTTCTTCACATCCTTTCACTTCACTCTTTCCTTTCTACTATTTTCTTTCTCTGTCTCTTATCTTCTTTTCCTCATTCTTCTCTCCTGCTCTTTTTCATTTCCCTTTTCCCTTTCTTTCCCACCCTCTCCGCTCTTTATCTATACTTCTTCTTTTCCTTATCAAACCCTTTATCTCTTTCTCTCTTGACTCACCTTCTTTTTTTTTTTATTTCATTAGTTCTTCAGCCTGACTTTCCTTATTTGTGGTTTTTTTCAGCATCCTCATTTGTTTGTTTTTATAACCATTGACATATCTTCAAGTGTACCATAATGGCTGCACCTGTGGTGTTGTGTCAGTTAAAGAAACTAGTGAAAGGGAACTGGTCTGCTATGGAAACTARTAGAAACTAGTAGAAAAAAACCAAACACTTGGACGGATGGCTTACCAGGGACTGCCGGATATTCTAAATTTAGAGTCTCAAGCACAGAATGCTTCTGTGATATAAAGATCTTATTTCTGTCTCCCTTTCTGAATACTCCTGACTTTGGAGGAGAAGTCATAAGAAAATGGTGGAGAACTGGATAAATGAGAAAGGGACAAAGAATACAGCATGGAATAGGAAAACGTGGTGGCTTAGAGGGAAAGATGGTCTATTTGCTGGCTGAATGGTGTTGTCCATCACATACTATTGGAAGTACCATAGCTTCCTTCCTGAGAATGAGGTCTTGGTCTTATGTGTGGGAGAGGTGGATGGCTTTACCTGAGAAGTGGGGCACAATGTTGCTGTTTCTGCAAGCTCCGTGACAAAGCTCCGTGACAAAGCAGAGACATTTGATTTTCCCATTTTTATTCTTAAGCTGCCCATAATACGTCTGAATTTTCTTCTTAAATTTTTAAAACTTTCCTTCCTGCAGTTCAGTGTTGTGAGAAAATACAGAATCTGTTGGTGTTTTGTCAAAATGTCATTCTGGAAACTACTTGGGTGGATAGTAAGGTTCTGTTAAACCTGACATGTGGTGTCATCCACGTTGTCTTATTAATAAACACTTTTGCAAGATTTGCATAGACTGTGCATATCATACCTACCATATAATAGTGATCTCATACAGCATGGCATTTCAGAAGCTGGTACAACAGCTAAGTGTGGCCCAATTAGTGCAGTAACTTGTGTAACAGTAGAATCACTGTAGAAATCTCTGATGGAATTCCTGTGAGGGTGAGCAAGGGCAAGTAAGCAGGCATAATGTATTGCTATTAATCAGTAAACATTATGATGCTAATATAACATCTCCTCAAGTAGCCCTAGTACAACATATGCTGCATTAGTAGCAGATGTCACAAATTCTAAGGCCTTACATAACGTGCTGTGTCTAAAAAAATTTTAAAAATGACTTCCATGTGGAAAATATCTCTACATCTTAAAATTTCCTGTGCTATTGTTAGGAAACTTGATCGCTGGTGTTGTATTTTATTGGGGACACAGTCTACAGTTCTGATCAAGAACATAGTTTAGGTGTAAGGTAGATAATAGATCCAACGTATCACATTGTGTAGGAAATATTTTTTTTGCACGTGTTAGTTTTACATTGTAGAGCAATGTGTTTGGGTGGGAGCAAGAGACACTATAGACAGTGAGTAGATGGGAGCTGTGAGGATGTCGGTGAGAATACGCATTATAGCATTCTCTTCACGGTAGATGCTAAATTGTTGTTCTCTGGAGAAATGCTATCATTAACACTGTGTCTGAAAAGATTCTGTGTTTAGCTTGTGTTAATGAAATCTAGCTGGATAATGTGATTAAAGTCAGGTTTCCATCATGACACCTCTTTTTCAGTATCTGAGAAAAAAATGCATGAGAAGTTTTCAGTGTTTACACTGTGACTATTCAGCCATTTGAAGCTATATGGTTAATTTTTTGTTTTAGGTTGATTTTCAGGTTAATACCCTGACATATGTGCATTTTGCAATTAGCTGTAGTCACTGAAGGTGTTCCTATCCTTTAAATGTTGTTTGTTTGTTTGTTTGTTTGTTTTTAAATTTATGGTCTAAATATGGTCTAAAACTGACAGGAGAGGAACATATGAGAACTGGATCTCAGAGGAATAAAAATGCACTGGAGCATACTGGATAAAACTGGTAGGGGAACATTACCTCTTTATACAGCATTACTGAAATCTGTACTGGAATGTATATGTTCAAGGTAAATATTTAGATTTTGCAAATACATTTGAACAGCTTGGAAAAAAATTTAAAAAAAGAATTACATACTTGTAATACTAAGATGATCTGGGAAACCTCCCACCCCTTCCACTGTGTAGTGAATATTTGAGAGTTTAGAAGCTTAATGTATTTAGTAAAATTAAGGTGATAAGCACATGAACTTGCTTTCATATTTCTCCCCTGAAAGACAGTAAACATTACTTTGTATTACTGTAGGATAAGACTGTCAAGATAAATAGTTGCCATGCAGTAATATATCTGTCCATAGCCTGAGCAAAATGTAAGGAAGAGATTGATCATAAACGCGTTCATGGCCAGCAAATTTCTGATACCAGAGGACCTCTCAGTCTAATTCAGGAATGCAAAATGTAGATTTTGCTCCAGGTGAAAGAAATCCAGACAAAAAATTAGTTTTAAAAGTTAAAAGAATTGAATCCTGTTCTCTAAGGCACAAAGATCACCTCTAGCTGACTACTTCCATACATTACAGTTATGTTTACCCATAGTTCTGCCTACTGAGATTTACTCATTCACCTGGAGATAAGTTTGTATATATAAATGGTGCATGTCACTATGCTTATAATAAAGCTATGGGTATCGTGAAGACTATATCGTGGAGTGAGCGAGCTGCCTTAAACTCACTAGTAGAATAATTTGGRCTGTGGGTGAAAGCAGAGGTTCAGTCACAGCAGACAGAAAAGCTCAGCCGGAGCCGCCTGGACCTACCCAAGGGCTCCGTTTTCCTTTGGGATCTCCAGTGCAAGGTTGTGCGCTCTGTATGGTGGGCATCTAGACTGCAACAGGCCAGCAGCAGAAAACTGTCTCTGACTACCCAAGATGCTCACTGGAAGAGTGAGCAGAGCTTCAGAGGACTGGATGTTATGCTGAACTGAAGTGAGACTTCGGGCCATTAACTAACTAGACGGCTGTTATTTGGAATTTCTTCAGAACACAGTTATTCATATCAAGAGAGGGTTTTTCTTCTTTGATTTATATTTTTCCTTTTCTTTAGACAAAAATATACTTAGTGTTTTAGGACAGCAAGTGGTACTGGTTTGGCAAAGACTTCCTGAATATTGCTGGAGAAGAAGGTATTTTTAGGAAATGGGATAACGTGTTGATGGGCTGAGGCACAGTTACATTTATTTGCAAAAATTGGACTCTGACTAAGGAACTACATATAAAAAAACTCATCCCAATTCTTCCTACTGCCAATATTACACACTCCCTGCTGCGAAGTTAAAACATGTTTCCATTCAGCAATAACAGTGGAGAAATTTAATCATCATCTCCTAAGTTGAAATATGCTTAAATGTAAAAAAAATATAAAATAAAAAAAAAGTAATTCAGTTTTTCAAAAGTTTGCTAAAGAGCCCCCTGAGTCACTGTTTTTACTTTTTAACCAGTTTTAGGATGAAAGAACAGCTAGAAAAGATTGGAAAAAATATTGTGTCAATATTGATAGGGAAAAACTACAAGATTCAAATATCAATAGGTCAGTCCCTCTGACATCACTCCTGGACACAGTCTCCTATTGGGTTGTGCAGGATTCCCTTATCTAAATACAAAAGAGCGATACACTGATAACATTATTATCAATTAACTTTGTTCAAGTATAGTTTATTTAAGAATTGAACTTAAAACCTATGCTGCCAAAGAAAATTGCATTGGTAAAAGAATCTCCTGAGAGATATGTGGCTTTGTAGCTCTGTGATTCATGTTCAAAATACTACTATACATAATCAATGTGATATGTACTAAATGAAGTAAAGACAGGTTAAGTTATGCATGTCAAAAGGTATGGATGATGGAAAATCCTCTGAATTAAATGAAATATTTTTTCCTCGTCAGTTAATACAAGTTATTTGTCTTGGTCTACTGCCATTCTGTCTCTTTACCGATGTCCTAGAAAAAACCTGAGAAACATATACAATCCAAATCTTCCAACTGTGAATTTTGAAAACAAAAGTGGTCAGGGCAACTATTCTGGCAAGTCATGTACATTCAAACAATGCATATTTTAACACATCCAAATTCAATGTCTTTGATCTAAGTCCAAAGAATGCTCACTGATGTACAGCATCCTTTTTTGCTTGCATGATTTTGTAACTATTCTGGAAAAGTTGAGACCTTTCAAACACTATAGAAAGATAAAATGAATGCATTCTTGCTCTGCACTCATCTCTTCTAACTTATTGAGTCATCTAAAGTGTGCAGATTTCTAGTAGCAGCAATATCTTTTAATGACTGGTGATGACTAGAAGTGTCTGTCTTAAAGAAAGATAATAGGAAGCAAACACAAGCCTTATGGATCAGGAGCGATTTTGTCATACTCGTTAATCTTGATTTTCCCATCTAACTATGCATGTCCTCTTTGCCCTTTTCTACTGAAATGTGAGAGTTCTTTGTGTCTGAAGGGGTCCAGCTTCTGTTTAAATAACTGTTTAAAAATCAACTTCCACAAATCCATCACCTTCAAAGGAAGTGTTACAATTAGGTTATTAAGTGCTGAAATTGTGTTCTTCCCTGTGAGAGAGACAGAAAAAAAACAAGGTCCTGCCACCTGCATCTTACAGTCAGGAAACCTACTCCAACAATTCATTCAGCACCTTCTGTGAGGTTTTGAACTTCCAGCTGTCTGAGACTTCCATGAGTTATTTCACAGCATCCTGAAGTGAAGAGAACTCTATGGGGGGAAACATTGGTTGTGATGTACTTAGCTAAAGAGCATCAGCTGCATTTTATTAAGTAGTTTCTTTCTGCTTAAGGAATCAATGTCTTCCCATATAATCCTGTAGAATCAAAATCCAATGAATAAAATATTGCACTCTATCATAAAATATAGTGTTTATTAAATACACATTAAAAAAATTACTGAATGCATGCAGAGCTTTCTGTGAATACCTGAAATGCTGGATTAATCTGCCCTATTCTAGCAGAGTTTATTTGTAGAACATATCTTATTACACTGGCATAAAATATGCTATACTGGCACCTCATCCCAGGATTTTATTGTGAYGATTACAGCTTTCAGTAGTCAAGCGAGGAACTCCATAAAAGTACTCTGAAATTGCATTTTTGAAATTCCACCCCTGCCTACAACTATAAAGTCAGAAGAACTGAAATTTCAATAAAATAACTCATGAGTATTTAATTTTCCTCTACTCTGGATCTGCTACCTTATTATATCTATTCTGTCAGCTATTAAATGTTCAGTCCTGTAAAGCCTGCACATGGTCTTCAGAATGTGCAGATGCCAAGGTATAAATGTCTAGAGAAAGCAGAAAAGAGCAGAAGTACAGAATGCTACTGACTTTGTTGTAGTAGTTACAACTTCACATGAGAATGCACAATCCTAGTCTCCTTCTGTGTCTACAGTAAGAGGAGGAAGAGATGAAGGAATAGAGTGGTTTTAACTGTGCAGTCATAAATAAATTTTCAGGCCAGGACAAAGAAGCCATTGCATAAACACTAGACCGTTTTCTGGTACAACCAGCCACGTAGAGAAGGGGCTCATCATTGCATTATGACATAAAATCAATATCTTGCAAAAGTCAGAAATGAGATCATGAAAGAGCAAGGTGTTGTATCTACAAAGGTTACGTATATCCAGTTTGGTATTTAGGATATCAGACTTAGGAAAGGAAAAAAAAAGGTAAAAATCTTTCTCATTCAGATGTGTGTAACAATGTGTGACAAAATAGACTATTTAGTAAGCTTCTATTTATGTGCTTATCAAGATGGACATGGGTGGGTTTGAAGATCTGTACTCTCTGCAATAATCACTCCAATAAAGTGCTTAGAAAATCATGTTTTAGCTATAATTCTGTTATGACAGTAATTGGCAAAATGAAGAAAAACTGAAGAATACTTGTAGATATTTACAAGGCAATATTTATTGCATTTCAAAAACATTTTCTAGGGTATTACCTGCACAGCCCTGACCCTGTGAAAGGAGACATGGTGATCAGATCCCTTGGACTACACTGGGGGAAAAAAACCACCTTAGTGAGTATTTATTTGTTGCATCTTTGGGGGGATTTATATGATGATAACTTAAACTGGTAAAAAAGAAAGTTGATGCTACAGGGAATTTACTGTATTATGCCATGGGAATAGCATCATAAAAAGCTCATTAAATCAGGTGTTTGCATAGTGTAGTGGATTTTTTGCATATAGATTTTTATCGCATATGTCAGACCTTTACTTAATGATATCAATGTAACACATCTGCATTCAGTTCAGCTGAATTGTAAATCAGGGTGAAATTTGGCCATGCAGGACTGGTTGACTTGGGAATTACTTTATTTTATAACACTGGTTGTTGGAAGCAGACTCGATCCCATTACATTCTTCCAAATGGAATCTACTTCTATGGTCATTCTACCCATGAGACACCTTGTCTTCTATGCCACATAACAATGCACAAAAAATTAGGTTTTCCTTCCTCCTTTTCTCAGAACATTCATATTCAATGTTAGGATGAAACCAGGACTTTTAAAACAGAGAACCACACCTGAATAACAGTGATGAAGAAGCTCATCTGGATCCTAGTCTGAGCTGGTGGAGCAAGGATTTGAACATGTCCCAAATGAACGTCATAATCATTGAAACATTGGCTATTCAGAGAGCAAGTACAGAGCTCTTGTTCTCACTCTGGTTTTGAACAATTCTTTCCTGGACCTGAGAAACCTTTACTGTCAAAATTCCTTCTGTAAGGGAGTTAGCATTTTGTATGAAAATTTCCTGATTAGTGCAAGTACGTAGCTGATGATATGGGGGATGCTCTCAGATCCAAGTCTAGGAGCTACTGTATTGTTCTCTTACTACAGTATTATTATTATTACGTCCACTGGAGGATTATTTTAATAGTCTGTACTGGTTTGGAACATTAACTGTCAATTTAGCTTTCCAATGAAAATGGAAGAAAATATAATGGCTTCTTTAACATATTGATTTACAGTGGAAAAAATACGTAGTATGCATGTTTAATGGAATAAGGGTCTGCACTAGGCACTGTACATATATACCTAAAAGATGGCTTTAAAAATCCTATTCATAACAAGAACATTGTGACAGTGATTCCAAGAAAATGGAAATGTTTGTAAGGAAGACACAATAAAATGAGCTGAAACTATGGCTTTTTTGAAAGTACTACCAAAGTATACCTGAGATGTAAAATAAAAGGAAACAGAAAAGCAAAAGACAGAAAAAAAAGAGATGTTACAGGGACAGATTTGTAGGCATCCACTTTGTATTACAGTCTGTTATTAAAGTGTTGTAATTCAGCAGCAAATCACCAACTGAGAATTCCCCCGGGAGAGAATGGCTCCTTTTGCTATACCCAGTCCCAGCAGAAGGCAGGTGTGTGTGTATTGTAGAGCACTGCTACAATACACAAATTTTCATCTGGTCTGGGATCTATTCAGATATTGCTGAACCAGGTCTGAAATAAACATATATAGGTGAGATGAAGGCTGCAGTGTGGATCTGTGCATGTCATATGATGCTGAGGATATGTGCATAAGCGATACAGTCAGAGGGGAGAGTAGCTAAAATCCCTAAATCTCCACGAGGTATATAGACTTCTACGCAAAACATTTCAATGCGTTTTTATTAAAATTATTCAAATCTATGCTGCTGCCTGTCCTCCCAGCAACAAAAGTTTCATTGACTTTTATTGTCCAACTGACTTCTTTCTGTCAACTTCCCTTTGACTACTGATATCACTTAGAATTTCACAATCAATGCTTGTAAATAGGTTTATAGGAAAAAAATGAATTAAAAATTTTCATCCAAGTTATGAGTCATTGAAAAAAAGTGATAAATGAAACAGGGAGCTGTGAAATCAGAAAGTTTTGCTAAGAAGAAGTAAAAACCCACTATTGCCAGATTTAAAGTAGTGATGGGCAATACACTGATACCATAACAGCACCGCAATCGAAACTGAATGCAGCATCATTAGGGTTAGACCCTGCTGTAGTAGCACTGCACCCGTGACACAGCTCTGCTCTGCTCCCTGCCCCAATGTGCTCCTGCCTGCCTCAGGGCTCTTACTCATTACTGTTTTGAAGCAAAGTTGCCCTGGGATAGATTTGGGTCAGAGGCAATGTGGCTTCGACAAAAGCTATAAGTAATTTATTCCTATTTTGTTCTTGATCTTGGGGTTTGAGGGTTTTTTTGTTCATATCTTGACTAGTAGATTTCTCCTTTAAGATGACATTCTGTGTTTTATAATTATCTCTGTATTACTATATTAGAATGAAAGGCTTGTGGAAGAAGCTTCTAATATCGGTAATGAGAGACCCACAAAATGTTCACCCAGGCTGAATCTCTCCTTTGCTAAAAAAGACTGGCAAAAGCCTTGCCTCTTTCATGCTTCCTGCACTTGGATGGTATCAGTGAGAGGTGAGTGATTCCACCGAAAGATGGCTATTCCCAGGTGCATGACACAAAGAATTCTCTTTATCTCAAAACTGCTATGTGTAAGGTAGGAGAAAAGGGGAAAAGTACAATCAACATAGTTTTCCTGAAGCTACGAATCTATGGCTTCCAATGTCTGGCAAAGGGGTGGTAGTATAATAACTTTTTTCCTCTTGCATAGTAACAGTTTTACAATCTGAGAATATGATATGCCCTGTTTTTCCTTTAACATGTACTTATTTATAGATGTAGCCACTGAATGTGAATGACAGTTTGAAAGTCATTATTTTTTTCTTCCCATTTAAAAAAAAAAGGTATCAAAAGGAAACTAAAGCCCCACATTGAGGAGCAGAAGACAGTCACAAGACACCTACAATTTTGTGAGAATGGCATGCTGATAGTGAGAGCATATAATGTCTACCTTATGTGGAGTCTTTTTCCTAGTGCCAGCAACAGTATAATACTGGATTAGACAGACATCATCTCTGGTCCAGAGTAATAATACCTATATTCCTCCTTAGTTTATTACTGACATTATTCTTGAAGAGTTGATCACGGATGTTTGCCACTGACACCTCTGATTTCAGGTTGTCCTGTTATTGACTTCTCCAGGACTATGACAGCAGGTAAGGATTAAGGACATCAGTCTCCTGGACGACTGAATTCTCTTCAGACCTCATCAGTTAGTTGGTTCTTGCATGCCAAACCAAACATATATACCATGTCTTTTTAGTCTTTTATAAGCTCCCTCACTTTTCCTCCTGTTTTGTACACTAATGATGCACCACGTGAGAGAACTTAATATGCTGTGCTGGAAACAATGATTGCTTTTGAAAACACTTTGGAAATCTGCTGCCACTAAAGCTTTATGGGAGGATAAAGGTTTGGGTGTGAAATAGGTCTGGTGAGAAAAAGTAAATAAATAGTGAAATTGCATGATKCAAAGCTGGTGTGGTTCTGTTCAGGAACGGATATCATATCTGAAAGGTAGGATCTTTTTTAACAAAAGATGACCCTTACTGAAAAGACTTCTGTCAGTAACCCATCTTTTTCCAGTCACTTCAGTTCTCCACTGCCTTATTCTGCTCACCTTGTGCCACAACTTTTGAGTTTGACGTTTAGGAACTTGCAGATGATATTATGTAATAATTTGTAGGAAGAATTTCAGCAGTAATAATGTTGGATTGCTGCTTTTTGCTGTCCTTAATGATTGTGATCATCTTTTACTGACACTCCCTAATCTGGCACAGAGGTAGAGGGAGGTAAGGGGAACAATATCTCTGTCTTTTAGCTTCATTTCATTATCATAACACACAACCTCATAATATTTAAACATTGTCCATTGTCTCAGATAAGACTTTCCATTAGCTAACCTCAATATTTGCAATGTTCAGGTTATATTTACTATGTGCCTATGGAAATACAAGGCAAGGTATATGCAGATAAAGCAAGGTAAACATTTCAATCCATAATCTTCATTAAAATTGGCAGCGCTTACAATATCATTTTTGTCCTGAGGTCTAAACAACCTGTGATCTAAGAATTCAGCACAAAACTTCAACAAAAATATTTAGATTTGGAAATTACCAGAAAGCATTTATTAATAAATCTTTCCTTCTCAAAGGTAATGAATTGATAGTACATTTGGAAATGATGGATCAGATGATGAACACAAATCTGAAGTCTACTTTTCCACATGTGGTGTTTCATTGTCTGTTTCATGCATATAACATTTTTAAAAACTAAACTCAAGTGCCACAATGGTCATTTTGAGAAAGCTTATGGTATAGCTCATGAATCAAGAATGAATGTATATGTTCAGCTGAATTTAGACTACAAGCTTTAGATTTTGTTCAACCTTTGTACTGAACTTATTTTTGTACTTGGAAATTTTCTCAAATGACCACCTCATGTGCAGAATCACATGACCTATTTCGTAATTCTGTCATTTTTAGCACTAARCTCCACTTCTAAATAATGATACCCCCTGAATCCATTTCAAATTATTTGATCAAGTTAGATATTCTTCATTAGAATTAATTACAATTTGAAATGATAAAGGCTGTCTCAAACCATGATGACAATGCATTTTTACTGTTACTTTATGCATTTTGATTTAAATTTTGAAATTAACTGTTTGCTTAAATGTGTTGTCTGTAGTATACTTGAATTCTCTGAGTTGTACTCAGCAGCTCATTTAGTAGCTTCTTGTGTGATTAACAAATAACAAGAGAAAATAGAAGGATGTGAAAGCAAAAAAATTTTGCAGTTTCCCAAAGAAAATAAAGTGTCTGTGCAAGCTGTTTTTTATTCCACAGTTCTCAGGATTTAAGCATCTCTTTGTGTTCTGTATCATCACAACAAAACACCAACATTTTCTGACCACTTTCAGGAAACGGAAGTGTATCAAATAGGCCACGTTTTCAATATCTCTCTTTCCATCTCTATTCCTCACCAGAAACAACAAGAGTCTGCCTTGGATCCAGAAACCTTTTGTTAAAATCAACACAAGTCCATCAAATGCTTCACCTTTAAGAGTAAGTCATATTAAAAACAAGAGCTAAAAATACTTCTACCAGTTTCAATGCCTATGTTGTAGCTCCGGATCTGTGTTTCCAGTAGGCTCCCAAATGTATGTATGAAAGAAAATGTGTACAGCTTTAAACAATTACGTAGTGGGGAATATTTGACCTTTATAAAAAAACAAAGTATATAGGCCTATTCACAGCACTGCAGCAATGTCTTCAAACATCTCACAGTTACGATATATCTTTTATCCGTTGGTAGATTAGTTTGTGCCTGTGGCACTGTGAAAGTGAAATGTTCAGATAAAATAAGCAGTACCATATTTTTTAAGTGGTTGCATGTCATTTTTCAAAAATATCAGTCAAGAGATACAGGGAGAAGCTTTTATGAAATTCATATATATATATATGAATACACACACACACACGTAGATTCATTTGCAAATTGCACTGTCACACACATAGTATTTTTGAACTCTGGAAGAAATGTTTTGAAATCAGGTAGACAGCTCCAGTGTATGTGAAAAGTATTTGAACAAACAACAGTGGAACCATAAGGCACCTTACTACTGGTACTTGCAAAGAAAATGAATTCAACCTGTAATTTTGCACAAGTGCCTTGGGGGTTTTGGAGGATGCTTTTTCTTGTTATTGTGTTTTAATTAATTCAGCACTTCTAAGTAGATGATTTGAATGCAGATACTACTACAAGTAGCATATAAGAAAATTAGATACAATTCAAGTAAGTGTGAATCCACCTTCATATAYCTAATACAATCTTCTGTCATTCTCACTACAAAAACCAGTGTGGTTAACCATGTGAAAATATTGGTGCTTTCTCATAGGAAGTGTGACGGGAACCTTAACTGCATAGAAATTGGATGGGAAAAAATGCTATTTCTTCAGCATCAGACTTTTAACTGCTTCCACAAGAAATGTTGGATGCAGAATATGGTTTTGTGTTTGCTGTAGGGATGATTTTGCCATAGTTTACTTCCTTTTTTTCAGTTGAGGAAAAGATTTAACTATGTAAACATTAAACCTAGTTTATGTTCTGTCTTTATCTCTCTGGTTCCTCTATGCTGCCTTCCATCCTGATAACTACACATTGATATGCAGGACAGATTTTTAGAAAATACAACTGACAGATAATGTAAGACAGACAATTGTTTCAGGCAATATCTATCATGACTCTAACTAGCCCCGTTTTAAAGATTTCCTTGAGATCTATGGTGCAGGCCAAGCTTAGTCCAGAACATTATAGTTTTGTGTGTTTGTAGCAGAAAATTTACTGTAGTCCTGCACAGTCTAAGACCTCCAGGTTTGCAAACAGCTCCTCTGATATGCAATCAGAATTGTTTGCAAATACTTGCCATTGGTTTGAGGAACTAGCAGCAGAACACAGGACGCTGAGGCTCTGAGGACTACTTCTTAAGTCAGAAGAACAAAGGAATATGGGGAATGATTGTTAGAGAAAGACACTGTTGTAGGATTTTCTTATATCTTGAAACTTTCTGTGCCTTGTCTATCCTAGAAAAGGCAAAATGAATGGAAATGCAACTGATGGGAGAGTCTGGGTTGGAATCAAGTGCCCAGAGACAGACAGAAGCTGGCTAAAGAGATAAGTGCTGGACTCTGGGAAGACCAGGACTGGCTAGAATATGGGATAAGGGACTAATGAAATGGGGCAGGAAGATAAACATCCAGGGCACATAAATTTGATGAAGAGTTAAAGCATGTGGAGAAGCAGTGTACCTAGAGAAATGGACTGAGCCAAGGAATCAGGGAAGAAGGGTGAGAAAACCTATGGATTGGAAGTAGGAGACGCAAATTTCCGCAGAAGGAAAGCAAGGAAATGTGGAGCGTAAGAGAGGATAGAGGGACACACTTGAAATGATTGACCAAAGAGACTAAATAGAAAGCTGGTTGCAAGTGAAATGGCAAGAGGGACTGTAAGAGAGGAGCGAAGGGCAGGCTGGGACTGGAATGGGAGCCTAAAACAGCAAAAATAGAATTTTCTGGGTAAAAGGACTTGTGATGTGAAGCTTGTGAGAGCACACTCATGCAACAGTAAGGTGAGCTAGCAGGCCTTAGAGGGGAAAGAAAGGAGGAACAGAACTAAACATGTGCCAGAAGGATCAAATCCAGCATCAGACCAAAGCTGAGCCCATAGGTTGGAATGATTCTGTTTCCTATCAGCTAATATTTCTGAAACCTGGCTGTCAGGTGTCCCATAACTGATCAATATAGGACCATACCGAGGATAATAATCTATTCCCTTAGTTATTCTGTCAAAAATGTGCATGGGTGGGTTAAAAATTTCAAAATTACTAGTAGAATATACAGGAGGAAATTCACTTTAATATTGTAAATAACTGATATATTGCAATATTTTTTTTTCTTGTTAGATATAAGTTAATTTAGATTTAAGTTAAAAAATTATGAATAGTACAAACTTCAGCATGTAAAAGGGAAGGAATGTCATAATGCATCTGTGCTGGGTTGACCTTGGCTGGATGCCAGGTGACCACCAAGCTGCTCTATCACTCCTCTTCCTCAGCTGGACAGGGGAGAGAAAATATAACGGAAGTCTTGTGGGTCGAGATAAGGACAGGAAGATCACTCAGCAAATACCGTCACAGCCAAAAACCACTCAACTTGGGGAAATTAATTTAATTTATTATCAATCAAATCAGAGTAGGATAATAAGAAATAAACCCAAATCTTAAAACACCTTTCCCCCACCCCTCCCTTCTTCCCAGGCTCAGTTTCAATCCTGATTTATCTACCTCCTCCGCCCCCAGCATGATGCAGGGGGATGGGGAATGGGGGTTGCAGTCAATTCATCACACATTGTCTCTGCCAATTCTTCCTCCTCATTCTCTTCCCCTGTTCCAGAGTGGGGTCCCTCCCACGGGAGACAGTCCTCCATGAACTTCTCCAGCGTGGGTCTTTCCCATGGGCTGCAGTTCTTCACGAACTACTCCAACGTGGGTCCCTTCCACGGGGTGCCGTCCTTCAGGAACAGAGTACTCCAGCCTGGATCCCCCACGGGGTCACAGGTCCTGCCAGAAGCCTGCTCCAGCGTGGGCTCTCCACGGTGTCATAACCTCCTTCAGGTGCATCCACCTGCTCCTTCACGGGCTACAGGTGGATATCTCCTCCACCGTGGACCTCCAAGGGCTTCAGAGGGACAGCCTGCTTCACCATGGTCTTCACCACGGGCTGCAGGGGAATCTCTGCTCCAGCGCCTGGAGCACCTTCTGCCCCTCCTTCTTCACTGACCTTGGTGCTGCAGAGTTGTTTCTCTCACATGTTCTCTCTCCTCTCCTCCAGTTGCTGTGGCGCAGCAACATTTTCCCCTCCTTAATTACGTTAGCACAGAGGTGCCACCACTGTCGCTGATGGGCTCAGCTTGGCCAGCGGGAGGTCTGCCTTGGAGCTGGCTGGCATTGGCTCTATCGGACGTGGGGGAAGCTTCTGGCATCTTCTCAAAGAAGCCACCCCTGTAGCCACCCAACTACCAAAACCTTGCCATGCAAACCCAATACAGAATCGTATTGCTGTGCAAACTCTACCAGTTCCTTTCTAACATGTTTTTCTTTCCATAAGTGACTGATACTTCCGCTTCAGATTCTTTCTGCCTTGTATATAAGGCTGTCTCTGTGGATGACCTGTACAAATGCACTGCTACCAGGCTGGTAAACAGAACTTCAGTCTCACCAGAAAATTCATGTATACAAAACCAAATGTAATAGTGGACAACTAATGAAAATCATTGAAAATGTTTTCATGGACTTTGCCTTCCTGTTTATGGGGCAGTCATCTGTCTCCCTATTAGCTGATTCCACCAATTAAATGATTGTCCTGTTTCCTCTTGTACCTTTCAATTTCCAGTCTGGCTTGTGAGGACAGCTGGGATGCTGTGTCTCCAAACAGGTGGTCTCTGTGGAAACTCAGTAGCCCAGAAAGGTAAGTGACCAGGAAGTCAAGGCAGCTGAAAAATCCAAAGAGCCAAACAGCCTGAGGAAATGGGCAGTATGGCCATTTACCAGCTGGGCAGCCTGTGAAGAATAGGAGAGAGATACCAGGAAAATGTCCAAGTATGAAACACAGGCATCCTGCCAATGCAGTGAGCCTGTGAATCTGAGAGCCTTAAGGAATCAGATGGCATTGTACGTGATACCATGGCAGAAAGCTTGATGGTTTGGCTGTCTCTCCCGGATTAGTCATTTCTATTGAAAACTGTGACCAGCCATTGGGATTTGTTTCATAATCATACCACTGAGGGCCTTGTGGACTGTCTCATCAGCTACTCTGAGATCTGTCAAATGTGTGGCAGGCTCAGAGTGCTTAAGACAATGTAGTTCTTGATAATGTTGCAAAAAGTAGAGTTTCCTCGGTAAGATGAACCAGAATTTTGCTAGCCAGAAGACAGGATTAGAATGATAGAAAAGTGGAGAAATAAGGTAAAGAAAGAAAACAACTCAGGAAGGAAGAAGCAATAATGGGAACCCAGTTCTAACAGGTGGTGTTATGTAAATTAGCCAAATCTCATCAAATATTTTATTTTCCCAGCCTAGTCCACTCAGGGTGCCTGATCGGATATAGAGAGCAAAGCTCAAATGCAGATATGCCCAACTCTAAAGTCACAGGAAGTGGTGGTCTGGAAAAAGTAGAAATGAAATTGCCACGTCAACGTCCCTTCAGAGACTCTCCAATCAACACTACCTAAAGAGTGACATTCCACTCTCATGAACATCAATAAATCAAACACTTTTTGGAAATGTTACTATACACGTCTCTTCCAGAGGTATTTCAGCTTCTTCCGGTACTGTATGGTGTTCTGACAAGGAGCCTGCAAGTCAGCTTATTGCAATTCTTTCAATCTGAGCAATCCATTTTGCGTGTATATATTTTTTTCATCTCAGTCTTTTGCAGATCTGATAGACAATTTTATGGAACAGGCTGAACCAGCATTGAGATTGTGAGCTGGCATTTGTTACTTTGGACAACTTAGCACACAGCCTTTTGCACAATCTATCTCTAGAAGGAGAATGAACTTTTTAAGTGCTGTAACAACTGATGTGTGGGCAAGTGATCAAGTAGATGACTCCAGGGCAGACACAGTTCACCGAGCATCTTTCATTCCTTCTGCAGACTCATCTAAGTCATCTCCTTCCCTATCACTCCCCCATAATGACCCAGTCCCACAAACATTTTTATAGACAGGTTGCCCTTTCCAGTACTTATTTGAGGAAAACAAAATATCGCAAAACAAACAAAACCCTATTGGAATTATCAGGGGAATGAAATAGCTCACCTCAGATGGCTTTTGTTATGATAGGTTAATTTCCATACCATGGGACTGCCAGTCTGGAAGTTCAAAATGGAGGACATACTATGTTTTGAATATTCAAACCAAATATGACTGAATGATTTATCCCAAACAAACACTGTCTAACATGAAACAGAATAACAAATAGATTTACTTTCGCCATCACCTTTCCAGCTGTGATTTCTGTCTCTTAGTTGAGGTGGTATGTTTCTGAAGCCTGCAGCTATCTGATCCTGCTCTGTCCAGAGCTCATTCATGAGCTGTTTCAAAACAATATTTTCTGCTTTAATGACTAGATTTTCCATTTCAGTGCTATGTGTCTGCTTCTGTATTTATCCCTTCTGTGCATGACTTGTCAATACAATTGAACATTACAAATGTCCATTACAATATATGCTGGATGAGAGTACTCCCTGCAACAGTGCCAGATGCGATCCTCCAGCTCATATCACTGTAGTTAACGCACAGACCTTTCAGCAACTGGCACAACTGAATATATCGCTGCTCTCATTCACCATGCTGTATCCAAATGTTTTGTTTCCTTTGGCCAGCTTTGATGCTCTTTCTTCTCACATGGATCTTGTCTTTCAATAGCAAGTCCTACAGGGTTCTGTTCCCTCTTCGTCTGACATCAGATTAGATGTCCAGAAACAGCGCTCTCAATAAAAGGCAGTTAGCAACTTAYGGAAATGAATGAGGTGCAAACACAGAAGTACCCAGACAGTACGGAGGCTGAGATGTCAAGAAGGTGGGAAACAGAAAGTTACTTGTGTTGGACTAGACAGGAATTTCTCTTTGCTGATTTAAATCTTTGCTTGGATCATGACTAGATTTTTGTAGTGTGGTACAATTTTCTATTTCCCTTTTAGAAGGCTGAAGCAGCTTCAGTAGCTTTTGAGGAGCTTCTATGTATGCCAGTCCCTAGGCTGTCCATGAACATTATAGATTCCTTCCTCGTCCCCCTCTGCCCCATGGCAGAATAACTGGCCTGAAGTCTACACACTCAGATAGATGAGGACACAAAAATATCATCACCTGTTGCTGGTAGTTGTGATATTTTTGGCTGCTGAAGTGAGATTGTAATTTGTGTAACTGAGAGATGAGCTTACATCTAAACTCAATGAACAATTTCTTTTTTTAACTCTTTCCTTAAGTGCTGCTTATCTGAAACAATCATGTTTAAGTGATGAAACAGAAAAAAACTGATCAAGTACACCACTCAGTACAGACATACCATACACTGGAATTCAAAACAATTGTAAAAAGAAAGCAGTGTTTCTAATTAATGCTTTTATATAGCTAAGAAAAATAATATTGCTGAAATGGAGAGTAGAGAGGAGCAAAAAAGATTTAAGTTCCTGGACATAATCTTGAGAAAGGCAGGGTTGGATATTTTATTCTTCTTATTTAATGATCTATCTGTTGATTTAACTGTATTCAATTGTTAAAGAGAGTGTGTCCTTCTGCTATAGATGTCTTAGAGTGCTACGTTGTGGAATTGCCACAGGTCAGAGGGTTTTTCTCTTGAGAAGACAATACAACAGCTTCTGACCAGCTCGTRCTGGTTAGGAGTTCTCTCCTGACATGAGTAACTTTTTTCTGCAACAATTATTTTGAGGAAAAGGGGTAGTAATTTCCTCAAAAACAGACTAAAATTGCACTGCAGGTGTCAATTGCTTGTGAGCGATAACCTCACACCTGCGAACACTTAGAAAGGGATCTGCCTAAATTCACCCCAAAGAAGAGCAAAGACACTGCTTTTGAGCTCAAAAGCTTTAACTGTATAAAACCTTGTATATTCAACTATTAAAATAACATAGAGTGAGAAACACAGAGGAAGTAAGGGGTGTCCTGAGTACCTAAGGGGTCTCCTCATGAAGGGGCAAGCTCTGCCCTTTCCAGAGTGTGCACCTCACTCAGTCACTCACTCTTTAAAATGGATAGTTTACAAATGAGACTGTTAGATGTAAAAGCTGTTCCCTCTACTCTAGCCCTTCTGCACTATCATGTCATACTTATGTTTCACCAGATGCCTTCTTCTACCGGTACAGACATGGATGTTAAGAGGTAATTCACACTTTTGCGCCAGTATTTCTTTGTCTAGGGTTTGAGAGTTCATGTGGGCTTCCCTCTCAGGCCTACCTGGTCATGGATTCTCCTTTTCACTTTTCTTATAAGCTGTGAGTCTAAAAAATAAATTCAGGTTTGGGGTAGATAGTGTCAGGTTAGGGATAGTCCCTAGTTTCAGGATGGCTCCATGTTTCTGAGAGGAGACCTGTGTTTGCTTTGGCTCTGTTTACAACAGGTTGAAAGCTACAGCGTCTGGGAGGAGTCTGAGAGTGGAACACCCTGTCCCTGCTTTTGGCATAACACGCTTACCCCTAAGTGGTAAACTAAGTGGGAAGTGGATATACCAAGGCTGTGAGTGCCCTCTGCATAGGGCAATGTTCACGGAGAAGGTGTGGCTACATGCTGGCCCATCTGTGAACCTGGAGCATCCTGAAGGTAAAGCATGTATGAGTGAATCTGCCCCAGAGACTGCAGTTTTACAGCCGAGCTAAGCTTCAGCCTGGTTTCTTAAATTTCAATCTGCTTTTGAATTAGTGAGTTCCAATAAGCTATTTTTAGACATTATTTTTTTCCCTACATTGTTGCATGAAAAAAATCCTTCATCCTTTGCTGGTGAGTTACAAAGATCACCAACTAATGAAATATATGTAATCAATTTATTCAGTTAAAGACTCTATTTCTCTTTTGTTTCTAGAAAGGTCCTGCAAGGATAACAACTGAGGGGGAGGAGGACAGGGGAAGGAGAGATTTCCTGTTGAGATTTGTATTTACCTCCCGGGGCAAATAGTAGTTTTAAATAATTTAAAGCAGCAAACTAAGACAGTTCATTTAAGCAAACTAGCAAGTCTTTTTCATCAACAGCATTTGCATCATGACTCACAGTCTGTGTCACAAGCCAGGAGAGAGCAACACCCCGCTGTGTATTGTTTGCTGTCTCTCTCTTGCCCAATACCAGTTCTATAATGTTTCATGCCTGTGTTTTGCTAAAATAAAATGCTGGGCACAATAAAATATGTCTCAGTAAGATCCTTTTGGAAAAATATGTGAATAGCAAACTTTATTTCTAGAAAAAACTCTAGGTTGTGTTAATGAACAGAAGGAAAGCAAAACATATCTTGACATAGCTTGGAGGATTTAGCAAAGCAATTTCCAATAATATCTAGAAGTGCTTTGTAATTTTCATTTTAACAAAACCCTTCAATATCTAGGACATTAAAACAGTGAATGCATTTGGTATCTTTTAATATCAGAACAGTTTATGTGCGTGTGCATTAAAATAGTTGTGAAGTATTTTTCAACCAACTCTGTTGATACTCTTAAGGGTTCTATCTTACCCCTCTCTGTTTCTGCCATTTTTAGGTAATTTTCTTCCTTAGGTTTTCTGTAATTTGATTTTTCTCCATTTCTGTTCTCTTCTAGCCATCTTTTCCTTCTAAGCTTATCTCCAGCGTCAGTTGGAGACCAGCATGAAAGGACATGACTATATTAGAATAAATTTGTCTGATTTTTATTATGATGACAGATGTGAAGCTTATTTGTCCCTTGGAGGTAATGTCTTCTTGCTTTTGCATTGAGAAAACCAAGGCTGAAGTTGAACAGCAATGTTAAATTTTTGCCCTTGGGTCTATTTAACTTGACATTTTAAACTCAAGATCACACAAATTATCAGTGTATGATATAAATGTTCTATAAGTTTTTAATGTTTTTTTTTTTTATATTTTACTTTATAAACATGAAATTTAAGTTAAAATTACAAAGATTTTCCTTTTTTAATTATAAAGTAAGTTGCTTTGCTATATTTTTCTATAAAAAGATAATTTTTCACACAACTAATTGTTACTATGGTGTATGACAGATTGCCTTTTGATATTTTGTAACAGAAAATACATAAAGGCAAAACAAATCAATTTTTGCAGGTTTTCTAACCACAAGTAGCATCTACCTCAGAATCTCCAGACAGACTAAAAGCATCACCCATCAGCAGCTAACATGCTGGGATAAAACTGGGAGTAGAAAGTATTAGATAAGCACATTTATGCTGTCTTGGTTTAAGTTAGAATTCCATCTTTTTTTTTTTTTCCCAGCAGCCCATGGTAGAGATCTCAGTGCTGACAAGCTGATACAGGTTGGTTGTAGGTGCTGTGAATGAACGTAGTTAAAGAGATCTAAAAATGAAAGCTTCTCCATGGCTCCTCAGCCATGCCATGTGGCCTGAGGGTGTACTTGCTCCTGCAGCAGTTCCTGAGCTGATAGCAGAGAAATTTTCCCTCTTGTGCCATCCTGAAAGAAGGTCAAAGAGGCAAATTGTTGTTTTTCATATTAGTTAAAAATTAAATCATGTTTCTAAATTTCCCCCCAGTAACAGCATTTAAACTACTTCAACAGAACTTGACTAACACCAGATATACCTCGTACCCTTTTCAGACAGTATGTCTATAAGAAATTTTATAAAAACTAGTGCTTTTCTAATTAGTTACCATACTATCCCATAGCTTACAGGGTGACAATCACGACAGCAATACAACAGAAATGAAATAGTTTTTCATTGCAGATAAAAGATACAGTCCTAGCAATGACTTAAATGTTTTATGTTTGTAGTACTGAGACCACTAATAATCCTTGGAACTTAGAGACCTGTTACTTTACCTTATTAAATTATTTTTCATCATAGCCTTCATGCATTTTGCAGAATGAAGATGTTGTGAATAATTTCAGTCTTCTATCTGTACTGGGAAGATACTCAGTTCTGTCGATGTAAACATCGATATTTATTCAACATAAAAAGCTAGTTCAATAATATGCAGTCTGAGACACAATATAAATCTTGATGTTTTTCAGAACATGAAGATGGTGTGTGTTGAATACCTCCACAAGAAATATTTGAATATATCTCTCTATGATTCATGAATATTTTGAGAGTAACACAACAAAGCTGTAATTCTGGGAAACTTTCTCCCAGGCTTGATGTGTCTCAGTACTAGGCAGCCTTGGGGTGCATTGCTGCGAGGGAGTAGTCAGTCTCCGGCAGTTCAGGTCCCCTGACTGTGTGCCACCAATATGCTTGTTGCTGTGATATCTGAATACAGACTGGGGGAAGCAACTGGTTAATCAGAAAACTTGGACTGATACAAAGTTACCTAAAAATTTTGGCAGATCCAAAAGTAGAAGGGCTGAAATGTAGCGTGTGCAGGGTAAAGCCACATTAGCTGTGTAACAGCTAATCAGCCAAAATAGTAGAGCTGGCAATTTTCATCTTTTCTACTTTCCATGATATTATGTTGTGTGAGTATATCTGCATTTAAAATCAATTGTGGTAGGAAATTCTCTCTTCGTTATTTTCAGGTTGCTGTTAGCAGAACAACTACATCAAAATCCTTTTCAACATGTGCTGTTGGCAGGTGCTGCAATATAGCCTGGTGTTGACTCTACATTGGCACCCTGGAGGAGTCTTCTCATACAGATATTACACCTGGATTCCTTTCGTGCAACCATTTCTACATGGAAAAGAGTGTGAAGGCTGTCCTCAATGGGCCATGAGATGCCCCCAGCAGGAGATCCCTGGCTATTGACGCAGGTGTTTTGTAGTCATGGTCCATTCTATACCCGTCATGGAGTTTCTAGGTTGATGGGCATCACTCGGGCATGCTAGTCACTCA
The DNA here is from genome assembly GCA_030449065.1 of Oceanodroma leucorhoa. NCBI lineage: Eukaryota > Metazoa > Chordata > Aves > Procellariiformes > Oceanodroma > Oceanodroma leucorhoa. The sequence goes on along the minus strand of JASVER010000009.1, from coordinate 1,657,026 downwards.
GCCTGGTGCAGTGACCTTGCAGCGGGCGTGCTGCTTGGCAGGCATGGAGGCAGGTTTGAGGTACTTGAGATGGTGATGACCAGGAGCATGCATCGTCCACATTGCGTCTGAGGTATCCTTACAGATGTCTTTAAAAGCATAGTGCCCTCAAGACGGCAAGCCTTGCTATGTCATCTGGCATACTGCCATGCTCCACTGGGTGCTCAAACAGCTACACAATATTTGTGGCTGGGGAATGTGGCCTTAAAGTGTCCTCGGGGTGAATGAACAATACAATATAAACGCAGCTACAGGCAACTGGAGTGCAGGCATGTCCCCAGAGGACACTGTTATCTTTATTTATGATTTAGCTACTTAATGCACTGCATATTATTAATGAAGTAGTCAACATTATAAAGCACTGGAGTTTGCTGGCTCATCAGGTGACTGTTTTTAAAAATCCATGACATGAATTTATATGCCAGTATTTAATGTTATATTGTGTTTCCTTGCTGCCAATTGCCCTTGTGGCTTGGTCACTGATTTACATCTATTTACAAACTGTTAGAGAATCCTAGTCTTATGGTGAATAGAGAACAATACACAGGCTACTTGGTAGCAGAATAAATTTTGCCAAGAAATTGTGAGGCTGTATTTTCTGCATGTTCGGCCAGAGTGGTTCTTGTTTCCATAGTCTACAGGATCTACCTCTCCTGTTTTGCAAAGGCAATATAGATTATGAGTGTGTTTTCAAATTAGGTCTCTGGAAATGGAAGGGAAAGGGAGAAAGGAAGGAAGGAAATCTTAAAATCCACTTCTGTAGTATATAATTCAGTAATCACATTCCAGATTCRTAGACAAAGTTAATAGAAATGGAAATTATGTTAGGCATGCCTGTATATTTCTTTCACTTTCTGTCCATTTTTATTTTATAGCCATGTTATACTGCTTATTGAGATTATGATTGTGATGTTCTATCTTTATTACTTGGTGGTCTAACCTTTGAAGTCTATGGAGCTTTCACGGATTAAACAATAAATTTTGCTATAACAACCTCATTTAATTCCCCTATAAAACTGATGTTTCCTGACGCTTGTCCACTGACGTGTACTATAAATATGACATCCATAAATTTTAGAATTTAGTCCCATGTGGTCCATACAAAACAATAATAAAAGCCTATATAGCAGGAAGGAGTAATAGGAAAGGATTCACTGTGTCAGTAGTAACTCAGAGTCTAATTCTGTTCCACAAATAAAAAAGTATCCTTCAAAAATGTCTTGAAATGCATCGTTTCCCAAAATTACATTTGCAATATGACTGATTGCTAAATTACTTCTTGCTGTTACTTAAGGACCAGACTGTTACTGGAAGAACATACACACAGAGAGGATGGTAATGAGGAACAAGACCTCTGTCAGTACATATGTGAGTTATGGAGCTCTGTGAGAAGCTGTAAACAATTATTTATCCTCCTCTCAAAGCAAATAGGTAAAGACAGTCATGTCTCCTTCCGCTGACAGTGAATGCAGTCCTGCCATAGGGATCCGTAATTAATAGATGGCACAGCCTAGAGTGCAGCATGGAGGAGAAAAGGGGAAGCAGTTTTTCTGGAAAAACCTTTCTATATTACAAACTCTTGCCAGCTTTCCTCACGTATTGGACCTAAATAACAACCTAGGGTTGAGTTTCACTTTATTATAGTCTATTGCTCTCCTCTAGCTTCCAGGTGTGTACTTGTAATAACAATAATCATAGAATCATAGAACAGTTTGGGTTGGAAGGGACCTTTAAAGGTCATCTGGTCCAACCCCCCTGCCATGGGCAGGGACATCTTCAACTAGATCAGGTTGCTCAGAGCCCCGCCCAACCTGACCTTGAGTGTTTCCAGGGATGGGGCATCTACGACTTCTCTGGGCAACCTGTGCCAGTGTTTCACCACCCTCATTGTAAAAAATTCCTTCCTTATAGTTGGTCTAAATCTATCCTCCTTTAGTTTAAAACCATTCCCCCTTGTCCTGTTGCAACAGGCCCTGCTAAAAAGTTTGTCCCCATCTTTCTTATAAGTCCACTTTAAGTACTGAAAGGCAGCAATAAGGTCTTCCCGAAGCCTTCTCTTCTGCAGGCTGAACAACCCCAACTCTCTCAGCCTTTCTTCATAGGAGAGGTGGCCCTCCTCTGGACCTGCTCCAAGAGGTCCATGTCTTTCTTGTGCTGAGGGCTCCAGAGATGGATGCAGTACTGCAGGTGGGGTCTCACCAGAGCAGAGTAGAGGGGCAGAATCACCTCCCTCAACCTGCTGGACATGCTTCTTGTGATGCAGCCCAGGAGACAGTTGGCTTTCTGGGCTGTGAGCGCACATTGTTGGCTCATGTCCAGCTTTTCATCCACCAGTACCCCCAAGTCCTTCTTGGCAGGGATGCTCAGCTGCACAGCTTCTGATTAACACTAATGATGTGACTGTCAACTGGTGCCGTGACAGTACAAATGTTGTTGGACTGCTTCAGCTTTTTAACTTAGACCTAGCCCTGATCTGGCTCCACCTGAACCATTCAGGCAGTGACCTCCCCTTACTAGCTTTCTTGTGGGATTTATGTAGGGTTTTTTTCCCTTTTTCTTCTTTTGTTTTTCTTGGGCTCTGTACAGTTAGGTGGATTTTTTGTACAATCAGTGGCTAGAATAGCAATGTCTTAAAAAGAGAGATGTGGAAAGGGGAGAAGCCAACAACCTATAGCTAATGAGTCACTGGGAGTTGAAGTATAACATTACAAACAAAGGGGAAAATGGGAACAGAGGCAACTTTTACAGTTGATTATCCCCTATCTTATCTTTGTACTCCAGCCATCCCAGGTTTGTCACTTGTGTGTTTGACGGATATATTTTTTTTGAAAATATTTAATAATTAATAATCTTCTAGCAAGAAGTTCTAGGTACAAAACACTGAGTGGCAAGACTCAATTTCAATAGGAAAAATTATCTGCATTCTTTCAGGAGCTATGTTGGTTATTTTGCATACATTTGCTAAATGTTCTTCATTTAGTCTTTTTAAACCTGTAAAATGTCTTATCATTTTAAACAGCAGATTATTCACAATATGAAAAAATTAAGAGAAACAAGTCCAAGAAGGCAAATGTATCTTTTCAAATAGAACTGATTCTTCTCCTATAAATATGTAACTGCCTGCATGAAGTCATTGTACAAAATTACGGTGAAAGTGAGAATCCCAGAGAGCAGTTCATAGCCCCACTAAAAAATGTAAGCTTAAGGATTCAGGAAGTTAAATCAGCTAAAATTAGGCACACCTCAGAACAGGTTTACATCAATCTTCTCTGCAATTTGTGCTAGGTGCTCAAATATCATAGCAATGAAACGTGCAAGAATGGATGGATGAACTGACAGATGGATATGAAAAATCAGAAAATTAGTTTAAATTTCAGAATTTAAATAAATTAAGCATGACAAGCATAGCATAGGAATGTGTTATTTATTTAGTACATTTAGTTTATTTTTTATTACAAAAAATAAAAAAGCTGGTAGGTATTGGAAATCTCATTTAATGCAAAATACAAGAACATGAAGTTGGCATCTGATGGCGCAGTAAGAGCAAACCCAGAGCTGCAAGAAAACATTCTGCTTGCAGGATTAGGGTCTGATTCTGAAAAATGTGGTCATGTTTTAAGAAAGTTTTGTACAATTGGGCTATTAAACTGACAGAGTTAATTTTAACAGTCATCATTTCAGACTAGATGATCCTTCAAGATACAGAATGTAATATGTTTAGAAGAATCTAAGGATGAAGTGAAGGAGATTACATGAAGAACTAACACACTTTTATTTTAAAAAAATCAATATGAACTCTTACCCAAGCCTGAAAATATTGAATTAAATCTCACATTATTGTTCTAGTATTATTTCTGATGCAATGATACTGCTTTAATCAGTTTGTGATAAGAGGTCATTGTATTACTTCAAGATAAGATGGATTTCAAGTTAAGCTCTTCATTTAAAAACATTAACAAAATTCAGAAACAAAGTATCTAACTGTACAATTCACAATGCTATGAAAGTATAGAAATTTCTTATGCTTGAACTGCGATTCAACACCAACTATTACTATTCATAGAATTTCATAACATGTAAAGAAAGTTTTAGTAGTCTTACAACTGTTGCAGAAGGATTAACTTTGAACATGATGACTTGCCGAAAAAAGGCAAAATTATTTACTATACTCATCGCTTGTTTGTATCTGTCTAGATGGAGGATATTTACTCTGGGTTTGTAAAAAAGGATAGTATAATTTTGTATTTTTTGTCCTTGGTCTTTTCTTTTGGAGTTCTTCATATTTCTGACATGATATGTGTTTCTTTAACTGTTGATTTAGTATTACCATTCATCAATGGGTCTAAGTCTCCTGAGGTTCCTTTTTTTTTTTTAATAATTCTCAGTGGACCTTTGTGTTGGACTTTGCTGTCTGCAGCTCGATGCACAGTGAAACACTGCATCTAGAAATAGTCCCAAAGATAATTCTAGGAAATGGGATCTTTGCAAAGATGTAAGGTCCTAAGGAACCTTACAAATTTCTGCTTAATATTCCTTTTCCTCTTTTTTCTCCTTTTCATCTTTCCCTCCTTTCCTGCTTCTCATCTTTCTCCTCCCTTTCTCCTCCCTTTCCCTCTCCCCTTTCCTTCCTCCCTTCCCCTCTCCCCTTTCCTTCCTCCCTTCCCTCCTTCCTTCCTCCCTTCCTTCCTTCCTTCCTTCCTTCCTTCCTTCCTTCCTTCCTTCCTTCCTTCCTTCCTTCCTTCCTTCCTTCCTTCCTTCCTTCCTTCCTTCCT